>JBAMAW010002686.1:0-33089 GCA_037043295.1 Amiota minor
ATTGAAAGCTGCTCTGTATTCTGCGCTTGGCGTTGTCTCTTTTTTATATTTGGCCATTTGGAGCATTATTGAGTCAGCTTTAAGATACCATGGAGGGAGTTTGTATCTATATTTGCGTTGAGGAGCGATGATTACATCCACTTCAGTTGTTTTGTCTATGATTAACTGTAAGCTTGATGCTAATCTAGTTTTCCTCTTACGTTTTTGATTGTTATTGAATACTGTGTGCAGTTTGGATCCATGTGTGTTGGTGATTATGTTGATCGCACGACCAAATGACCAGTCCATTCGGATATCCAAGTTAGGTAAGCCAGCTTCAGTAAGAATATTTGCTATTGGTGTAGTGTGAAACGCTCAGAGTGAGATTCTAGCAGCCGCATGGCACGGAGGGGATAGTTTTTTGATATTTGTTTTGTTTGTTTTTCCATATATACAGAAATCGTTGTCAATTTTAGATAAAATAATTGCTTTGACTTTGTGTTACTTTTAAGTTTGAAACTACTTAGGCATTTGATTATGTTAAGTCTATTATTAAGTGATTTTACAAGTGAATGTACATGCTCGTTCCATGAGTATTTGTTATCAAAAATTAAACCTAATATATTGAGATACTTAGATTTACGTATTATTGTGTTGTTAATAGTGATTTCAATGTTATTACAGTTTCTCTTCCTACAGATGTGTAAGTGAGTAGATTTTTCATTGGAAATTTTGGTACCACTAAAGTCACACCAAGTTACTTTTTCAGAAAATATTGAACTTATTTGAATATTGTAATTATTATTTGGCTTGAAAATAAGGCAGAGATCGTCAGCGTACATAGTATGCGTGAAAAATTTGTTTGAGCTTGTCAGAACGTTAAGTTTGTTAAAGGCGATCAAAAAGAGCGCTACCGACAATGGTGATCCTTGGGGGATACCATTATGGAGTTTCTCCACTCTCGGTAAAGAGTTATTTACCTTGAACCATCTGTTAGTCATGTAGCTACGGACGAAATTTAAAATTTTTGGTCCTAATTTCCACTCAACTAGTTGCTTAAGGATGCAGTGTATACCTACTCTATCAAAGGCTTTTACCATATCTATTGATAGGATGGAGACATGATTTCGTGAGGAGAGATTTTTGCATACGTAATCGTCAATAACTAGCAAGGCATCAGTAGTGCTTCTATTTGTGTTGTAAGCGAATTGATGAGGTGATAATAGATTTACTTGATAGAGGTACCACATAATACGTCTGGCGATGATTTTTTCTAAGACTTTTGAAATGCATGGTAGTAGCGATATTGGTCGGTACCCATTTATGCTATCTTTGGATTTGTTGGGTTTGTTGATTGGGATTATTGTCGCTATTTTCTATTGTTGAGGAAATATGCTTGTGTCTAGAATTTTATTGTATAGCTCTGTTAGTTTATTTAAGCCGATTGATGATAAATGTTTAAGAATTTCATATGGAATACTGTCGAGTCCTGGTGTGTTACCTTGTAGACTATTTAGGCAGAATTTAAGTTCTATTGTTGTTATTTGCGATTCGATAAGTTTTGCTTTAGGTTTTATAGTGTGATTGTGATTGTATTGGTGCTATGTAAGTAGTTTTATTGTTTATAAATGTAAAGTTTAATGTAATGTTAATATAATAATATTGTATAATATTATTGTAAAGTTTATTTAATGTGATAATATTGTCCGTTCCGCTGCACAACCGACCACGATTTGATGCTCTCAGAATCCACTTACGACTTACGACTGATTCTGCTTGCGACCCATTTCCAACTGTATGCATAGCTTGTCTCGCACCCCCTGTTGCCAACTCTGCTGCTGATCGATAGTGCGGTCGTCTATCAATATCGGTTGGTCCGATAGTCATCATCGATCACCAGCTCACCACCACTTGTTACATAAATTCTTGTGAAAAATTAGAGTCATGAGAGTATTGCGACCATGCTTGACTAAATAGGTTGGCTATTGTAACTGAATCGCATATGTGCCCTGTTGGGGTCTCAATAGAGTGTATATTTGTATCTTTTCGGATACCTGAGATGATGTTAGGATTGATGTCTTTAGTGAAATTAGCGAAAGCTCTCCTTTGTGCTAATTTTGCTTCTTGTTTAAATAGTGCATTGGCTTTTTTGCAGTTGAGCATGTTTAAAGAGTTAGGATATTTCCTTAAAAGATTTAGATGATGTCTCTTTGCTGCTTTTCGGAATGCTAAACTGTTATTCCACCAGTACACTGGTTTAATTGAAGTTTTACTGGGATTGGTTATAGGTATAGACAGATTTGCGCAACTTTTAATAATTTTAAGAAATTTGGCGGCTCCTTGGTTGGTGTTTTTAGTGAATTTAAGGTCAGCTATTTCTTTGACTACTTGTGCTTGGAATTTTACCCAATTTGCTAACTTAAATTTCTTATTAGATCGTGTAGATCTTGTTCCACGAAGTTATCAGTGGGTGCGATGTATACATTTATTATTATGAATGGAGTTACAGATTTGATTTCAGCTGCTACAGCTAAAATGTTAGAATTGATATTAATAATTTTATATTCTATGTTATTGGAAATTAGGAATGCTATTCCTCTATTGGCTTTTGGCGAATTTTGGTCAATATTCATTAATGTGGTATAAAATGTAATTGTTTGGTGTATAAAAAGGTGTGTAGTTGTTATGCATGTGAATTTCTTGAAGTGCTATTATGTTTGGTTTGTACTTGTTTAATAGAAGAGAAAGACTGTAATAATTGTTAGTGTAACCGTTCATATTCCACTGTATAATTTTAAAAGTCATAAGGTGAATAAGATAATTAATATATTAAGTACTAGCGTTAACCGGCGTGCGTTGCTACACCCCCTATGCGCTAATTGGCTGTTTCTTATAAAAAGCTTTGTTGTAAAATGTGTAATTAATAATTTACAATATATTTTAATATTCTATTATAACCTAAGCAACTTTAAGAATCATTTGTTCTTTTAAGAAAAATCGGTTCAGTATATTTTGCACCAAAAAAAAAAAATAATTTAAAAATGGCATAAAACTATCTATATCTGGACAACAGCGCTACCTATCGGATCCAAATGTAGCAAAGAACCTGACTGTAACTCCATGAGTACAACAAAAAAAAAACAAAATCATCAAAATTGTTCAAGCCTTTCTCGAGTTTTGCGGGGTCATACTATTTTTTGAGTGCATTTTTATATATATAGATGATCACCCGTAAGAAGAGAGTGAAGTGGTTCAGGTGGAGGGAGAATTTCTTCTAATTTGACTTTTCTTGTAAACAACACATGCCTTTCGATTCGTCCTTGAATTTCAATGCCAAGCAATGTTCACACACTACTGACATGGTACCTATTGATACTATAAGATCGTCCTTGTAAGAAATCGAAGGATCGCAATTCATGGCAGAATTTTCTTTATTTACCCATGAATTAGTAACTCGTGCTGATGATTCTCTCTCTCTCTCAGCTCTATATCTATCCCGAAGCTGACTGAGGCGAGCCTCACGTTCCGTTGACGATTCTTCATCTCTTGCTGAACGTACTTTTTTGGCATTCACTGTACAACGACCTATGTTCGAACGACGACGTCTTCCAGACATGACTTTATAATTTCTTGATAGTAAATCAGACTTAAATAAAAAAAATCTAAAATCACATTTGAAGAAACTTTGCTGTGTAAATAATGAGAAGCTGGAATATTGTAGTGACAGTAAATACTTTTTCCATGAATTATAACACTATGCCAACTACAATAATTTTAAAGATAGGCATATAGGTATATATATAGTGAAAATAAATATAAACCTTCCTTTCAATCACTCTATCTATTAAAAGAAAACCGCATCAAAATACGTTGCGTAGTTTTAAAGATTTAAGCTTACATAGGAAAAAAAGCGACTTTGTTTTAAAATGTGTAGTGATGATATGTAGTTTCTTCTTCAGTTTTTCTCTTCTTGTTGTTTCTCTACCTTTCCCCCCACACCAATTGCAGTGTTAAACTACGACGAGGCCAGTCATTACGTAGTTGACTACGTCTGACTTGGGGTGGATTGACAGGCGAGATTATAATTCTCCATCAATACTGTCTTCGCTCTCTGTATCAGAGAGATCGACAATATCTTCGTTTGAGTTGTTAATCTTTTGTTTATAATTTTTTGTTATATTGTTTGTGTTGTACGTGTGTTGTGTTGTTGTTATATTGTATGTTGGTTCATATTCCATTGGCGTAATTTTTTTTTGTTGTTTTGTTACAAAATTTTGTTTTGTTGTTTGGATTATTATTATTGGGACTATGCATTAATTTTAAAGGTTGCACACAGATGGCGTTATTTACAACAGTATCGCATCTGGCAATACTGTAACTATATTCATGTCAAAGCCTCATCATTAGGCTTTGTTTACCAGTATCTGTCATTTCGCTGAAGTGTACACAACATAGTTTTTTTGTGCTCCGAGTATGTCAACTTTCGTGCCGTCAAAACGCAATTTGCGGGAAGCCTTGCTTTTTTGTTTCAATTTGAAGAAAAATACCACCCAAGCCCGTCAATTGCTGTTGGATGCCTACCCGAACCATACTCCATCGATTTCAACCTGTGAGTACTGGTTTCGACGCTTCAAAAGTGGTGTTTTTGATACCGAGGACAAGGAGCGACCTGGCCAGCCCAAAAGGTTCGAAGACGCAGAATTGGAGGCATTGCTGGACCAAGACCCGTGCCAAACGCAAGAAGAGCTCGCCGAAACGTTGGACGTTGACCAAGCAACCATTTCCAGACGTCTCAAAGCGATGGGAATGATCCAAAAGCAAGGTAATTGGGTGCCATACGAGTTGAAGCCGAGAGACGTCGAACGCCGATTTCTCACGTGCGAATTGCTGCTTGAACGACTTGGCCGGAAGGGTTTTTTGCATCGTATTGTGACTGGCGACGAAAAGTGGATCCATTACGATAACCCAAAGCGTAAAAAAACATATGTCAAGCCCGGCCAACCGGCGCCATCGACGTCCAAGCCGAATATTCATGGTTCGAAGCTCATGCTCTGTATTTGGTGGGATCAGAAGGGTGTGGTGTACTATGAGCTGTTCCAACCCAACGAAACCATCTCTGGGGAAGTCTACCGACGTCAATTGATGCGTTTGAGCCGAGCATTGCTTGAAAAACGGCCGGAAACGGTCGAAAGACACGACAAGGTTATTTTGCAGCATGACAACACTCGGCCGCATGTTGCACAGGTCGTCAAAACATACCTTGGAACGCTCAACTGGGAAGTGCTACCCCACCCGCCGTACAGCCCAGACATTGCTCCTTCGGATTACCACTTGTTCCGGGAGATGCAGCGTAAGCTGGCTGGACACCGCTTCTCTTCATATGAAGAGACCAAAAAATGGATCGATTCATTCATAGCCGCCCAGAAGCCGGAATTTTGGAGAAACGGAATCCGGAAATTGAAAGAAAGATGGGAAAAGGTTGTGGCTAGCGACGGACAGTACTTTGAATGATGTATCAATCCATTTTGAAATCGAAATAAAGCCCCATTTTTGGTGAAAAAACCTTTAAAATTAATGCATAGTCCTAATAATTTTTGATTTAAGTGACGTTGTTGGTTTTTCATCATTGTTTGTATTTTCGTTTAGTTGCAATGTACTGTTAGTTTTGACAGTTGTTTCATTTACTTGTGCTTTTGAGTTTTGATCTTGTGTTTTTATGTTTTTGTTCTTCTTTAAATTTAAAGTAGAGGCAGCTTCAGAGTACGATTGTGTTGTTTGTTGAGGTTGAGTGGGTTTTTGATAGAATTTTGATTTGGCTTCGTACATTGAGCATTTTTCTTTGGTTTTAATTGTTAGTATTGCTCAAGCTTCTACTTATTTTGGTCAGTCTTTGTTGTTGGCTGAGTGTTCTTCTTCGCAATTAGCACATTGAGTACGTGTGCAGGCAAATGGTTCATGAGGTGAAAGGTTGCATCTTTCACACATAGTTTGAAATTTTTGCAACGATTGGATTTGGTATATATTCTCTGACACGGACTGTGTTCCAGGAAATATTTATCTTGCTTGGAAGATTATATAAATCAAATGTCAGTTGTACAACTCCAGTTGGGACGGATTTATTGTCGACTTGTTTGTTGTATTTGAATACCCCTACTACTCCCTGCGATTGAAGTTCTACTAGAATTTCTTCTTCTGGAATATTGTTGAGATAGGGTGCATAAACCGTACCTTTGCGCTGATTGAGATTGCCGTGATATTCGCATTTAATTTTGCAGATGCCATGAAGTTCTTTGGTGTTGATAAACTTTTCGGCAATTGCTGCGTTTTTAACAAATAATAGCAAGCTGTTATCACGAAGTGTTAATATATATGATTATGTTTAAACACTTCTCCAGGCCGGCCAAGAAAATTGTCAACAAGGACAGAATCACATATTCTTAGAGATCTTCACAATAATCCACGATCAACAAATCGATCAAGGGCTATATCCTTGAAAAATGAATATGGGTTAGATGTCTCCTCTGAAACCATTCGACGACTATTGAAAAGAAACGAATATTCAGTCAGAGTAGCGCGTCGAAAGCCATTACTTTCTTCACAAAATTTTTTAAAAAGACTGACTTTTGCTTCTGAAAACATTTTTCAGCCGTTAGAGTATTCGAGCGGGGTTATATTTTGTGAGGAGACAAAAATAATGCTTCACAAAAATGAAGGTCCCCATAGAGTTTGGCGGAAACCCAATACAGCGCTTCAAGAGCAAAATGTTATACCAACAATAAAATTAGGCAAATTGTCAGTGATGGTATGGGGCTGTATATCCATGCAAGACGTTGGTGAATTAACAGTATTCACTGATATTTTGAATAGAGCCTTAATTGGATATTGTAAAAAAAGAATTGATGGCCAGTGCTCAAAAATGGAAATGAAGATGCACAAAGACCTGGAAAAATGAATTTCAAATTATATCAGGACAACGACCGCAAATATAAGTCCCTATTGTGCAAAACATGGCTGCTATATAACTGCACCAAAGTCCTCGATGCACCTCCACAAAGCCCTGATTTGAACCCAATTGAACATTTGTGGGCTCACTTAAAAAAAAAAGGTAGCACAACGGGCGCCAAAGGGAAAAGCTGACCTGATCAGGATTATATATGAGGAATGGCAGAAAATACCTCAGGAATACGACATACGACACTTAATTGGATCAATGCAAAGAAGACTTCAAGCTGTTATCGATGCCAAAGGTGGGCACACCAAATATTAGTTAAAAATCAAGCTGAAAATAATTTTTCTCTTATTACATTTCTACGTTGTATGCATTTTGCAAACATTTATGTGTTAACGCAAAATCTAACTTATATTTTCTTTTCTCTTTTTGTGTGTACTTCCAATGACATAATTGTTGTTTTTTTCTTGAATAAGTATTAAAAATTAATATAAGAACACAACTGCGTTTTTATTTTTTTCAACACATTTCTTTACCGTTTAAATTTACTGTTAAAGTGAAGTTTTACTGCTATTTTTGACATTGTAAACATTTATGTGTTTATGTGTATAATACTCACAACGGGTGATTTTTTAAGAGCTTGCTAATTTGATTTAAAAAAAATCACACAAATACGAAAATTTATTCATTTTTTATTAAAAAGGAAGGGTAAAATGCGCAAAGTCAAAAATGCTCTTTTGCAAATTGTGCGCTGTAATAATAACTGCAGCCAAAACAGCAAAATGTTAGCGTCCTGTTTGATTTCCTGCATGCCCGAGGGATGTGGATGTTGCTGCTGCTTGGTACACGATGGATGTGGATTTTGATGCTGTTTGATACACGGTGATGTGAATGCTGCTGCTGCTTGACACGATGATGTTGCTGTTGCTTGATACACGATGATGTGGATGCTGCTTAACACGATGATATTGTTGGTGCTTGATGCTTGATGCTGGTTAACACGATATTATGTATTTGTTGCTTTATGTTTTTTTTTTTTTTTAATGCACTATATACATATACATCATATCATATAGATAATAGGTCTCTGGTTTAAATCTTGCGTTTCTTACCACTGGTGGGAGAAATGATAAGATCCGGCTCGAAGGACCAAAATATTTAGAATATTGTAAGTATTCTAAATAGTAACTTCACACGCACTGAAGGAATTCATACGAACCTCCAATAAAACGCATGCACAGAAGGAATTCATAGAACTGAACTTTATTATTCAAAATTACGTCTTATATACTAACATGAGTCTCTTATCTAGTCTTATCGCTGTTTTGACCTGCGATGCAAAACCAACGGGACGCAGCCCGTGTATATATTTATTTAGGCTATCGCATGGTCCTACAATTATTTATTTAGGATATCTTATTGTATAAGTTAAGAAACTCTTTTATCTCTCAAATATCATCATAATAATTACCATGATCATTATTCCCATAATGCTATGATCATTATCATGATCATTATTCCTACAATATTTTCGCTGACGCAATGTCTGTTTCTCACACTATTTGGCTGATGCAATATCCAGAAACTTTACATAAGTCACTTTCCCAGCATAAGCCATAACAACCCTTTCCGCTGACATATTCTGTCTCGTACTCCAATTCAAAGACACTCTTTTCCAATTCAAAGATTCTTTTTCCCGACTCAAAGGTTCTCTTTGTTAGAACCCTTTCCGCTGACAGTGCACTTTCTGTCACGTAGACCAGCTTCAATTTAATGAAGCTGTAGTAAGTTAGCTTTAGTTTTAAATGGTAACTAAAAGGAAGCACATCGTGCTATAATGTAAAAAGCGCATACCGCTGAATATAAAAGTGGAGCTCATCGAGCTGCTATGAATAAATATATTTTTATTCAAACATAAACAATAATTTGTTTAACTTATGTAAGCTTATACTTACATGGTATTTATTTAGGATATCTTATGGGCTATCGCTTTAGTGATCATACAATATCTATGATCATAAAATACATTGTGTGTTTATAAGAGTGCGTGTAGCACTCTTTGTACAGATTATTATTATCTCTATTTAAACAGTGTAGTTCTATTCTTACACTAATATGTGGTGTTCAAATTTGGACAAATACCGAATAATTTAATTTGTGATCCTGTCATCATCAATGATATATTTAGAAATATTCCGGAAACTATTTTATATATTGACATTTTGAATTCAGTTATTTTGGTTCCAAAAAATGATGATTGTTCATTTATAAATATAGAAGTGTTAAAACAAATGCCCGGGGAGGAGCAGGCTTACTACAGCTTTGATAAAATTGTCAGTGATGATGCACGTGAACATAATAATTTTCCTATTCAGTTTTTGAATACTGCCTCTCCATAAATTGTTTTTAAAAGAAAACTGTATTGTATTATTAATACGGAATTTAAATACAGGAAAAGCATTAGTTAACGGAACTCACATGCGCGTAAAACGAATGCACTGAAACACAATAGATTGCGAGGTGTTAACAGGTGTAGCGAATTCATTCCCCGTATTCATTTGACTTATTCGGGAACTCTTTTACCGTTCAAATTTCAAAGAACTCAATTTCCGATCATTCCAGTTTTTCCGATGACTATAAATAAATCCCAAGGTCAAATGTTTCAAAAAGTTGTAATTTTGTTGAGACAGCCTGTGTTTAGTTACAGACAATTGTATGTTGCCGCCAGTTGAGTTTGCGATTTTATAGTTCTGAGACATCAGGTCAGGGCCATTTATCAAGTGATAGTAGAGTTTTTACAAAGAACATTGTTTACAGAGAAGTTATTAGCACTTAAAAAACAAATGTTTTTTTCTAGAATGCGGTCGATTGTGTCGGCCGCGGGTTCCCCTAGTATATTATTATTAGAGATAATATTACATCCTATACCTATACACTACTTATTTAATTTTTATTTATTACCAGAAACTCCATCAATACATATACCTAATCTATAACAAATTGTTAAATGAGCAATGTACATATGTAGGTATAATTATTGTTTAATCATTTATTTAAACTTTTATTTTACACTTTTATTATGTTTGGTGAAACAAACTCAGCAAAACAACACAAACAAAATATACACATATTTAAATTAAAACAAAAGCAGTTTTATTCAAATTATAAATTTAAAAATTAAATAATAAATATCATGAATGTATCAGATGAGCAACGAAACGACTTGGCTGAGGTAGTAAGGAGGCCAGAGATGGAGATATTACAATTGCGACAAGAACTCCAACAACTGATACTACAACAAGAATTTCAACAACAGATGGACCAACAAGGAGAATTTTTACTAACTTCAAAGGATATGTCAACACAGTTCCGACAGCTAAAGTGTCTTGACCATACTGCGATGGCATTTGTAGCATCAGTAGAAGCTATAATAGCACTGTATCCGTCGGGCAACATGCAGCTGATGAACTTGGGGATGTCAAAAGTGGTGAATGAGAAGATAGCTGGAGGTGCTGGGGATTGTGTCATAGGGTATTGGGAACTGGTGCTACGTGGGAAAAGATCAAGAGAAATTTGATGGAGCACTTCAGACCAGGGACGACCTATGGAGACGTTTTCAAGAGTAGAATTATTTAGGTATTTTGAGAAGGCAAATTTGGAGTTAATTAAAGTATTTATATACAATAAGTTAAAACCAGAAATTTGCAGGCCAAGTAGAGTAGACAGGGACTTAGTAAGTATATTAATTGAGAAGATAGATATTCCCTTTAGAACTTAGGCTAACCCGAATATTACACTGAATGAATTAATAATTAGATATACACAGATAAAGGCTTTGGATGATACTAGAGCAGTACATTATAATTTTAGGTTAAAGAAACAGCAACAGCAAATACAACAGTTTGGTAATAAAATACAACAACAACAGTAAACTAATAAACCACAGTATTATACTAACAAACCACAACAAACAACTGATACTGCTAAAACACAACAAGTACAGCAGTACTATAACCAAAACAGCAATAAGAAGAATAGTAATTCGGCACAAACGAAAGTCTCACATATGAGTATAGATACACAATATCCAAACAGGGTGGAACATTCCTCCCATATAGAGGTAGACACAATTCAGGAGACTGTATGTGATGAAGATGGCGAAGTAAATTTTATAGTGTGGCCTCGAAATCAAGACTCCCAATAGTAACCATAACATTAGGCAAACAAAAGATCAAATGCTTAATCGATACTGGCTCTACAGCTAGGATACTAAAAACAAGTATATTAAAAGAGCAATTCCCAACAAATAAACTATATAAAACTAGATATTATAAAACACCTAATGACCTATGTACCTATGTTGCAGGCGGAAATTGTAGAATTTTTATAACACTCAAAGATCATTTATTTGTTGACTTTTTTTATTATGAGACTGTGTTTTGTTTTTTAACAATTTTTTGATTCATTTGGTGCACTTAAAAATATTTCGTTTTATCCTCAAGTGCATGAAGAGGAAATAAGCCGCCAAATTGAGGAAATGATTCAACAAAATATAATACGGAACAAGTTTTTCAAGAAAGAGACGCAATTCTTGGGCCATGTCCTAACTACACGGCGGATTAAGCCAAATCCTGAAAAGGTATCCATTATTCAAAATCTTAAAGTTAACACTAAGAAAATAAAATTTTTTGGGAATGTCAGGTTTCGATAGAAAGTTTTTAAAGGATTATGCAAAGATTGTAGGTAAGAAACCTATGTCAAAATATTTGAAAAAGGATGCAAAAATTAATTGTAACTGCATACCTGGCATCGTTCAAAAAGCTAAAAGATGTGCTGACAAATTCCCCAATACTTAAAGATCCTAATTTTTCTAAAAAGTTCAAGGTAACAACTGATCCAGTGCAGTGCTTTCTCAAGAAGGAAACTCAATAGCTTATGCGTTTCGTACCCTTAATACGCATGAATGTAACTATTCAACAGTTGAGAAAGAACTGTTAGCGATAGTATGGGCAGTGAAGTATTTTAGACCATACTTATTTGGCAGAGAATTTTATCTAGAGAGTGATCATCAGCTACTTCAGTGACTTATGACGACTCTGGGAAAGACATAAGAAAACTCGAGAAACTCCAGAGATGGCTCATTATCCTGGGAGAATATAATTTCTCAATCGAATACATTAGAGGCAAAAGTAACAGTATTGCCGACTTTTTAAGCCGTATTAGAGAAAATGAAATTAATCATTGCCAAAATGAGGGAAGCTACCGATAATGACAACGCCACAATAGAGGTGCACCTCCATCCAGTCTCAAGAAAAGGACTTAGGTTACAGTATACCTATACTTGAGACAGTTGTTAATAGATTCAGAATACAGATAATTTTATTAGAGAAGAAAAAGGAGACGACAACAAAAGTATTCGGTAATAAAAGAATATACATAGAAATGGATGACATGCACAACGACCGATCACTTAATATTTTGGGTAGAGAATTAACTAAGGGTAAAGTAAGAATATACTCTCATGTTACAGGCCATGAGTACTACAAACTCTATAAGATGTTGGAAAGAGAATTTTCTGGGATATCCGAAATAAAGTTTTTGACATGCACAAAGTTAGCCAGGGACACAGAGTCTGAGGATGAATTAAGGACCCAGGTGGCCTTTTTTCATAAAAACGAGAGCCATTGTGGCATTACGGTAACTTATGAAAAACTAAAATCAATTTTATATAACCCAAACTTGAAGAAAAGCATAAATATAATAATAAATAATTGTAAATATGCTCAGGAGATAAGTATGATCGAAACCCTATAAAAAACAAGCAGCACATACGAAATTTGAACGCCAAGTTTGAAAAGAAGAAGAAAGAAAATAAACAAAAGGCGGGATTTGAAAATGTAAGTAAAATTTTTCAATTCAGTTTTCCATAATAAATCAGTGGCCATTAAACGAAGTCACAGGTGTTTTATATTTTAATTTTTTATTTTTTTTTTTTTTATTCCCGATTGGATATGTACTATTGTTTTCCTACATCTTATATCTTAAATATAAAAGAAAACATTAAGTACATTTTTAATAATAAGAGGGGAAAAGGCAGTGGACAATATCGAACATTTTCGAATGGTCTCTTGCATAATGGTCTGGATTACTGGGTGTCTTAGGCCTCATTTTTGAGAGCTACTTGCGGCAGGTCAACAACCGCAAGATGCCTCTCAGAGCCACCCGTAACCTAAGTTAAGATTGGTATGTCGCTCTAATGTTTTGTGGTACCTCCTGCTAGCATTAATGATTTCTTCCTGAATCATGGTTATGCCGAGGTCTTTGTGAACTTCATAGTTAGATATAAACCAGTCCGCATTAACTATTGATCGAAGTATTTTCGATTTTTGACGCTGAATAATGTTTACTCAGTAGGCCGTCGTGCCAGACTTTGTCGAACGCCTTTTCTATGTCCAGAAAAACACCAACACAGAACTTTTTTTCATCAAGGTCCTTTAAAATTTTGTGAGTTACTCTGTGGACTTGCTGAATTGTGGAGTGACTTTGTCTAAACCCGAATTGGTGATCAGGTATGATTCTGTTCACGTCTAGTATTGGTTGTATTCGGTCAAGTAGGAGACGTTCAAATACTTTAGAAAGTAAGGGCAATAGGCTGATTGGTCTGTACGAGGACGCCTTGGTTGGATCTTTGCCCAGTTTGGGTATGGCTATTATTTCAGCAACCTTCCATAAAGATGGGTAGGGCTTTAGTCTTAATATCGCATTGAACAAATTCCTACTAAATACGATAGCCTTCGCAGGGAGCTCTTTGAGTAACTTTCCAGTTATTTCAATACAGTGCCTAACTTCATTGGTTGAAATCATTTTTGTACAGTATTGTGGAGATGGAGTCCTGTTGTACAAATTGGTGTTAATATTAGATTGATTGGTAGTAAAAGCCCTTTCATAATAGTCTGCCAGTAGTGAAGCTTTGTCATAGTTGGTTCTAGCCCAAGTCCCATCCGATTTTAAAAGTCAGATGTCGGCGATAATGTTTTTGTATAATTTACAAATAGTTCATTTTTAAAATTCCTTAGACTGATTTTCAAATCTTTGATTCCTTTGTTAAGTTTAGCTTTGTCATTGGGATCTCTCGTCCTTTGCCAGATCTTACGCAGTTTGTTTTTGTTCGCGACTTGGATTTTTATTGAGCGGGGGAAAATATAGTTGTCCTCTTTTGGATTAAGATCCGGCGTTGCTCTATTAGCTGCTTCGTTTATAATGTCATTCAAGTATATCACTGACTTTTCAATATCGTCAGGTTCTTTAAGAGGTACATTTATTGTGAAGCTATTGTCAATAAATTCTCTGTACGCCTCCCAGTCATTTCTGAAATTATACATTTTGCAGGCGGGTTGATCTTTTTTTATTGCGCAACTAAATTCAACTTGTATTGGTGAATGATCGGAAGAAAGTTCAAGTCGGGAGTCAATTTTGAAATGTGTTATATTCATATTTCTTAATACACAGAAGTCTATTAAATCCGGTATTTTAGTCCGATCTGTTGGCCAATATTTGGGTTCACCTGTACTCAAGTGCATCCCCCCAATCGTATGAATTGCACTTAGCAAGTTTTTCCCTTTGGTGTTTGTCAGCTTTGAACCCCAGTTTACATGTTTCGCGTTGCAATCACCTGATACGATGAACCTTGGACCAAGCTCTTTAAAGTAGTCCTTAAATTGAGCTGTTGAGATCGAGTGTCTATGTGGGCAATAAATCGCTGCAATTTTGAAAGGTCCATATTTGTCTTCTAATAGCAATTTGGTCGACTGAATGTGAGCGTGTTGATAATTTTCTAGTTCAACGTGTCGAGTATTGTTTTTAACAATGATAGCCGTGCCACCATGTCCTGAACCATCCGGGTGATTTGTTTTATATATTTTATATCCGGGAATGCTCAAGAAGTGATTACTTGTGCAATTGGTTTCAGAGATTAGAGCTACGTCAATCATATTGTCATTTAGAAATAGTTGGAGTTCAAGGATATGTTTGTGCAAACCATTGGCATTCCACGCAATAATTCTTAATTTATTGTCTATTTTGTTTGTCAAGTTTGGTTATCAGGATTGTAATTATATTCATCATGTTAGTCACCTGTTGAATCAATTGCTTCATCATGATTTTAAGTTCAGCTGAATCGTCATTTGTCATAATATTATTGTTGTTTTGATGGGAGGAATTACTTTCTATGGACGGATTCTCAGTTGAGATGACTTTAAATTTTTGGGTTGGTCGGTTGATTGGCTGGGGTTGGGGAGTCGCAGCTGTAATTTGCGCGTAGCTTATACCATTCTCCACTTTACTGGACGTTATGGGCATTTGCTGAACTTTTGTGAGATCCGTCAATATTTTGGGTCGAAGGGCAGGAAACCGTTGGATTTTAAGGGTTTTGTATATTTCACAACCCTTGTAGTTGGCTGTATGAGCTCCACCACATAGAGCACATTTCATTTTTGTAGTTGACTCCATACAACAGTCGATTGTTTTGTGCTTACCAGCACATTTGACGCATACTGGATCCCTGGTACAAAAGTTTCGGATATGCCCGTATTTTTGGCAGTTGCTGCATTGCACTATCATTCTCTTGTTGTGGGGGGCCTCAAATTTAATTTTGGTATGTAGTAATGTCGTAATATTATAAATATTTTTATTAGTTGAACTACTTTTAAGTTCAATTGAGAACAAAGGGAGTGGTTTATTGGTTGTTCTTTGTAGGATATTATGTATATTTATAACTTCATGGCCTAACATCTTCAGTTCGCGTTTTATGTCGTCGGTGTCTGTTGATTGATGAAGATGTCTCAACATAACCTTAAAACCTCGTTCATCTTTGGGCTTGGAAGTGTAATATTTCGTTTCTTTGGTTTTTGGTAATTCAATGATTTTTTTATAATGTAGGGGCTCTGCCGGTTGGATACGTACTTCATCATTGGGCAATGTTTTAAGTACGTAGTTATGATCTACAATTTCACACAGAGCATTATTCAGAATGGAGACTTCTTCTACCTCCTGCACATAAATAGGTGGTGGCTTATTAGCTTTTGGAGGTCGCTTGGAACCATTGTCCATAGTATTCTTCGCTTCTTCTAAATTGTCATCGTCGTCATCTAAGATGCCAAAATAATTGGAAGATGGCTTGCCAAGCCAGTAGTTAAGTGTGGTCTGCTTTTTTTTTTGTTCAGTTTTATTAGTTTTTGAAGATATGGTAGGTGACGCTTTGGTTGTTTTGGGCTTTTTGTTAATGTTTGGTGATTGTTCAGTCGGTATGGCTGGTGATTGCGTTTTTCTGTTTCTTTTATATGAAGCTAACTGTTCAGATCCAGTTTTATTATTTGAGTTTTGTACTTCTGTGATAATAGTTGGTGTAGGCATAACTGTCGCAGAGTTGAGCAAAGAGGCGATCGAATCGTTGTTGTTGTTGTGGATATGAGTTTTGGGATTAGTTGTTGTTGCGGTAACTGCATACGATGACGCAATCGAAGCAGTTGTTGAGAAAACTGTTGTTGTTGATGCAACCAATGAAGCTGTTGATGTACAAGCAGTGCTTTGTGTTGTAGTTGGTGATTACAGTTGCAGCTTGGGTAGAGTACAGGGGCGGTTGTGGGGAAGGGCATTGGGTGCTCAATGGTAAGGAGCACCTGGTGTTCGCGCTGTCTGAGCAAAGAGCAGGAGAACAAGAGCTTGCCCTGCGCTCAGGCGACTTGGTGGTTAAAAATGAAGATTCATTTTTGTTTTTAGGACAGGAAGAGACAAATGAGAAATATGCATTTCTTGTCGTCTTTGTTGTTGAACTGTTTTTTGATGAGCACAGCTCATCTTAACGATTTTGTTATAGGTTTCTATTGATTTCTTTGTATGTTTTAAATTTTACTTTACTAATGCAATGATTTGCATAGAAAAGAGAACTAAAAATTAAAACAACAAGAAATCCAATCAATAGAAATAAGTATGAAAAAAAAAAAATTTTTTTTTTTTTTTTTTTTCGATGTGGAGCTTAGGAGCGGAAGAAAGAAACACGTCTTCACTGATCGAATACCAGCAAGCGAATGAATTTTATTATATTTTATATTTAATAGTATTTATTTAGTAATCTCTTTTGTTGCAAAAATTTGTAATGTCACAAAAAAAAAAAAAAAACAGGTGATAGGCGGCAGTCACAGAGAACCACAGAATTAATGCACAGTAGAGCTGTCATGCAAATTGTTACATTTGGCGGGAAGAAAATTTTGAAATTTTTCTTTTACAATTTTAAAAGTAAAATTATAATAATTTTCTTCTTAATTCATCTTTAATGGCAGACACGTTCGTACCCTTGTTTTTATCAAAAATATTAATAATAAAAAGAATAACAAATTTTAATAAGATGTTTTAATATGCTGACAGCCCTATTAAGGCAAGGACAACGTAGAACTGAAACGGTTTGGTTATTTGAAAAAACACTCCGAAAATTGAAACCTCTCGGAATTTTTTCGGGAGGATTGCAAACCTCCCGACGCCGAAAACACGAGTGTTTTCTGTAGCACCCCTGATAATGATAATTACTTATCATAATACAGTTAAATGTAAGAAATGCAGTAATAATTCGAAATGCAGAACAATAAAGTCGATCACAAAGAAATTTTTGATTGGATCCAAAAGAAAAATGAGCAGTATTGATAAACCGGATCAGAACAGAGAAGATTATATAGAAAACAGACAGGTTTTATAAACAATTATAAAAATCTCCAACATAAGGAACAGCCAAAATTTTGAAAGGCTAAATTATCCAATGTACGCACTTCTAACATAAAACGCGGATTGAAATACTTATTCAAATCAGAGAGTGACGTCAATTATTCGAATTTTTCATTAGTGTAACTAACCGGACTTAGTTTTATTTTTATAGATATAGCCCATGACACTCAGTACCAACCTTAATTTTACCGGTGAAAGTGTTTTTAAAATCGGATGATTAGTTTCGATTAGATTACCTCTAACATCCAAACAAACTTTAATATTAGTATAGATTCTTTTTAGAAATGTTGATTAGTTTATTATTAATTCTTTTCTTTATTTCCTCATCTTTGTTTTTCATGCTAGCGCTACCATATCATCGCTTTACCGATCTTTTCTCGTTGTCATAGTAAATTATTATACAACAATTATAAAGAATTTTGTAAGAAAAAGAACTGTTCGTGATTCTCCCAAACGTTGATAGCTGCACTGTCAAAAAAAAAAGAAAAACAATGGTGTCGTGGGGCACCCGTGCAGAGCGCATCTCCATCAAGAACAAAACTTTTAATTATTATTTTTATTTAGTGCAACATTTATTTTTTTTAAGTTTCTTTGTTGTCATTTTTAAGGTTCCGGACCCAAAGGGTACCAAAGGTACCGTCCGTCTGTCCTCGGGTCATATCTCATGAACCGTAATAGCTAGAGAGTTGAAATTTTCACAGGATGTGTAGTTCTATCATCAGCAACAATTACAAAAACTAAAATAAAAATAAAACTTAAAGGGGTCCCCATACACGAAACATTTTAGTGTGTATGGCAGCTATACGATCCAGTAATCCAACGATCTCAAAAGTTGGGTAGTTGCTGGCTATACATCTGAAATTTATATTGCCGAAATTTTATTTGGATCGAACCACTAGCTAGCCTACCTCTCATACAAACCCCCATTAAAATTTAGGTTCTTATTAGAAAATCTTTTTTGTTTTTTGGACTATTGAACTGAAATTTAGACACTATAAGTTTCCGATATAGGCACGGTATATTTTTTGGAATCAGTAAAATTGGGCCAGTAGGAGAGTACCTCCCATACGAAACCCAATCAGGTACGGAACCCTCCGTCTACGAGTCTGACTCTCAGTTGGCCGATTTTTATTATTACTGATTTTATTTATTAAAATTGATTATAATACATTTTTAAAATAATACTATAACCAATAATTGACAATAGAGCACTAGCTACGAGGTCTTCGACTCTAAGAATTATAAAATACTAGCTGGCTTCGCAGGGGTATAAAATATATAGCCTATGTCACTCACTGAAAAAATGATTAAAATCGATCCAGTAGTTTTGATTTATTCATTACTGCCCGTGGCCCGCACGCGTTAAATTTGGAGTAAAACAATTCCCCTTTCCCTATACGATGAAGATTTCCTGCTATCTTTGGAATATCTAAATTCATACACTACATTTTTACTTATTTACTTTTTACATTTTTACCTATTTATTTTATTTTTACAACAATTAATATGTTACAGAATGTCTTTATATACAACGTTCACAGCTTTCTTGTCATTAGACAATACAAACATATTTTCTCTAGAGGTTACTCTTGAAAGAGCGACATACAGTTGGCCATGTGAAAAACAGTCAACGCTCAAATCTAAGCATGCACCGTTGAAGGTTTGACCATGCCATTTATTAATGGTCATTGCAAAAGATGTCTTTACCGGAAACTGTAAACGTTGAAATTGGAAGGGTAAGTCCGATGGTATAAGAGGGATTCGGGGAATCAATACATCTTCTCCGGTACCACATCCTGTGAGTATTGAGCACTCTATTATGAAAGTTTTCAGTGATTTTACCAGCAAACGTGTGCCATTGCAAAGTTTAGGTGGATTCAGGTTTCTTAAAAAAATAACAGGACAACCTACTTTCAACACCATTTTGTGAGGAGGGAGTCCAGACAGGTTCAAAGAGTTTAGAAATTCTGTAGGAAAATGAACAGCTTCTTCCAAATCGAGAACAGTATCGACCGAGTAGTATATTTTCGTTGGCGCATCAATCTTTGAAAGAATCAAGTTATTTACCTTATCTACTTGTTCGTTAGTTGGTGACAGAATCGGTCTTTCTTTAAAGCAAGATATTGTCTTATAACTTATGTTATCAATGTCAGGATAGACATTGTTGACTAACTCTTGGATGTTGTCTATCAAAACATAAATCCTTCCCTCACTTTGTGTTAACTCTCCATTGCCAACTTTTAGCAGCATCTCTGGAAATAGCCTGTTTTCACGTAAAGATGACGAAACCCTCATATTAGTTTTAAGCTCTAATTTATTGACATGTGGCCAAAGGTTGGATCATTTTAGGGAAGCATTTATTTCGTCAGCACGTGTTCCTCGAGTCACAACTGGTAGGATTTGACTGAAATCTTCTGAAAACAGAATTGTACATCCACCCATAGGTGAATTTTTGTTGCGCAAATCGCACATTGTCCTATCCAGTGCTTCCACAGACGTCTTATTTGACATGGTAGCTTCATCCCGGACTATTAATGAGCAGTCACGCATCAATTTTCCTGTATTGCTCTGTTTAGAAACACTACAGACGCTGTTATTATCATCGGTGGCGATTTTTAGCGGGAGCTTGAATGTAGAGTGTGCGGTTCGGCCTCCTTTCAAAAGCGTAGCAGCAATGCCGGACGCAACAGCTAACGCCATTTTTCCGGTAGATCTCACTTTTTTTAAAAGCAGATTGATTAAAAATATTTTCCTGTACCTCCAGGGGCATCAAGGAAAAACAATATCCCTTCATTGTTATCAATTGTTGATAGTAATGCAGTGAATACTTTTTTCTGATCGATGTTTAATCGTGGCTCATCTTGAGCTATATTTTGTAAAAGTCTCGTTTGATCGCATGATGTTTCTCTTGTGCATTCGGCACTGTTAGTTAAATCTGAGTTAGTAGTATCAGCTGGCATCGGCAGCCCAAAATCCTTGATCGATTTACCCGAAAGTAATTGCACTACTTTGTTCAATTCAAATAATACTTCGTCAAATATGTTTTGATCATATTGTACATCATCTGAGTTTAACTCTCGCCGTCGCCGAATCAGAATATCACTGGCCATATTTTCTTGAAATTTATTCCATAGATTAACAGAATCAGTTACTTGACAAAACGCTACTATGACGGCAAATAAATATCTTAATGATGTAGCTGAACTGCAAACAGCTGCTTCTGTGTGTTTTCCCAGTGAGAATCGTCTTCCAAGAGCCCCATAGCTTTGCATGCTGCTTGATAAGTATTGTAAACAACACCTTGTACAGTTCTTAGGTGTGCAAAGGATGTCGTGCCTTTTACAATATGCAGTAACATTCTCAGATAAAAGCATTCGCTGTTGTTGGGATGAATCACGTAGACTCTGCCAAGAGCATCCTTTTTTTTACTCCGGGGAAACCATCAACCGCAGTACCTTGTTTGCGCCGTTGAAAAGTTTTGGAACTCTGGTTCCATGTATAGTAACTTGGAACTCTGTCATATGTCAGTGTTTTCGCGAATCATCTTGAGCACATAACTTGAAAAATGCTATCAATGTTGTATCCCGCGGGCTATTAACAACTTCTTGTATATTGTTCTCAGTGAAATATACTCTTTGTCCACTTTCTAAATGAACTGCAAGGTGGACAATTGTGGGAGCCCTTTCGTGCACTTCGAATGATAAAATCCTCCATACAGCTTCAGAGCTGCAGATGTAACGTCCAGACTGATATTTTTCCACTTCATTTGGTGATTGTATGCTGAAAGTGACTTGATCACTGCCTTTATTAATGTACTTAGTAACATATTGGATTGACTTTATTGAATTGCACAACTATACGTTGATGTGGGCATCAAAAATTTTAAAAAGGAGCGGATTATAGGGAACGATCCATCGGTTATCAATATCATGGTTTCGGACGGTAGCATTTTGCCCACCCTGTTCTGGCGATCGTCGACGATATTTGGGAATCCGTCATCGCTAGTACTTGTTTGAGTTTGGAACGACTTCGGAAATTTTTTGCTGCATTTAGAATCTCGAATACATGGAGAATTCGGGTTTAAAGTCCCGCAAGGGCCGTATACCATATGTTTTTTTATGATTTTGTACAGGATAGGATCTTCATCTATATCCGGTAATTCAGCTGAAATAGCCCTGTCAATTTGGTTTGGTCTAATATTGTTCACTAAGCACACCAGCAGGTGTACATGTGGCAAGCCATGTTTCTGTCATTTTATTATGTACATATTACAGCGCGGCGGACCGAATATATGAGACTTGTTAATGTGGTGCAGGAGTTTCTGTACTTTTAAAAGGAAGACTCTGTTAACTATATCGTATCTGTCTTGTGGAGTTAAATTGGTGTTAATATTTGCTTTGATTTCCGGCCAATTTGGGTTACATGTTGCAGTTATAAATAAATCAGGTTTGCCGTAATTTCTGACGTAAGTCATGGCGTCTTGCGATTTTTGTGTAAATATCGAGGTCCACCTGTGAATGATGAAGGTAGTATAACCAACTGCCCAATGCCGTTGCGGTGTTCATTCGCCTGTGAAGCATCCTGAAGATGAACGTAATTTTAAGCTCTCAATTTAGTTTCATTATTACGGATGTAGTCCAATCTGTCATATTCAATTTTCGCATGTTGATCTACCAAGTATTGGTTTGTTAACATTCCATATCAAAGCAAAGTGTTGAAATTGTTACGTCTTGTCATTATACGGTAGCAATAGTAGTTCATACATGACACTGTTTTACGCAGAGGTGTACCACCGATTGGGTCAACTTGAGAAACATTAATGGCATAATCATTTTCTCCACGACATAGCATCAAAGGATATTGTAAGCTGTCATAAGATCTGTGTAACTCTGAAATTTTTTGCAAATTATCATCACGACTATGCAATACAATATCTCTTTTGTCAAATTGCTGTCCAGCTATCACCACTGCTGCTTTACTCGTGGAAGGCGCATTGTATCGTCCTCTGTGTTCTCCAACAGGAACTTTATTTGCATGGATTACGACACTAAGGTCAGGAGTATCTGCTGGAACACTCTCAATCGCAGTTTTGAAAGACTGTATGTAGCAATTATGAGAATGTAACATATCTTGGAAAGATCTAATCAAATCTCTATCAATTGGCTGTGCAATACTTGAACACCGCGTAGATGCCTGTGTATCTGGATCTGCAATAAAATATATTTGTAGAAATTTGTGATCATCGGGTCGAAGTGGTAGCAAGCTCCCAGCTAAGTGGTACACTGGCCCTTGAATTTTAAATGTAGGCATGAACCCACGCTCAACGACTTGCTTACTCTTAAAAGAGGTCATTTGAAATGCGTTATTATAACGGCGTATATTGCGCATGAATTGTTTGTGAAGTGGTTCAGGTGGATGGAGAATTTCTTCTAATTTGACTTTTCCTTGTAAGCAACACATGCCTTTCGATTCGTTCTTGAATTTCAATGCCAAGCAATGTTCACACACTACTGACATAGTACCTATTGATACTATACGATCGTCCTTGTAAGAAATCGAAGGATCGCAATTCATGGCAAAATTTTCTTTATTTACCCATGAATTAGTAACTCGTGCTGATGATTCTCTCTCTCTCTCTCCCAGCTCTATATCTATCCCGAAGTTGACTGAGGCGAGCCTCACGTTCCGTTGACGATTCTTCATCTCTTGCTGAACGTACTCTTTTGGCATTCATACATTAATTTTAAAAATAGGCATATAGGTATAAGTATAGTGAAAATAACAGTATTTCTCCATTATTTAATGGATGTTATTATAAATATTATAAATATAAACCTTCCTCTTCAATCACTCCATCCATTAAAAAAAACCGCATTAAAATACGTAGCGTAGTTTTAAAGATTTAAGCAAACATAGGGATATAGGGACAGAGAAAGCGACTTTGTTTTATACTATGTAGTGATAGTGATGATGATTTGGAAGCTGTGATGGGGGCTGATTGGAGCTCCGAAAGAGGCAACTGTGATACTTTGAAAATGAGGGCATTTGTCCAAAAGGTGCATCATGGATATCTCCACATGATCGCATATTTGACAAGAAGGGCATGCATCCCCGTTGAGTAGATAAATGTGAGTGATGGCACTGTGTCCAATGTGAAGTCGAGTGAAAACAGTATATTTTCTTCTGGAACAACTGTCCGAGCAGTGTGGTTTCTCCAGGTGTGGATTAAAGACTTTATACGTGTGTTGAAAAGCCAGCCAGTTTTCATATTGATGAGATTTCAGGATACCTATGATTGACCTGTGCATGTCATGCTCTACAGAAGGAATTGTGGTTAATCACAGTGACTACGATACTAGCTTAGCAGCTATGTCAGCCATTTCATTTCCGGCGATCCCTTTATGACTAGGTATCCAGAATATTTTGATGGATGGTGTTTTGATACAAGTGTCACGAATTTGACAAATAGTATGGTTCCGATTGCTAACGTTTTTAATAGCATCGACTGTAGAGAGACTGTCGGTGCAAATAACATGGTTTCCTCCAGTTTGTTTCGCAATTTGCATTGCCTTTATGATGGCAGCTGCTTCGGCAGAAAAGACCGAACAGTATTCTGGTAGCCACCCTGCTGTAAGAAGGGAACCATCTTGCTCTACACAAGCGAAGGCTGTGCCATGTTCAGTTTTGGTCTCATCCGTGTACAACCATATCTAATTGTTAAGCTTTAACTTGGCTATTTCTTCGATAAAAAGTTTTTGGAAGACTTCACTACTGGTGTCATTTTTCGGAAATTCCTGTAAAGTGCTGATAAATGAGGGAGGACGCATACGCCATGGTGATGATGTTACAGAAGACGTTATTTGTAGTGGCTGAAAGCCAAACTCTTTACAAAGAGATGCACAACGGCGCAAAGCGTATTGCATTTTATATTTTTTTTGATTAAATATACTGCGAAACACCTTTTGCAGTGGCTTGTTTGGAGTGCAAAACAGTTTGGGAATGAGTTTTGCCGAAGTTACAGTTATTTTGGCTTCTATCGTTGATACGCCAGCCTTTGCCAAATTGCATAGTGTTGGCGAAGCCGGGAAGTCATTGATGCTACGTCGAACTGCTGTGTGGTAGGCAGGTTTGAAAAATTTTAAGTGGGATTTGGCGCACCAGCCAAAAATTGGAAGACCGTATCCAATTTCACAATTTTTACAGTATCAGAGCCCTGGTGACATTGATTAGGGTATTTGTGTTAATAAGAGAAAGCATGGAATTTAAGTATTTAATTAACTGTATTTTTTTGTTTGTGTTTTGAGGTTATGTTTTAAATATTGTATAAGCAGTGTTGTTTGTATGTCAATCTTTTATCAAAATAAATTCATAGTGCTTCAACGGATTTAATGTTTGTATTATTAAATTTTAAATCTACATATTTATAGATGTGCAAAATCTTACATTTACTAGGGGAGAGAGTTGTACCGGATTTCTCCCACCATTTCTGAATATTGGCTTGAATTTTGATCAATACATTGTTTAGTTTAGTTAGATCTTGAATTTTGCTTGCAATAACAGCGTCATCCGCGCACATAAAAAAGTTAATTTCTTTGTTGCTAAGAATTATTGTATTAAGTTGTTCGAAGACGATTATAAATAAGATAGTGGCGATCCTTGGGGGATGCCATTGTGTAGTCTTTTGTAGGAAGAAAGCTGTTTCTCTTTACTCGGAATGAAGGATGGGTCATAACAGCCTTCACCAGGTGGAAGATTTTTGGACCCACCCCCCATGACACGAGCTGTTGAAGAACAGTATGGACACCCACGCGATGAAATGCTTTGTTAAAATCAGTCGCTATTATGGTGACATGATTTTTAGACTAAGCAGCATCTGACACGAAATGTTGTAAGTGCAACACGTAATCCATCGTAATGTAATTGGGTTTGAAACCCACTTGGTTATGACTAATGAGGTTATTTTTGGTCATAAACCACATGAGCCGGACGGCTATAATTTTTTCTAAGGTCTTGCCAAGACAGGAAAGTAAGGAGATCGGACGAAAGCTGGTAACTTCCGAAGCAGCCTTATTTGGTTTTTGTATTGGTACTACAATCCCTCATTTCCAGACAAGAAGATATATACCAGTTTTTAGCATGAGGTTATATATTCATAACAGTTTCCCTTTGGCAGAAGGCGGAAGTTCTTTGAGCATGGGGTAAGATATGCGGTCTATCAATGGAGTTTTTCTTTTTGCTCTGTGTACCAAGAGTTCAAGTTCGGGTCGCGAAACCTCGTATTCAAGTTGCCTAGCTGAAAGAGTAGGTCTTTCAGGACCATGCACAAGATCTGATATTGATTGCTTATGCCTTATATATTCTACATCAAAGTTATCATCAATTGAATACTCGGACCAATTATTTGCAAATTCATTCGTAATATCTAAGGGAGCAATTAATAAGCCATTAGCAGCATTAATACATTTTATTTTCTGGGCTGGAAGGCTTACAAGTGACTTAATATCGGACCAGATTCGCTTTGTAGTAGAGCAAGGTGAAATATTGGATGTAAAGTTATTAACGCAGGTCCTCTTAGCTATTTGTTATTATTATTATTAAATGTTGTTGATTTTAATTGTTGCTTTACTTTTAGTTTGTTGGTCATTATCATCATCATGTTTATTTGTCAGCATTATGTATGCAAAACTTAATCATTTAATTTTTACTTATTTATATTTGTTGTTCGAAAGGCCGCAGCAAAGCTTGGCTGCGCAAAGCTAGTCATTTATATTTAGACAAAACAAAATAAAAGCAATCATTTTAAAAATAAAAAATAAATATTCTCAGTACAGGACTCGGTTTGCTAGTTCTACTCTAACCACTACACCACGCAGACATTTTAATTATCTTTGCTTAAATAGCTCCAATGTAATAAAAAACAATAATTTTCAATATAAAAATACAAAAAAAAATATTCCAAATGCACGATTCGAACCCCACGCCATCGGTTTGTCAGTCCTACACTCTAAACAGTAGAAAAAAATCTGACGATTATATTTTTAGCATAATTTTTTGAAATTTCACTCACATAAAAGAACTACACTCCAAAAACTGTTTTTTACTTCAGTCTGTAAAGTGTATATAGACTTTAGCTTATTCAGACTTGGCAACGTAGAAGAAAATGAAAATACATTAATATTCATTAATTTTATTTCATATGTTACTAGGTGTCCCGGCGTGCGTTGTGCGCCCTCCCTAGCGGTGTTCGTTGGTTAAGTTTTTTAGAATCATAGTATTAAAATAAAATACAAAATGATTTCAATTTCCGCAGCTCCCTAAATACATTAAAATTGGTCCAGCTTTTCTTAAGTTATAAATGGTGTTAATACACACGACTTTCTATATTATTATTTTATGTATGTATTACTAACGAAAGCAAGCATTTTTTTTTTTTTATTTGTTCTCGTTGTTGTTTTCTTGTATGTTGTTGTTGTTTTCGAATGTTTTCGTTTTGCTAGAGAGACTGTGGATGTGGCGGCTTGGTAGCACTATCACCAACACTGGTGAGACAAAAAAGGTGTTAAAACAAAAAAACCAAAGAAAAAAGCTGTATAATGGAGTTGGCAAGACAAAAAAAGAAGAAGAAGAAGAGGGACGCGCAAAGGAACTGAAGTAACAAAAACGTGTTTTAATTTTTATTATTAATTATTTTACGTTTGAATTTAATAAATACCCGTTACATAAAAATATCACGGATTACTAATTTATTTAGAAGTAGTCAAGGCAACTACAACTGGTTACCCCGACGTGATTCGTGTAGATTAATTTTTACATACGCACAGTTTTTTTTTTTAACATGAATCAAGATAACGCTGTCGTTCCCCAAAGGGACCAGAAAGGTCCGGCCGGTTCAAACGTCCGAGACGCAGCTAATGCGGCCCCATTGCAGTCCACAACAAGAGCAAATAATGCCGGTGGCAGCGGTATGCAAAGTAACTCGATACAAGCGCTGCACTCGTGTAAAATGCCGGAATTTCCTAAGGAACTCGCTAAGACATGGTTCCTACAAATGGAGATGTTTTTCAAATACGCAATGATAATAACGGCGATCGACACGCAGACGTTGTTGAGAACAAATACGAAACTGTAAAAAAATGTATCAGTGAAATTCTTGGTAGGTCTACTCAGAGCAAACTTCACGAGCTGTTGATAACTTAGAACTGGGGAGTATGAAACCCTCCCAACTGCTACGAAAAATGCAATCGTTAGCACAGCGTAAGGCCACCGACGAATTGCTTTGCGCTATGTTTATCAGGCAACTTCCAACTACGATGAGTTGTATTCTCCAGGTTTCTGATGCGAACCTGTCTGAATTAGCAAAGCTGGCGGACACGATGTGGGAGACTGCGCAATTTCGCTCTGTATTGGTAACGTCATCGGTCTGTCTAAATGAGCAGGTGGCAGCTGTGAACCAAAAAACAAGTGGTAAATGCGAAGACCGACTATCTCGGATTGAGGGTGATATAACAAAGCTTACTGAAATGATGCAGAAGATGAACCAACGATCCCGTTCTAACTCTCGTTCAATCTGAAGTCTGTTATTATCACTAAAAATTTGGGGACAAAGCTATTACCATGTAGCTACAAAGGTTGCGACAATACGGGAAATTAAATAAGCTGTCATTGGCACAGATGGACAATGACAGTAACAGTAACCCGCAAGAGCTCCATCTATACATCCACGATAGGACAAACCATTTAAGATTCCTCATTGATTCGGGATTGGTGGTATGTGTCCCACCTCGCACTTTGGTAAAAAAAGTCAATGAAGATACAACGACCGAAATCATGCATTTCGCTGCTAACGGCAGCACAATTAAAACATACGGCAACAAAATTCTGGAACTAACCTCAAGGGTGCCATAATAGGTGCAGATTTTTTGGTGCACTATGGCTTACTTATTGATTTGAAGCAACGATGTTTACGCGACTCATCTACATTGTTAACAACGGCAGGAACACTGCAATCGACCGCAACGTTCACTACATTATTACGACTGGTCCACCTGTAGCTGAACGATGCAGAGATTTAGCTGGTGAAAAACAAACAACAGCACGTGCTGAAATTTAATTTCTGCTGGAACAGGTTTCTAAGAAGACAGGAGGCTGGAGGATGTGTGGAGACTTTCGGAAATTAGATGCAATAACGATACCAGATCAATATAGAACACCTAAGCTTGAAGAATTGTTTCATATGCTGCAGAACAAAAAAATATTCTCGAAGCCCGATTTAGTCAGAGCGTATTATCAAATACCCATGGCTCAAGAAGACATTCCAAAGACATCGGTGACTACGCCATTTGGACTCAACGAGTTCACCGTCATGCCTTTCGGACTTCGCAACGCATCCAAAAATTTTCAAAGGTACATAGACAGGACTTCAAGGACTACATTTTGTGCTTGTTTATATAGATGATGTCCTTATAATGTCTGACTCACACGAGCAATATGAACAGCATCTGCGTATAGTTTTCGAACTCGACAACATCAATTAACAATTAACGTAAATAAATGTGTTTTTGGTCAAACTGAATGAAAATATCTTGGATTCGTCATCAATGATCATGGCTATTGTCCACCACAGTACAAAATGGAAGCTAGTGTTAATTATCCAAAACCGGAAACGCTTCAGCAGTTAAGACGATTTCTACGTGTGGTAAACTATTACAGACGATGTATACTAGAAGCAGCGCAAATGCAAGCACCACTTAATGCATTTTTAAAATCATTAAAAAAAAAAAAAATTATAAGCATAAAGTACCGACACCATCAGCAGAAAAAAGCCTAGAAGTATGCAAACATGCACTGGTGGCTGCAACGATTATGGCAGTTTCAGCTCTAGAGGCACTTCTACGTCTTACTACGGATGCATCTGACAAAGCTATCGGCGCATCATTAGAACAGTCCATCAGTAGTACATGGAAACCTATAGGATTCTTCTCCAAGAAGCTCATACCAGCACAAACTCGGCACAGCACTTACAACAGGGAGCTTATTGTAATTTTCTTGGCTTTAAATTTTTCAAACATTTTCTTGAAGTTCGTCAATTTGTAATTCGAACTGATCATAAGCCGTTGATTTATGCGTGGCAAGTTAACTTGGAAAAAGCTTCAAATAGACAGGTTCATCACTTAGCATACATGGTTCAATTCAAAGCCGTTATAGTGTATGTAAAAGGGGATGATAATGTTGTTGCTGATGCATTGTCAAGGATCATTGAGATCACCACGCCATCAATTTTAAAGCCAGAGAGGATAGCAGCAGCTCAAACAGACGACAAAAGCTTCAACGCCTAGTCGAAACCAACAGCACTTCTCTTAAACTCCAGAGTGTGGTGTGTGACTTTGAACAAGGAATCAGATTTTACTGTGGTATCTAAACTGGAGCAATACGAATATTTATGCCAAAATGCAGCGTTTAACATGGTACACGGTTTATCGCATTCTTCAAGTCATAGCAGATTTCATATGTTACGCGATAAATACATTTGGCACGGAATGAAAAAAGATATCTTAGCATGAGCCAGAAACTGTTTTCATTGTCAACGAGCTAAGATCCAGCGCCACAAAAGATTAAAGCCGGATCATATTGATGTACCAGACAATCGATTCAGTCATGTGCACATAGATTTGATTGAATTACCAGTCGTTAGAGGTTTTCGATATCGTTTAACGATGATCGACCGTTTCTCCAGATGTCCGGAAGCCATTCCAATTCCAGACATGACGGCAGACACAGTCGCCTCTGCAATTTATTCGCATTGGATATGTCGTTATGGTTCTCCAGTCACGATTACATCTGATGAAGGTCCGCAGTTCGAATCTGCACTCTTTACAGCGTTAACTAAGCTGGTAAGCGCTGATAAAACGAGAACAACACCATATCATCCTGCATCTAATCGGATCGTGGAGCGTACGCACCGAACATTGAAAGCCGCTTTGATGTGTGTGGCTTATACTCCATGGCCGACCTGTTACCAACGGTATTATTGGGAATGGGAGCAAGTCTTAAAAAGGATCTGAAGGCATCGCCCGCTGAACGTCTTTATGGAATGACACTACGTTTGCCTGGCGAATTTTTCTATGTTCGAGACTTAGCGGGTAATCCACAGATGTTCGTAGAAAAGTTCCGAGAGCATATGAAAGGAATGCGACCAACACCGACTGCTCACCGTATCAAATCTAAAGTTTTTATACTAAAAGAAGTATATAGCTGTTCACATGTATTTATCCGTCAAGATGGTATAAGAAAATCGCTCGAGCATCCTTATCAAGGTCCTTATGAAGTCATCAAATGAACAAACGACAAAGTATTCATCATAAATGGCAATGGTGAGCAATAATCGATTACTGTAGAGAGATTAAAGTCTGCCTATTTCACAAAAATCGACGACGAAACATTTATCCCAGAGGAACTTCCAGAGATTGTGCAACCACAGCATTGAACTTCGACAATGGATAAACCGCTTCGAACGAAAGGTAACGTGAATGTGGCGGTCTGGTCACCAACACTGGAGAGACAAAAAGGTGTCAAAAAAAAACCAAAGGAAAAATCAGTATAATGGAGTTGGCAAGACAAAAAAAGAAGAAGAAGAAGAGGGACGCTCAAAGGAGCTGAAGTAACAAAAACGTGTTTTAATTTTTATTGTTAATGATTTTATAATAAGGTCGTTTGAATTTAATAAATACCACGGATTCCCAATTTATTTGGAAGTAGTCATGGCAACTACATGGAGGAAAGGGCAACGCCCTCTGGTGGTATGATCCTGACCACTGACATTGATCCATGACTATGCATCTAACTAACACTGGAAAATGCAACTCAGGATTTTTTGGTTTGGTTGCGGCCGAGTTCAATCTGAGCTGGAGAGACGACGAAAAGACCAAAAGTCTTTTTTTTTCCATTATTCTTGTGTTCGTAAAATAAATTACTCTTGTGTTCATAAAATAAATATTTTCTTACGGCTAAGCAAAACTATTGTAGTTTAGCTATAAATGGTGGACATGATCTAAATAAAGTGATCAAAAATAAAAAAACGCATATTCATATTAAAAAGAACAAAAAAAAAAAAAAAAACACATATTAATAAAAATAAAAAGAAGGGAAAAATATATACATGGAACAAAAGAACAAAGAAAAAGAAACACAACCATAAAAGTGGCGCGCAGTAAAAAAAAAAAAGAAGAAAAGCACTTATAATACAAATTAATAGTTTTAATAGTAGAAAGAATATATAAATATATTTTTCATAAAATAAAAATTTTTAATGAAAAGAAATAAACAAAAAATTGGAATAAATACACTACTACTCCAACAAAAAACAAGTAATTGAAATGATTCGCTCTCCCCCTAAGAGTCGCATGACTTGAGCAGCAGCACAATTCCTGGACCAATGGATGTGGAAGTCAAATCAGACAGCGTCGTGGATTGAGTGAATACCATCCGTGTTGCCAATTTTCCAAAGTTTATGCAAACGGATCCGGAATTGTGCTTTACACAAGTTGATGCGTTACTACATATCCACGGAATCAAGTCCGATCTGCGTTACTACACCATTGTAACTGCTCTTGAGGCAAACATCTTACAACAGATATCCGATGTGGTTAAAAATCCACCGGACATAGGTAAATATGTGAAATGGTAGAGAGAATTAATCATTCGCTTCAGTGAGTCGAGGGAAGAACAATTATTGAAATTCCTCACTGCTATGGAGTTAGCTGACAAGAAACCCAGTTGTTAAGACAAATGAAAGATTTAGCAGACAAGTCAATCTCAGCAGATGTACTCAAAACGTTGGGGCTGCAACATATGCCAAGTAACATTATGTGCATATTTTTTAGCATGTAAGACAGAAGATTCTGAGAATTTGGCTGAAAGAGCAGATCGCATTCTTGATAGTTCAACTTCAGCTACCTTCTGTGAAGCTGTTGACAGGTCTGACGATGAAATTAAGATACGTTTAACAGTTTTTGAAGTTAGTGTGCAACAGCTGATTAAGAACTCTAATGTCAGAAAGGTGCAAACAGCAGAGAAAAGTACCAGTTAGGGTCAAAATAACCAAAATTGTTCGCGCTGTCCAACCACAAGACAACAAAAGGTTTGTTTTTATCACATTCGGTTTGGAGTAGCAGCAACGAAATGTATTCAGCCATGTGAATTGGGTGGCAAAGGCAGTTGGAAAACTTGTTAGACTGGCACCACAATTTTCGGTTGGTTGCAGCCGATTGAAATCATTGTTAGTAGAAAAACGTTTACATATCTTTGACTACAATAATAAAATAACCTTTTTAATTGACTCTGGGTCTGTCATCTCTATTTTACCGAAAATCTTTGCAAAAAGTCAATAATC
>JBAMAW010002693.1:0-317500 GCA_037043295.1 Amiota minor
ATAGATGATCTGGAACACGCTCTCTCTTTATGTTATATGGACTGTTCCTGATACTCAGGTCACCGGAATATACTTTGAGAATTACTCGGATCAGCACAATCATTGCAATTAGAGTGCATCATTCTGAAAACAAATTCAACTATGTTATACTCCTTGTGAAAGTATTCAAATTTTATCCTCTGTAATGAAGCATATATATGTGTGTGTGTCTGTACGAGTATAGTGATCTCTAGGGAAACTGGTTTGTAAATGACACTGAATTAGTGTCACTGGACAGAGCGTCCAACGGAGCTCCTCCAATATCTCTGTCTTATCCACCCAAAACCGCTATGCCTTTGAATTGGTTTCTCTTCGCTAGCGTTGGTATAAAAAAATTGTCCTGACCAACATAACCTGGGAAAATGTACCGGAGGATGCTACATTTCTGCGGTCTAATCTTAAAAATGACAAACAAAATATTTAAGAGGTCATTGGACCTAACATTCAGTAATCGGAATATTTTGGCCTGAAATATATTATATGTATATATAATATCTATATATATATATATATGTACATATGTACTTTGTATGTATATTGTTTCTTTGCCTCATCATGCTCTCTTTCTCTCCATTGAGTTGGGTTTTGTTTTGTTTTGCTTTTTTTGGCCACTGTTTTTTTTTTTTTGTGGGATAAGCAGCAGATTTTTATAGCATAACCATTTTTTTTTTTTTTTGCTATTGTTGTTGTTGTTATCAATAATAAAACGCAATATTTTTTTGTGTTGACCTGGCATTATGTTTTTTTTTGTATTGTATAATATTGTGTATGTGTTTGCTCTTCTTTGAATTCAACACACAGGAAAACTACTCTTCTACTTCTTTCTTGCGACAAATTTAGTATTCTTGTTTTTTCTTTTTATCATAAGTCGTCTCAGTTCAATGTTATCATACTTTTTGATCCATTGGGTCAACGATTTAATGGCTTTCTTACCGTTTATGTTTTTGTTTTTGCTTTTGTTTGTAAAAATGCTTTGTTGATTTTTCAGTGTTATCCCAAAAAGATATTTATTATCATTTTTGTTGCCGCGTAAGCCAAAGCGCGATAACTTCGTTATGTTACGTTACTTGGCTTTCGAGTTAGTTGCTTCAGTTTCAGTTTGAGTTACTCGAGGAGCTCCACCCATACCAGAACCAACGCAGCATGGCGTCATGTCAAGGAAGCAAGAGCAGAAATCATTTTGTACTGTGAACCCAACCAACCAACCAAACTCTTTGTTTGTATGAGTATCCGAGTTCGTGCACGTGTAACTTTTGTGGGCGTTAATTGGCCGACACAATTTGATTTTACTTTATGTGCCTTGCTTCTTTGGTCTCGGCTGTCCTGGTCTGGTCTGGTCTGGTTTGGTTTGGGCATGGTTTGGGAATGGCGTGCTTATCATCCGCATCCGAATCGATATAACACTCTCACATTCACACACTTAATATACACTTTGTATATGTGTGTGTGTGTACTTATTTCGTAACCTTATACAAGCTCCATTACGTAGTGCCGGTGACTTTATACTTGCTCAGGCTCATCTCCATTACACTATGCTGTGGATAACAGCCCTTCATCTCCATCTCCATCTTCAGCTCCAGCTCCACCTTCACTTTTTAGCTTCTACTGTTTTTACTTCACTTTTGCATGCAATTCAATTATTAAACTCTCCATACCCCGAAGTAAGTTCGGGTAAAAGTTTCTAATATATTTCAAAATGAAATTTCTATCGAAATTCTACTTCTGAAACAACAATCACAAATGTACAAATGGAGAAGTTTTAAGGTAACAAAGCAAACAAAATTACAAAATTGTGAAATCAATTTTAACAATACTGAATTGCATGACTATTGTATCTAAGAATTGGAATTGGATCAAATAGATCTTAAATTTTCTGTACTATATTCGATCCATGAAATAATTATGAATACTAAGAATACAATATTTTATTAAAGCTTCAATGGTATTTCAAGATTTTAATTTTTACAATACAAATGAACAAAACTTTATCTGCATGGAGAATGAGTTCTTAATCATTACGACTCACTAACTCGTGATACTATTCCTATGCGTGTGGAATTGGATTGGAAACATCATGACATTATGAAAATACCATTTAAATGTGAAGGGTAAAATAAATCACAGAACAGTACAGAATAGAACAGAACAGAACAGAACAGAGCAGAACAGAATACCGAACAAAATGTTAGAGATCGTGAAGGAATTGGATAGGCTGAGTGAGGATAAGGAGGAGCAATAAAGAAATGAAATGAGCTTTACAAAGTGAAAAGGAAGGCTCGAGTCAAACCGGCTTGGCTGAAGTTGAGTTGAGTTGATTAGAGTTGATTCGAGAGTTGACTGAGCTGTTGCAAGTAGAAACATTATGCAAATTGCACAGTTGTAAACAAAATTCTTCATCAGTGGGAACTGAACTGAAGTCAACATAAGCCCAAGTCAAAGTAGAAGCAGATGCAGATGCAATTGCAGCAAAAAAACTGAAACTGAAACAGGAATATGAGTATGAAGTGGAGATGGAGATGGAGGTAACACAAGAGCACAACAAGCAAACAACAAACTAAATAAAGAAATAAAAAAAAAAAAAAATAAAAAATTATAAGATATATTATCTTCTTCGGTTCCACCGAAGATTATATACCTTCAATCTTTCTACAATAAGTATAAATAAAAAGATTTTTTTTTTTACAAAATTTAGCATATTTCATATTCAATTTCATGGCGTCATCATGATGATGATAATGATGATGATGATGATGTCCTTTAGTGAACTGGGAAGAGTTTAATTTGGAAGACTTTTTAGTAAACGAACTGACTAAAGAGAAGCCAATTCAATAAATCAAATTTATTCGATTAAAGAGATAATAAAATGGAAAGAGTTTTGATTTCTGATAGAACAAAAAAGTTTTTGAAGTGAAAATTTTTAGAGTGAAGGGGAATAAATCTAAGAAATATGAAAATGAAATGTGACGAAAATCAAAATTTGACTATGTTATCATTATATTAGAGCCTGTTTAGAAAATATATTGTTTTCATTTGCATTTTGATTTTCGTGACATTTCATTTTCTAATTTGTTGATTTAACTCCCTTCGCTAAATAAGTTTCAGTTCCTTACTTAAATTTTTTCTTTTAAGAATGAATCAATTTGAATCTGAGTTTATATAAAATTTACAGGGTTAGTAAATATAGATTAGAAACTGATTGTGTTCAAATTTTCATCCACATCCTTAAAGTTGTTTCCGAGATACATATGTGGAATAAATTAGATATTCTTTTTATAATATTTATTTTAGCATAAGGATACAATCCAATTTTCAGAGATCTATAATGATTTGACCTTTAGGTGAAGGCTTCTAATAACAAATTCAAAGACCTAATCAGGATTTTTATTTTTCTTAGTAAATTTCCGTACAATTGATTCAGAATGTGTAGCTTTTAGTGGCTGATAGACATTTACTAGAATTGTATCCTTTCTGATTATCGGGCAACTTTGAATTGTAAATGATTGATTGTTAAACAGTTAGATGATTGTGTTGTATTGACCTAACTGATTCCAATTCCAATTCCAATTCCACTTAAAAATTGATATTTAATGTGTTACAAACATCATGGCAAATTAATAATACTATTCATTTCATACCTATTATGAGCGTCTGGGTGTGTGTGAAAGTTATAAAAAGCCCCGGTTTAAGCAGATTACAATGGCAACTTGTTGTCATTCTAGTCATCTTTTGTGCAAGCAAAGGCAACAAACAGCAAACAGCAAACAGCAAATTCAACAGCAATAGCAAAGGCAAATGCGAAGACGAAGACGAAAGCGAAGACGATATAATGTGATGTGATGTGATGTGATGTGATGCGATACCGTGCTATGCAAGGCAAGGCAAGGCGAGTCGATGGGCGTCCAAGTCTGATGAGGTCGATAAGTTGCGAATATGGAAAAAAAAAAAAAAGGCTGGCATTCAACGGCAACAACAGCAGCAGCGGCAGCGACAGCAGAATATTGTAAGCAAAGGAATGAAATCGAACAAATCAGTTTGTGCCTGTAACTGTGCCCTGAGACACTTTGAGATACTTCTATGACAGCGTCACCCCATCACCATCACCGTCACCGTCAGCTTAACTTTGATTCTGGGTTTGGACTTGGGTTAAGTATGCTTGTGGGTATGAGTATGTGGCAATCAACATAGTAACTGTTGCAGGTCGTTGTTTGTTGGAGTGTGCTGTTTATAGCGAAAAATCCACTTCAACTTATATATTTTTATTTTTTTTTTTTTTATTTTTTTATTGGGATTCTTCTTTCTTTTCCTATTTTCCTATACACTGCAAATGCTGATTTAGTAAGAGTATCATCCATAGAGTACATAAATTAAATAGATTCCATAAAAAAAAATAGTCAGAACGGAGATGTCATTCAGAGATGCGATTCACTTTTGTGATGTGATCCTGTCCAATAATCGTTTTACTTTGATATCAATTTGCATTGAATGATCAGTTGATCAATTACAATCATCATCATCATCGTCATTGTTACAATAGTTTAATGTAGGAGATGGTGATAGTGATGATGGTATGATGGAATGATGAATGATGAATGATGATGATGATGATGATGATGATGATGATGATGATGATGATGATGATGATGAATATATGTATGTATAATTCTTATTGTACAATATAATAACAAACAATAGAAGAATAGAATAGAAATTGTGTAAAGTGTATTTAATCTTTGGCGACACCAAAAGTTAATTTTTTCCTCTTTTTTGTTTTCTTGAAAATTTCAAGTGTTTTTCTCTTGTTGCGACTTTCCAAAGACTTACACATTGATTCGAGTGTCGAAAGTCAGTCAGAACAGTGGCAATGCCGGGGTGGTTGCATGGGATGCACCCGGGTGGCGCGTTGCACTGTTACAAGTGACTTTTGACTTAAACCACCAAAAGTTGAGGGGTGTGTGTGTGTGTGTGTGTGTGTGTGTGTGTGTGTGTGTGTACGATGCGTGATATGCTTGAATTTGTAACTAAAAGCTATAGACAAGTCACAAAGGAGTTGACTGACGCACACATATGTACACCCAGACACACACAGATACACATTTCACATTGCTTTCTTTCCTTCCTTCCTTCCTTTCTTTCTTCTATATGTGTACATGCATACATACATACATATGTAGCAAGAGTTTATATGCGAATACTAACTACTACGAGTGAGAGTTGAGTGTTGCATCTAGATAGTTTGTACTCGTATGCATGTTTCTTGTGTTGGATGAACAAACAAACAAAGCTTGTTGCTAGTGCGATATATCTTAATGTTATTTTATATCTTATATGATTTTAGTTTAGTGTTGGAGTTTTATTTTCACTTTTCCTTGATGTGTCTAACTGATTAAAGTATTGTATTAATACGAGCTCCAGACATCTGAAATACTAACATCAAGTGCAAATATGCTACTACTAAAGTAAAGTGTAATCAGTCCATTTGTCTATTTATTTCTATCCTAAATCATTTACAAATTGATGTTATTGTTATGTTTTGGTCTCTTTAAATCTTCAACAGAAAGACTAAATCAGAAAACGATAAATGTTCAAGTTAAATTATTCATGAAGCATAAATAAAAAATGTCAATGCCAAGTATTTTGGGTGACAAGTGCAGTGTTATATTATATATTTCCGTGCATTTTGTATTTCTATTTATTTAATGTCGAAATTGAAAAATACTTGATTGATTGGTTGAATCATTAGATGATCTTATAGCAGAGACTTACCTGGCGCAAACACATTGTCAAAACTGCTGCAACTTAAGAAACTAAACTGGCTTCACTACTAACTAACTTAGTCTAAGTAACAAGGTTATAATCTATAAGGCAATAGTTGTCCCGTCCCGGAGATATGGTATTCCTCAATGGAGCAACACTGCCGAACCAAACGTCTTTGTCATCCAGAAGATGCAAAACTCTACCCTCCGTCATATAGTAAATGCTCCTTAGTAAGTGATGATGAATGATTTCATATCCAGGGATCTGAGAATCCTCTCAGTCACTGTCACGAGGAGTAGACTCAAACATCTCAACACTGATGACCTTTGGGTGCACGGACGAAAAAGAGGTCTTAGGTCCGCTTCTGATCTACCTGACCATTTCCTTGCAAATTATTATTGTGGCTTAAAGCCATCTGTCAATTTCTAGTCTTTGTTACTTCAATTATATATAGTCGTTAAGTCGGCGGTTTATTTTTGACTATTTATATAATAAAACAAAAAAACAGAAAATGAAGTAGTGTGCCTTACCCTCATAAGCACAATATGGAAGCGAAACTTTCTTGGCGATGCAAGGTAAATCCAAAAATTATTGGGTGTATGCATATGATTCCGCCCTTTTTTGTGAAAACAAAACAAATTTGCTTGTTTAGAAAAAGGAAAATTTATTTATTCAAGTATTGCCCATCTGCAGCTACAACCTTTGCCCATCTTTCAGGCAATTTACGGATTCCTTGCATAAAGAAGTCCTGGTCTTTTGAGGCAATCCAATTATGAAGCCAAATTTTGATATCTTCATAAGAAGTGAATCGCTCTCCCGTAAGATCAGACTGCATCCTTCGAAATAAATGAAAATCTGAAGGGGCTATATCTGGTGAATATGGCGGGTGGGGTAGCACTTCCCAGTCTTGTCCATTTAAATATGTTTTCACAACATTTGCCGTATGCGGTCTGGCGTTGTCATGTTGAAGAATTAATTTGTCATGCCTATTCACCCATTCCGGTCGTTTTTCTTCTATAGCTACCTTCAACCGCATTAGTTGTCGTCTGTAAACATCGCCAGTGATAGTATCAGACGGTTTCAGCAACTCATAGTGCACAACACCTTTCTGATCCCACCAAATACAGAGCATAACCTTGGTACAATGAATATTTTTCTTTGGCTGTGATGGGCCGGCCTCACCTGGCTTCAGCCAAGATTTTTTGCGTTTAGGATTCTCGTAATATATCCATTTTTCATCTCCCGTGATTATCCGATGCAAAAAACCTTTTCTTTTTTGTCTTTGAAGCAGCATTTCACAAATGGTTTTGCGACGTTCGATGTCTCGGTCTTTCAATTCATGTGGCACCCAGTTATTGACTTTTTGAACCATTCCCATTGCTTGCAAACGTCTTGAAATAGTTGATTGATCAACATTTAATGTTGTTGCCAATTCTGATTGTGTTTGACAACAATCTTCGGTCAATAAATCTTCCAATTCAGCATCTTCAAATTTTTTGGGTGGTTTTCCATGTTCTCTGTCCTCAATGTCAAAATCATCATTTTTAAATCGTCGAAACCATTCTTTGCAAGTTGTATTCGATGGAGCATGCTCACCGTAAACATCAGCAAGCAAACGATAAGTTTCCGCTGCACTTTTCTTTGCAACAAAATAGTGCAATAAAACCTCCCGCAAATGATGTTTACTTGGGATAAAACTCGACATTTTCAATGAATTAGAAATATTTGTTGTTTATGCTTCTATCAGCTGTTATACACTGTGTTTAACAGCTGATAGAAGGCACTATCGAATGCAAGTATTAGTATTTTAGTGTGCAAGTGTAAGCGGCGATACTAGCGAAACTATCGGAAAGGGCGGAATCATATGCATACACCCAATAGAAAATTAAATGTGACGGTAATCAAAATGCAATGATTCTTCATGCTTATGCATGAGTAAGAGACAGATAAAAAATGCTTTACTGATTGTGTTTACTTTACGAAAGAACGTACGAACAAGTGGGCGAATGACCGAAAAATAAAATAACTCTTTTGTATTGAAACAATAGAACACTACAATATTCTGTATTATTGCTCGACCATCTACTTTAGAAGTCTCACTGCGATATTGTATTTGTCAATATTGCCCCCTAAAGTATGCAATATTTTTGTGCATACGCCATCTTTGCTTAAAAGATTATTATGCTAATGAATTTTGATGTCTCTAGAAAGCTTATCTCTGTCTCTCTTCGGAATGATCACTTTTTGTCAAATGTGACTACTGGAAAGAACTAAAATTGAATCATATCTCACATTTCCTTCATATTTCCATAATTTTCAGCTGATAATCCGCACACGGATAACCGTAAATTATAGTCCTCCTTAAGACCTTTCATATGAATTTAGTTTCATTGAAATCGGTTCACGTGTTCTCGAGTTACATTACAATAAGCATTTATGAAATGTGCCATCCACCTGCTGTGCATTTCTGTTTGCCTGGTACCAGTTGAGTGAAGTTATGGTTATAACTTCGGAATGACTTATCCAATCATAATGAAATTAATGTCATTAGAAAACTTATCGCTTCCACGCTTCGAAATGACCAATTTTTATCAAATGTGACTTCCGGAAAGACCTAAAATTAACTTATTTTTTCCATTTCCTTTATTTTTGCATATTATCCGGATAAAATTCCGGATACGGATAATGCGGAAATATAGTCCTCCTTAAGACCTTTCATATGAAATTAGTTTCATTGAAATCGGTTCACGTGTTCTCGAGTTACATTACAATAAGCATTTATGAAATGTGCCATCCACCTGCTGTGCATTTCTGTTTGCCTGGTACCAGTTGAGTGAAGTTGTACTGAACTTGACAGATTTTTAGTTTTATCAATGTTGCCCCTTAAAGTATGCAGAACTTTTGTGCAAATGCCACGCTAACGCAAATGGAAGATAATGCTATAGAATTATGGTTATAACTTCGGAATGACTGATCCAATCATAATGAAATTAATGTCATTAGAAAGCTTATCGCTTCCACGCTTCGAAATGACCAATTTTTGTCAAATGTGACTTCCGGAAAGACCTAAAATTAACTTATTTTTTCCATTTCCTTTATTTTTGCATATTATCCGGATAAAATTCCGGATACGGATAATGAGGAAATATAGTCCTCCTTAAGACCTTTCATATGAATTTAGTTTCATTGAAATCGGTTCACGTGTTCTCGAGTTACATTACAATAAGCATTTATGAAATGTGCCATCCACCTGCTGCGCATTTCTGTTTGCCTGGTACCAGTTGAGTGAAGTTGTACTGAACTTGACAGATTTTTAGTTTTATCAATGTTGCCCCTCAAAGTATGCAATACTTTTGTGCATACGCCATCTTTGCTTAATAGATTATTATGCTAATGAATTTTGGCTATAACTTCGGAATGACTGATCCAATCAATATGAAATTGATGTCTCTAGAAAGCTTATCTCTGTCTCTCTTCGGAATGATCACTTTTTGTCAAATGTGACTACTGGAAAGAACTAAAATTGAATCATATCTCACATTTCCTTCATATTTCCATAATTTTCAGCTGATAATCCGCACACGGATAACCGTAAATTATAGTCCTCCTTAAGACCTTTCATATGAATTTAGTTTCATTGAAATCGGTTCACGTGTTCTCGAGTTACATTACAATAAGCATTTATGAAATGTACCATCCACCTGCTGCGCATTTCTGTTTGCCTGGTACCAGTTGAGTGAAGTTATGGTTATAACTTCGGAATGACTTATCCAATCATAATGAAATTAATGTCATTAGAAAACTTATCGCTTCCACGCTTCGAAATGACCAATTTTTGTCAAATGTGACTTCCGGAAAGACCTAAAATTAACTTATTTTTTCAATTTCCTTTATTTTTGCGTATTATCCGGATAAAATTCCGGATACGGATAATGAGGAAATATAGTCCTCCTTAAGACCTTTCATATGAAATTAGTTTCATTGAAATCGGTTCACGTGTTCTCGAGTTACATTACAATAAGCATTTATGAAATGTGCCATCCACCTGCTGTGCATTTCTGTTTGCCTGGTACCAGTTGAGTGAAGTTGTACTGAACTTGACAGATTTTTAGTTTTATCAATGTTGCCCCTTACCCAATGAATATGCAGATACTTTTGTGCATACGCCATCTTTGCTTAATAGATTATTATGCTAATGAATTTTGGCTATAACTTCGGAATGACTGATCCAATCAATATGAGATTGATGTCTCTAGAAAGCTTATCTCTGTCTCTCTTCGGAATGATCACTTTTTGTCAAATGTGACTACTGGGAAAAACTAAAATTGACCCATTTCTCACATTTCCTTCATATTTCTATATTATCCAGATGATAATCCTTATAAGGATTACCGTAAATTATTATGCCCTATTCGACCTTTTATATTACTCCCATTCGCTAAAGAAGTTTCACTTCAACAAGTAAAGTTTTATGGATTGAAGAATATGGAGTCATTGCAAACAACATTCTCGCATTGAATTTCATCAGTTTTAAAATACCAAAGAGCACAGCTTCCTATGAAATTACATAAGTATGTACGAGTATGTAATCTTTAATTGGAACTTAATTTAAGCATTTTTCCAATTGAACTTTGTATAAAAGTAACGCAGTTTCATCCCATAAAAAAAGCAATGAATGGCATTCCGATATATGAAAATTTAAGGGTAATTTGTAAACCACTATAGGCACACTTATGGGGCACATACTTTTTAGAAGCTGCCATCATATGCTCATAAATACTCGTATCTAAAGATGTGGATCACAGAAATGGCCATCCTGCCAGGATACACTCGATGTGATATGTACAATATTTATTATAGAATAGTTGATGGCTCTTAACAGTTGGAATTAGCAAATCAGAGTATATTATATCCCCTGACACTATCATGATGATGATAGATCACAAGAAGGATTACTGAGACTAACACGGAAAGGTGTTCGTAGTGTCTCAGGTTTCTTGCGGGTAATGATGATATACAAGTAGACTGTGCAATGAACAAGAGGAGATGGCAGAACATTTACTATGCCACTGTGAGGGTCTAATTTGGACCAGATTCCGCCATCTGAGAAATCAGTACATGGAATCAAATGAAATTGCAGATTTAAATCCAAAGAAAATATTGGAATTCTTGATGAATACCAGAATCTCAGAGGAACTGTAATTATGACGCATTGGTGAGGTGTACTAGTTCCCGCCTTTTCCAAATCGTATCTAATCTTATCTAATCACATCTTTTTGTGTTTTCGTATCTCTTGTATAACAAGTGTACTAGCGCTTCCCAAAGAGTATAAAAGGCCATTGAAGTTACATTGTAGGTTACTTGCGAATAGATGGCTGATAAGATCGGAAGGCAGTCAACTCGACTTTCTTACTTACAGATTGATTAAAAGTTATTTTTACGGTTCCAGACCCAAAGGGTATCAAACGGAACCCTAGTACTACCTAGGCTACGATATCCGTCCGTCCGTCTGTCTGTCCATCCTCGGGCTCTATCTCATGAACCGTAATGAATGGAAAGTTTTACAGGGTATGCAATTGAAGTCACTTTGTAGGTTACTTGCGAATAGAAGGCTGATAAGATCGGAAGGCAGTCAACTCGACTTTCTTACTTGCAGATTGATTAAAAGTTGTTTTTACTGTTCCAGATCCAAAGGGTATCAAACGGAATCCTAGTACTAACTAAGCTAGGATATCCGTCCGTCCTTTTGTCTGTCCATCCTCGGGCTCTATCTCATGAACCGTAATGAATGGAAAGTTTTACAGGGTTTGCATACCCATTCCATTCTGGCTACAATAAAAATACTAAAACTAAAATAAAATTAAAAATTTAAAAGGTGTCCCCATACAAGAAACGTATAGGCTCGTATGACACCTATGCGATACAGTAACCTTACAGCAAGGAAATTAACTTGGTTGGTGGATATGGATTAGAAACTTTCAATTTTAAAATCGATTGGATCACTAGAAGGGGTACCTCCTATGCAAATCACAATTAAAAATTTTGAAAATTTATTTGGTTTTTATGTTATCGAACTGATTTGGACAGTATGAGTGCCTGACTCTTATTCACTAACCATGTAAATTACAAGATCCTAGAGTTACTGGATCGTATAGCTTTTTGTATTCACTCTACCCTAAACGTAAGTCAAATTAATAATTAAATATTTCTGAATGCTGAGTCACAGGTTCGTAGGCAACAACGTTTTCTAGGGGTGCGTTAACCTTCTTTTTATTTGTTTTTTTAAAGTGAATCATCTTTAGCGAGGGAGAGTAAATTCAGAAAATATGAAAATGAAATGTGACGAAAATCAAAATTTCACGATTTTATTATTATATTGGAGCTAGTGTTATATTGTTTCAATACAAAAAGGTAAGGGACAATACTTAAATTTTTTTTTTTTTTCTCTGACTTGGGACACCTCTATCCCAGAAGATAAGGCACAAATGCTTACTAAGTAGTGTTGTTGTTTTATTTGCTTTGCTGGCTGAATGACTCAAATTGATTCTCAACATCACACGAGTTAATTTCACAGTAAGCTGATGCAGACAGTGTGATTATTCTCGTTTAACTTTGCCATCACTCATAATGTAATGAATTATGATTTAATGACTTAGTTGTTTAACGCCATCTGGTATTAATGTGTGATCTTGATGACATCTGTTGGTGCTAATCATAATGATGTCTTAAGTACACAGTAAACAATTAGTATACCATACTTCTAATAGAAACTGAAGGGCGAATGGACAGCTCATCTTTTGAAAAGTCTATGTATATGGTTATCAAAAAATATCTGTACTTTATGTGGGACTTGATGTTGCACGAGTATTAATTATGTATGTAGTACTTACACATAACAATCATGTGGGCACACTAAGCATGAATACATGAAATGATGTAAGTATTTGCAAAAGACTCAAGACTCTCACTCTCTTTTTGGAGTTGTGTTAAGTTGCGTTGCGTTGAGTTGAGTATACTATCCAAAACTGAACTGTACTAAGACAGGGCAGATAAGTACATAGATAGGAAACATTTGTAGCAGTAGCAGTAGCAGTAGCAATTCTTACTTACTAACTGTCTGTGATAAATAAAACTTGGCAAATACAACTAGGCTAAGTTTCTTTCTGAATTTATATCATATATCCTTTCGTTGTCGACTTGACTTGACTCGCCTCGCCTCGACTCGACTCGACTCCTCCTTTTCTTATTATGTTCTATTGCAGCTTAAGATTGTTTTATAACTCTTTTCATCATTTCTTTTCTTTCTTTTATACTTTTTTCCCATTGCAGTTTGCCAAAAATTCAAAAAGAGAGAGGACAACAACAAGATTTACAAGACTATTCTAAGGAGCATATAAAACACTTGCTGTGTCATCATTTGGAGGGCAAACAAACAAAACACACAAACACACACACAGACAAAATAAGAAGACGAAGGAAGGCACAACTAGCGCCTGCGGGTCCACCATGATGTCGCCAATGCAGATGATTATGTTGATGATCCTTTTCCTAATGCTAAACGCTGCCAACAATGTTGACGGCTTCTCGAGTACGTAACCATGAGAAAAACAATAACAATAACAAATAATCAAAACAAAAACAAGTTCTAGTCAGTCCCTTGTCCATCAATAATACTTTAGTACTTACCACATCGCCAGCCTCTCTATTTCTCTATTTCATATTCAATATTATCGACATATACTACGAGTATGCTTCCCTGTTTATAATATACATACATACATACATAACAACATAAAAGGACATTTGTCCGTCCAATTGCTGCTCCTCATCATCGCCTTTAAATCTTATTAGAGTCTTCTTTCTTTCTTTCCTTCCTTCCTTCTTTCTTTATTGAATCGTAAATTTAATCTGAACTTTAATTCACATACTCGTATGTAACATAAAAAAAAAAAAAAAACTAATCCCACCTAATACTAAGCTTACAATAAGCCTTGAAGCACCATCCATATATACACCCCCCACCCCCCACCACCCAACCACCAATCATATCTCCCAATATTCATTCCTTTGTGTTGTTGTTTCCCTTATTGTTTTTTGTCTGACGAAAGCTTTAAGTAATTTTGAAATGCTTTTGAAATAATAAATTTTATGCTACAACATAACATATAAAATTTCATCACAATCACAATGCGTTCGTTCATATTGCATAAAAAGATACTAAAAAGACTTTCCACTACAATTGACTACAATACAATACAATACAATCAATGTATATATAAATATTACCATGAGCAATAAGCCTTTATCATTATTATTATTATTATCATCATCGTCACTAGCATTAACATCATTATTATCGTCGTCATCATCAATGATAAATCAATCAACTTAGTACTTATTGTAATCGAATAATACTTACAATATTTTAAATATTTGCTATTTTTCTTAAATTTTTATTTTAACTTTTTCCAATTTTTCTTTTCTTTTTCTTTTTTCTTTTTTTTTATTGAATCTTTACTTTTTGGCAATATTTTTTCTTCTTGTATGTATATAAATACCAAAACAAATATACATAATATATACTTATATACCAAATACAACAACAACATTAAACATCTCCAACAATAAACCACACACACCAACCAACCAACCAACCAACCAACCAACCAACCACCTCTGAATGTATCTTCTGAACGTCTGATGTCTTTCAACTCTCAACTCTTAACTCTGTCGTCTCTCGCCACTCGGCTGTTTGTTGACTGTTGTTGGATTGAATCACTTTACCATCTTTACCATCTACTACTACTATATTGTATTGTAACCGACATGCACGTGCATATGAATATGGTTCTATGAATCATTAATCGATATTGATGATCCTGAATTGAACATGAACCTGAACATGAACCTGAACATGAACATGAACATGGATATCAACAACATCTACATCAGAGTATGGACGCGGTTGTGCCGACATTGGCTGCCTACCTACGGAGGAGTGTGTCATCAGTAGCGATTCCTGTAACTACAATCAACGGGATGGCAAAGACTGCGGCAGCTACCCTACATGTAAGAGGAAGAGCGGTGGAGGAGGCAGCCTTAATGCCGCCGGCCCGAGTTCTTCGTCTGTTAATCCGTCAGGTGATTATTTTTATTTTCATTATGTTTTTTTTTTTGTTTTTTGTATGTTATTTACATCGCTTTCTTTCCTTACTTTTATTACTATTACTACAATATGTATATGTATATAAATACTACCAACACATATCTACTTATCTATATACATAAATACATACATACATACATACATATGTTATCACTAAATGAATGGCATATAAGGTTTGTGTTAACGTTTGTATTATAGTAAGTAACACAATACTAAGTATTTACCAATATCTATTTGTATCAGCATGACACAAGACAAATCGATCTAGTAATAAAAGTCTGCCTATCTGTGTGTGTACCCAAATATGTTCCTTAGTCTTAGAGACTTAATCATCCATACTTAGTTTGCAAAGAAAAGAAAGTCATGTAGGTAGGTTAGTGCTGAGATCAATAAGAATCCATGACAAAAGCTATCAATTAGGTTAGCAGATTAATATTCTGGAAGATGGAACATTACCGTGACCGTGACCGTGACCGTGACCACAGAGAAGTCCATTCATATAACCTTTACCATGCATCGCAAGAGCTGTCCTCCCATAAATCTAAATGGAGACATTATTCAAGAAAGCACAACTGTGAAATACCTTGGATTAGCTCTTGATAGAAGATTTACTTGGCAGCCCCACATAAAATTGAAAAGAAAACAGCTCGACATAAAACTTTAAAAAAAAAAGACCTGGCTTTTAAAAGCCTTAATCAAATTCGCTGAATATCATTTAAGATAGATTGCAAACAAAATAATAATAAATAATTTCAAAATAAAAAAAATAAATAAAAAAAAATATAGGTTAGCACTCAATACTCAATACAAAGCCGTGACTAAAGCTAACAATTCAGCTGATGCTCTTACACATGATTTAATACATATGTAGTTATATGTATCTGAAGCCACGCTTAGACTGCTTGCCAATGTGGTGGTGGTGATGGACCATGATCATGATTTTTCTCTTAAGAACTTTACTACTTTCCATTACTGATTTACGCTTAATCATATTTATTTTGTCAAAACCTTGCAAAATATCCACTAAAGTTTAAACTTTTTGATGAGGGTATTCTATATTCGGATTTATATGGCCTTAAGATTTTAATCTTTTATAAGTATATGTACACACGTATAACCACCAATTGTAAGTAAAGATTAACAAATGGTCATGTGTAAAATGAAATGTGGTAAAAGGACCACAAAACACACAACAAAAAAAAAAAATAAATAAATAAAAAGGAAAAAACAAGAAAACGTTGATGGATAATTCTTTAAAAAGGGTGATAGTACAATATACATATTACGAAAAGGTATTGGAGAATGGATATCATTAGCATAAACAGCATTAAGCTACAGTAAATGCAAATCATTTAATGCATCATTAGCAACATCAACTGTATTTTCAATTTCAATTTCAATTCAACTATGCCATTGATATCCCATCAAAGTTACGAACGAACAGAGGACAAGCAATACAAGGCTATACAAATCATAGCAAATGCAGTACAACCATCCACCCACCATCACCACCCATAGTAATACAACAAGCCAACAAGCAAATAATAGACTAAAGTAAACAAGACAAGAAGTACACTTCACCTTTAGTACTACTAAGTACAATACTAAGTAGTTTCGTATTTTTTTCATTTCATCTCGTTTTGTGCTTTTCTAATCATCAATTGTGTTTCGCTTAATCCAATATTTCAATGATTGGATTATGACTTTTGTAAACAAAAAAAAAAAAAATAAGTTTGATTCTTCTAGTCATGTAATGAATCCAAAACGGAAAAGAAAAGAAATGAAATTTGAAAAAAGATTGGTTAATTGCGGTTCTCCAACGTCCACAGAAACAGATTGATTTCCATTGCTTAATCAAGTCAATGCTTACTTTATGGGGTTAATTTCATTGATGTGAAATTTCTTTAGCGAAGGGAAGTAAATCCAAAAAAAAATATGAAAATGAAATGTGACGAAAATCTAAATTTGACTATGTTATTATTATATTGGAGCTATTTAGGCAAACACAATATGGAAGTGAAATAGATGGTCAAGCAATAATACAGAATATTGTATATATGTTAGATTGTTTCAATACAAAAGAGTTATTAGGTTGGTGGAAAAGTAACTTCCGAAAATGAAAATTATGTTTCAACAATTTTTTTCATATAACAAAGCAACTTTATTTCATCAAATATTTTCTATTGTTATTGATGATAACCTTTTGCTATCTTTCGGTTAAAACCATAATCCCGTCTTTGTAGAAATTCCGGGGTCTCTGATCAAAAAACTGACGCAATACCGTTTTGCAGTCGCTTGGGGAATTCATTGTTACGCCATCAAGATAATTCTGCATTGAAAAAAATAAATGGTAATCAGATGGTGCTAGGTCCGGACCATATGGTGGGTGCATTAACACTTCATTTCCTTTACGCAAAAACAGCAGATTTAATAATCACGTGTTCATTGTTTTAGCAGCATGGTTTTACCAAGGTTGCCACCTTTTTATTGTTGTATGGCATTCCCAGATCGGATTAATACTTACAGAGATATCGCTTTTTAAATCTAGCAATTCAAATTTTCGGAAGTTACTTTTCCACCAACCTATTATTTTTTTTTTTTTTTTGTCGCTCATTCGGCCACTTGTTCATAAGTTCTTTCGCAAAGTAAACACAATCAGTAGAGCATTTTTTATCTTTCTCTTACTCATGCATAAGCATTCATTCGCTAAGCTGCAGACGAGCCCGTACAAGACAATGGGCATTATGTCTTTGTAGCATCATCGCATTTTAATTTTCGTCACATTTCATTTTCTAATTTTTGGATTTACCGTCCTTCACTAAAAAAGTTTCACTTCCATATTGTGCTTATGAGGGTAAGGCACACTACTTCATTTTTTTTTATTTTATTTACTTATAATTCATTACAAACAAGCAATTACACGCACTTAAGTGACATCACGTTACACTAAGTGTGAAGCGCACTATTCATTTCTATATTTAGGGTCTAAAAGATTATGTAAAACAAAGTAAGGTACCTTAAGTAAATCATCCTTCAAATTGGAAAATGTCTCTCCATACGAGTATAAGAATTCAAATTTGAATGCTATGGCAGCAATATAGAAAGACATGTATTATAGTTTTTATATATAGGGTTCCATGAAAGATGACTAACTTAACTCTTGAGCTCTAAGCTTTCAACCAAAGTTAGCATTAGTCTTCTAATTTTGCACATCATATCAAATCAAATCAAAGTTAGTGATTACTGTTACTTCTTGATGTTTTGCACCTTTTACTATATAAAGTCAGTATCTTTCTTGTTTTATGTACTCAAATTTGATCAGAAACTTAATCAGTGGTGTGAATTTCATCATCGATATTTAGCGAGCCTTGATCACATTGCTATTGCTATTTTGCCCGTCCATAAAGGAATCTTATTATTTTTATTAGATTAGATTTATAGGTGTCAAAAATCAATTGAAGTTCATATTAGAATTAAGAAAGGTAGAAACCTAAAAGTTCATCTTACAATAAAAAAAGAAGAACAAGAAATAAGAAATAAGAATGTCATCTTTGGGTATAAGTTTGAAGTTGTAATACTCTTCACATTATGTTCAAGAAATTTTTATCTAATAAGAACATAAGAATTTGAATCTGGGCTTATATGGGATCTATGCAATCCAATAATCCTAGAATGTTGAAATTTACATGGTTGGTGGAAATAGATCAGAGACTTATACTATTCAAATTTCAGTTCGTTAATACAGAAAACAAAAAAGTTTTTCCAATAAGAACATGAATTTGAATCTGGGTTTCCATGCAAGCTATACGATTCAGTAATCCTAGGATCTTGAAATTTACACAGTTGATGATCAGATATTAATACTATATAAATATCAGTTCTATAATACATGAATTTGATTATGGGTTTGTATAAGAGTGACCCCTCCTAGTGATCCGATTCGGTTGATTCAAGCAAATTCAAGCAGTGTCTGGTGAAATTTCAGCTTTTTAGCTCAAAAACTGAGGGATTACTTTGCATACATACAGAGGAGCAGATGGACATGGCTAAATCAATTCGTCTTATCGAGCTGATCAAGAATATATGAGAATATACTTAATGGGGTCTCCGATGTCACCTTCGGTGCGTTACAAATTTTATGACAATCCAATGAAAATACTATTCAATGCGATGTGATGAATAGGTACTTACTCTTCAGTTATGGATAATAAAGGAGGATGTTGTTGTCAGCCAAAAGTCCTGGGTTGGTAAATAGATAGAAGATGATTGATAGAACTATGTCGATTTCTTCTTTGCCAGAGCTGATCATTTCTACTCTTATACGATACTATTGCATACTACTATATTACATACAATACTATATACAATACACAAGTTGGAAGATCTAATTCAGACATCCAACTTGGTATTGAAGATATGTATGTAGTATGTAGTTTGTGTACAAACTTAATACGAACCCCCACAATCCTCTTATCTACTATCACATACTACACATGGTAATAGGATACACATGATTGTTCCATTAAGTTGTTTTTTTTTTTTTTTTTGTTTTGTAAAGAAATTAAAATGTTTTTTGTTTCAGTTTTCGTTTAATTAATTTCCTGGTATTAATTAATAATCAGATAAATTATGTTATTTTATATTTTGTATTTCACTAATATTTATTTAGTTTTTTTTAATGTTGTCTCACTTATCATTATGAATTCATTATAATCATCATTATAATCATCATCACATCATTTATGCAGAGAAACACACAATTAATCCGTCATCCAACATATCATTCATTCTATCAATCTATCAATCAATCAATCATTCTATATGAATAAATGTAAATGATTTTTTTTTTGTTTTTTGTTAAAACTATTACAATAAAATAATAATTAAAATTATTATAAAAAATATTTCGTCATTATATTGGGCGTACAAATAGAAAATCGCCGTTTTTTTTTTTTTTCATAATTTGAGGCTTTATTATAAAAAACTCGTTACATACTCAATCTCCAAAATAATTTCCATTACTAGTCACAACTTTTTCCCATTTTTCTGGCAGCTTTTGAATTCCGCGTCGGAAAAATTGTTCGTCTTTTGACGCGATCCACGAATCAATCCAGTTTTTGGATTCTTCGAAAGAACGAAAGTGGTGTCCTGCCAGTTCATGCGTCATCAATCTGAATATCTGGAGAGTACGGCGGGTGGGGTAGGATGTCCCATTTCAAAGTTTCCAGGTATGTTTTCACTACGTTGGAAACATGTGGCCGAGCGTTGTCATGTAGAAGTATCACCTTGTCGTGTCTTTCCGAGTATTGCGGGCGTTTTTCCTTCAACGCTCGATTCAAACGTATTATTTGAGTCCGATAGAGGGCTCCTGTGATGGTTTCCCCTGGTTTCAAGAGTTCATAGTACACTACACCGAGCTGGTCCCACCAGATACACAGCATCAGCTTCGAGCCATGAATGTTCGGTTTTGCAGAGGCACATGCAAAGGTGCCGTTCGATGTCCCTCGGATTCAACTCGTGTGGCACCCAATGTCCCAGTTTCTGGATCATTCCTAAGCTCTTTAGGTGATGAGAAACGGCTTGCTGAGTCACGCCCAATAAACTTGCAAGTTCCTGTTGCGTTCTACACGAATCTTCATCCAGCAAAGTCTCTAATTTTACATCCTCGAACTTTTTAACGGGACCGGGACGTTCCTTATCTTCCACGCCATATTCGCCATTTTTAAACTTTTGAACATTCCCGACACGTTCTTTCACTAATATAGCTTTCACCATAAGTTTCTACAATCATTCGATGCGCCTGAGTAGCATTTTTTTTCGAATGATATGCAAAAAGCAACACTTCCCGCAAATGTCCCTTTGTAGGCTCGAATTTTACCATTTTCGCTAACGAACAGGACAAAGCACAGTCAAAATACACAAGCGAGATTATTTAGAGTTGTTGACCGATACCTCAGCTGGCTATGTAATGTTTCTGATCGTACTTATCGGCCGATTAGTGGCGCTGGCGCCATCTATGGGATAACGGCGATTTTCTATTTGTACGCCCAATAACTTCGGTTATAATGAGTATTTCATACCCCATTAAAATTACAATATAATACAACAATTTTAAAAGCAACCTGTCCGACCAACTTTTGATTTCTTTGAATAATTTTTAAATACTCTTTGAAAGGGTTTTCTACAAACATTAAATAATGAAACAATTTAATCAATTTCCTTATAAATATATAAGAGCAAAACTGGTCCGATAATATCCCGTTTAAAATTTTCAAAAACAAAAAAACAAAGGACCATCTAACAAATGAAATGAATGATCAAGAGTATTTACTCTGTTAGTCTTGAAATTTTGTATGCGTATGCAAGGGCACCCATTAAATCGCATACCATTTAGTGCTTTAGGGTCTTCCTAAGCTTGATCAGATGTAACACACATTTGTGTAGCACACTTCAGGGCGCTTGAAAACAAACTAAACAAACAAAAAAAAAAAAAAAGGAAAAACTTTTTTTTATCTTGTTCTTTTTTCTTTCATTTCTTTGACACAAAAACACACACTTACACACACAAACACACACACACACACATATATAAACTGAAACTGCTAACTCACATATGCACTTAACTCCTCACACCTCATTCAACAATCGTACTAACAGGATCCAGTATTAATCCTGGTCCGGAGAACACAATCTTTGCGCCCGCCTCATCGAATCCCACACTTAACACTTATACATACTTCAATCGCAATAATGGTGGCACTGGAGGTGCAGGTGGTGTCGCAGACAACGATGGTAAAGGTGGAGGCAATGGCCCGGGCACCACTCATGATGGTCACGGTGGCAATGGCCATGGCAATAACATGGGAAACATGGGTAATCGCGCCAACAATGGCAATAATAATCATAATAACCATGCTAATAACGCTAATGGTAAGGGTAATAAATTTTATTATCATCGTACTAATATCGCTTCCATAACTGGAACAGGGTCATCTGGCATGGGTGTCTCAGGTTCGGGGGCACCCGGTCGTGATAGTAATATAACACCAAATGGTGGTAGTGCCGGATCGGCAGCCATATCTGGTAGCGGCATCGATCCGCATTATGTTTTCGGGGCCGCACACAAAATGCCCATTATTCCCAACCTACCCATATTCCCCTATAATTCCCCAACGTCAGCGCCATCATTTCAACAATTTCCACAACCTAATCCACCTGGTGAATTCCTTAATCCAGGCTATCCGCATGGACTTCAGCCAGTCAATCCGTACAATCCACCATTCGTATTTGGCCAGCAGCCGTTCTACTCCGCACCGGCAGGCACTGGTGGCCCGCCCAATGGAGCCATATTAGGCGGTGGCGGAGGCGGCCTGGCGCCGCACAGCTACAACTATGGAAATGTCGGCTATCAAAATCCGAATATGTATAACAAACCTCCGCCCCAATACCAGAATCAAAATCAACAAAATCCTTATAATCGTCAAACGATGGCGCATCCCTCAGCGGCGTCAGCGTCAGTAATGCACAGCAACGGTTTTCGTGGACTTGGCTTAACGATGGCAATACTTTGTCTGCTCGTTAGCAACACTAACAACAACAACAACAACAACATCACGTAATACAATCGAATAGATACATCAACTGCAACAGACACTGAAACAGAAACAGAAACAAAAATAAAAACAAATACAGAAACAGAAACAGAAAATTTGGAAGAGACAAAGCAAACATCCCGAAATTATAACATTGTACAACAATAGATCAAAACAAGAATGAATGAAAAAGAATCGCTGCGATGACTGTCATAACAAATCAAAAGACAAAATCATATATATGAAATTTTAATTCAAAAAAAAAAAAGAAAAAAAAAAAAAACTTATCATTTCTTTACAGTTTAATTTCCTTCGTATTTAATATACTACTATGTAGATATGGTATACACTTCACACTGAGATTCACTCTAGTCTATGAGACCTTCCGGGAACCACATTAACATAACATAATATACTTATGGATATTGTACTAAGTATATAGAACAGAAAGAAAGAACAGAAAGTGACTAGTATGATCTGTGAACAATAAAGGTTTCATATGCCTATGCGAGTACACGTAAAACTCAAGCGAAATGGTCCGATTACTAGATGACATATGATGTATTTACAAACCAATCATATATAGTACATATGTACATAGTTTCTCTAGATTTCACCAAAAAAAAAAGAAAAAAGAATCAAAAAAAAAAAGATTACAATAATATTAGAGTAACAACTTCTGAGAAATACAAGGTATATGATAAATCCTTATTCCTAGTGCAGAAAATCAAATAAAACATCGGTTTAGATGATCAATTAGATTTGAATTTATTAGGAACCAATAATAACTCAATTAGATAAAATGAAAAGTGGTCCCCCGATGGAAGATGTTCAGATTTAAAGTGATAAAACTACAAAAAGTGTGAAGTGTCTTAAGTGTATTTTTATTGTTATGTTAAAGGCCCTTATGGACATACATGTATGATGTGTTAGAGTCCTGCATGAGTCAACACTACTGTAGTGTCAACAGTCCGCACTAATACTGCGCACTCCATGATACTGAGTCATACGCGTTCCTAAAACGTTTCATTCCAAGTCATGTTACATTTTCTTAACGAGTCCAGTCATTGATTGCATCGAATTTAAACTGTCGTGTCGTGTCGTGTCATGTTGACTCGTGTCTTATGGTGTGTGTATAGCGTGTAGTGAACTCTATGCGTTCGAGGAAGAGATGATAATGTTTTTTCTTAAGTATTGACTCGTGCAGGGTTGCTCTATTAGGTATTTATATTACAAATCAGCTTATATATATATATATATATATTTTTTTTTTTTTTTTGTACCACATACAATATATACATATATATAAATAGATGGACAGAAAATTAAAATTTTTAAAAATTCTCACATGATTTTCTTATTATTTTGTTTTATTAATTTTCCTATATACTCGTGTGTACATAGTACATAGTATACAGATGTTATTATACATATAATGGCAGCACTGCCATTTCACACATGTTAATTACCCTTCGGGTGAGAGAATGTGACCCAAATTAAACGAAATTTACTTTTTTTTTTTTTTTTTGTTGCTTTTGGTATTGTTTTTAAATACTAATTTTGAAGATATGGACAAGATACTGCGAGCATATAAGAAACATCTATTCAAAATCCAAAGTATTGTAAGTCGTATATACAAACTCTCCCGATCAATGAAATAGACTCAAGGTTTCGTTTTTTTTTTTATAGAATACTAGCTGCGCTAGCATTAAAAATGAAAAAACGTACAAAACTCTTTATGCTTGGCCTTGCAGTGGTTTTCAAAAAACTTAATACTTAAAAATATTATATTAAAAGTTAGAAACTGAAAAAAATAAATATGCAACTCTTTTCATTAGCATTCATTTATCATTTTAAAAGAAAAATTATTAAAATCGGCATAGTGTGCGCTAGATAAAAAATGTTAAAAATTTGGTAAAAAGTGCCACCTACCGAGTCCAACTGTGGCATAAACTATCCTGGTGACTCCACAAGTAAAACAAAAAAATTATCAAAATTGGTCTAGCTGTTTAGGAGATTAATAGTCACAAAATTTCGTAAACTCAAATTTTATATAAAAAGATGGAATTTTTTTAAATGATATGTTAGTGAAAAAAATTTATTCAGTAATCATTTTTTAAATAAATCTAATAAAAATTAGCATTCTATAATTAATAATGTTTTCTTTTTTTTTTTTTTGTGGATGAACCTCAAAACTTGCCACTTTTCATCGATCAATAAAATAGACTCAAGAACTTTAAAATCAATGTAAATGACATAAACTTCCAAAAAATTAATGTTAATGCATATTTTTGTATAATGTTTTGAGTTTAATTAATAATTTTTTTTATTTTATTTTTTTATTTATCATAATTAAATCTAATATATAATACTAAACTTAATACTAATTTTAACGAGTAACTAGCTGCTGGGGTAATAATTTTTTATTTGACACTTCATTTCAAAAATTCGGTCCGTCATTGAGTCGCAAGGGGATCTGAGGAAATTTAATTACAGTTCGTCCCAGACGCTCTTAACGGCATTTGATAATGATTCGATATTGAAGTCATGAGAGTACGAAGGCCAATAAATTAAGGCAACATTTGGGTCGTTAATCCGCTTCTTTATCAATCAAGCGATAAGTAGTGGACCAACATTGTATTGTTGAATTATCCAAGTTAATGGCCCACAAATGTTAGAAAAGTGTGGAAATGCTTTTTGAAGCAGCTGTCTGTAGCGTGTGCAATGCATCATAGATGAAACGAATTGGAGTTCGTATAAGTCATAAGATAAGATTGCACCCCCATGCCATTATACGCTCGATGATGGCAATGATGACGGATCTAATAGTGTTTTTACTTTCTTTTGTCTATCTGATCCATCCAAATTAAAGTGTTTGTCATCAGAATGCTTACGAAAGTCACTATGTGCACTTACATTTACTCCCAATTTATATAAGTCGAGCACATTAAGTTTAAGGCTTCACGGCAAATTATTCGGTCTTCACAAAGCTTAAGGACTTTCCAGGTGGATTTTTTCATATTTTCTTTGAAAATGACGGGCAACAGTCTGACTTTTAGAGATTTGTTGTTGTCTCAATAGGGCAATATATTGTTTTTTTCTTCCTATAAAAATATGAATCAGCCCTAAGTTTTTGAATGATTTTTGTAAATTATATCTTTTTTAAATCCTTGATTGATCGATAAAAAGTAGATCACCCACAAATAAAGAATGCTAATTTTTGTTGGATTTATCTAAGAATTGAATATTTAATAATAATAAAATTATATACTTGTATTTCGATTTAAAAAATTACATCTAATCTATAAAATTCACGTGTCGCGAATTTAGTGTATGAACTCTACCGAAACGGCTCGACCAATTTTGATGAATTTTTTTTTTGGATATTTGGTAGATATGAGATTAGGTCATAAGGTATTTTTTATCTTCCTACACCCACCATCCACTTTTTAATCACAGTTTTACTAGTATTCTATATATATATAAAAAAAAAAACCACCTTGATTCTATTTGATTGATCGCGAGTGTATACCATAGTACTTAGTATACTTCGCATATTGTATTATTTGGCATCGAATTAATGTAACACATAATTTCAATTGAATCGAGTTCATTGTTCGTTTTTGAGATAATGACTCTTAATATAGTAGTAGAATACAAACAAAAAGAAGTGCCTACATCTCCAAAACTAAGTATAATGAATTTGATGAAATTGTTATCATTATCACTATCATTTTGGAATTTTGGAAAAGAGAAAGCGAAGGGAATCAATCAATAACCTTCCTTTTTTTTTTTGTAGTTTTATTGTTCTGTAAGAGTAAGTTAGATCCCAGATACAACTATTGATTATAAAAGTTCTTTATTAGGTATAACTCGTAATAGGTAATAAATAATAGGTAGTACATAATACTGTATGTATGTATTAATGTAGATACAATACAATATACAATTTGTATAGTAAATAGAATCTTATTATACAATATGTTAGCTCGATAATTCCTTCGAGTTTTTATACTACAAAATTTTGTCCATTTTAACTTGCCATATACAATAATACATAACTAAGAGTATGTGGATATGATATTTGAACCATCAGCTTAATAAAACTATTTTGACTATAATAAGAGATAAGAAATTTCGTATTCGAAAAATATAAGATTTGTTCTTATTTTTTTTTTTTTTTAATTGTTCTTATTCCAATCTACTTAATTGTACTTAATCATTGTAATTAATAATTGGGTCACTCAACTGAACTCACCTCAACTCAACTCAACTCAACTCAACTGAACTGAACTGAACTGAACTGAAATCATCTCTCGAAGGGTAATAAATGATATGTGTGATTTTGTTAGGATAGTAAGAGTACAATTTACCATATAAAATTATTATTAATTATTATCTTTAATATATTAATAATACAATAATATAATTATTACAATAATACTAGTATTACTTACTAAACAAAAAATACAATAATTTTTTTAAATGCTAATATTTTTTAATATTACAAAAAAAAATCAAAGGACAAACATCAAAACAATATAAATATATATAATTATTACATATATATATATATATATATATATATACTTATACATTATATGTATTGTATAAATGAATAATCTATTCTATAATTTACATTTTTTCTCAGAAGTAAAGACTGTTAGCGGGAATAGTAGAATAAGTTATACTTACGATAGCATTTAATATTATACGAGTTGTATTATGTATAATTTTAAGGCGGCTAATTGGCTAGGAAGGAAGTATACAATATATTCTATAAAATCAATCAAAGTTTGCTTAGCAAAGGTTAGGATCATAATTCTTAAATATACAATGTATTACGTAGTACTTGCTTTACCTTATACCAAATAGAATATTGTACTTAGATGCAAATGGGTTCGTTGATTTTGGAAAAGGCCAATGTTTAACCTTTCTCTAATCACTACTCTTATATAACTTTGTTGCACTTCCTCCCTTAGAACTTTTAGTATCTATGTATGTATAGCACCAAATCCTCTAGCAAGAAGTCTATCTGAATTTGATTGCATTCCCATTAATATTTTTACACATACATAGGTAAAGAATCTTTGTAACACTAACCAAAAGTAATATGGATATCTGAAATTTGTCCTAATTACAATACATATATGTATTTGGATGAGGAATTGTTGAATCTTACTATTTTTGGTATTAACCTAAAAACTAAAACTAAACTAAACAATTGTTAACGTTTTAATTCTTGTGTTCTTTTATGAATGTTATTACGAAAGCCTTGTTAATACCATAGATGGGTGGGTGATTGGTAGACTATTTCCTTTTTTAATAGACAGAAAAATTTAAGAAGAAGAATGTTGTAAGTGGCAACTGTCATTTCCATTGATGTCATCTGTCGATGCTGCTGATATTTACAATATAATATTTATCACTGTTGACTTCATGAATATTCTAGCCTAATTTATTCTAATATCTACATATATACATACTTATATACTGACATACATACATACATACATATTATATGTATTTAATTTTTCCTCTGAACTAAGCTGATGGCGATTGATGATGCCATAAACGAATTAGCAGTCGAGCAATAGAATGAACTCTAGAGAATAAGGATGGGGCGGCATAATTAGATAGAAGAGATTGGAATTATGAATGATGATTTGCAATGGCACACAAAATACAAATATTTTATATGCAATCTAGTTAATATACATATAGAATTGTGTCAATTGCTCCAAATTCATTAAAAATTTTTAAATCGCTTGGTTCGTTTTGTGTTAATGAGATGAGAAGAAAAGAGAAAATTGTGAAAATAAGAGGTGAATTTACCAACACCAACACCAATTACCAATTACCAATTATTCATTTCAAATAGAGTTTAATATGTATGTGGATCGGGGGAGTTGAAAGGATTGATGTATCTGCATTTGTTAGAATGAAAACTATCTCATTTTAATCAGTTTTGTGCATTTATAATTTAAGCATTTATAATATTAGATTTTCTAAATATAAAAAGACCATCTCTGCTTTCTATCCTTTAAACTCCTTTAATATTAAAAAAAAAATATAGAACATCAAAAATTTAAGCAGCACTACAATTAACTTTTTACTTATATTGTATGATATTGTATCTTACCTTACTTTATCATTTCATATGGTACAATATTTATATATAAATCTAAGTACTAACAAAATCATTTTTTTCTTTTTTTTCTTTTTTAATGGGTTTCTGTTTTTGTTTTGTTTTTTTTTTCCTGTTGGGTTTTTTATTTTTATTTATACATTAAAATTATAAAAATGTGTAGATTGTTATTTCAAGCATCTACAATATTATTAATCATAAATATTTGAATTTTATTTTGTATAAGATTCTTAATTAAAACAATTTGAAAAGTTATTTACAATACAAGTTATACCATAATTATTGTATCTATCAGCCGATTGCTGCTGCTTCCTATTAATATTCATTCATATAATTAATCAAAATAAAATTCTCATGATCAAAAAACAAACAACAAATAAAAAAGAAAACATTCAAATTATTATTGTATATTGTTTGTTTTCTTTTTGTTTTAACTATTTAATAAAATCGAATGAATCAATTCGCTATAAATAAATATTAATTACTTACAATATACCTTATATTCTATATAACATAACCAACAAACAAACATACATATTTATATTGTATCTAAATATAAGGAAATGAAAACAAGAAAAAACATTTCAGTTTCACTAATAATTACAAATATAATTTAATCGTATTCAATATATTTCCCATTATTGGATACATAAAATCAATAGTAAAAGTTAAAATCATATTGTATTATCATGAATTCCTATTCCTATTCATTGAGTATTTTGTAGTAACCAAGAGGGACAAAACAAAAAAACAACACATCATCTGCGAATAGATCATAGTAATTTGAGCATTTCGACATAAAGAGACTATTGTTATTATGATATGATAACTTTCTGTGAATTTGAATTTCATTTTATTTCTCCACTTAAAGCTGATACTTAGTACCAGGCGACTGAGTTCGGGATTTGTATGGGAACTTTACAATCCAGTAATTCTAGGATCTTGAAATTTAGAAATTTGTTGGATATGGTTCAGAAATTTATACTTCTTAAATATCAGATACATAACATAAAAAGCAAAAAAGTTTTCCTAATAAAAACCCAAATTTAGGTTTGGGTTTGTATGGGAGCTATGCGACCCAGTAATACTAGGGTCTTGAAATATTCATAGTTATTGGATATGGGTTAGAAATTTATAATTTTCAAATTTCAGATATTATACATAACACAAGAAACAAAAAAGTTTTTCTAATAAAAACTAAAATTTAGGTTTGGATTTGTATGGGAGCGATACGATCCAGTAACACTAAGGTCTTGAAATTTACACAATTGTTGGATATGGGTTAGAAATTTATGATTTTCAAATTTCAGATACATAACACAAAAAGTAAAAAAGTTTTTCTAATAAAAACCCAAATTTGGGTTTGGGTTTATATGGGAGCTATGTGACCCAGTAATACTAGGGTCTTGAAATTTACATAGTTAATGGATATGAGTTAGAAATTTATACTGTTCAAATTTCACATAAATAACACAGAAAAAAAAAATGTTTTTCCAATAAAAACCCAAATTTATGTTTGGGTTTGTTTGGGAGCTATACGATCCAGTAACATTAGGGTCTTGAAATTTACACAGTTATTGGATATGGGTTAGACGCTTATGTATGTTTATGTTTAGTTTTTGTGTGATAAAAAAGAAAAAATGATGTCTATACAAAGTCTCTAGGTACTTAGATTAGATTTGTGAGTTAGTCACCTTGTCACTGTAGTCCTTTTGTAAATGGGCCTATCGTAAATATTAAAGATATAAAAACTTTGGCGATGCCGAATTTAATGTTTGATCTTGTTTTCATCGTTGCTTCTTAACTAAATACTGACTTAATTAAATATTTAGCAAATTTGTTGACGTGTTCGTTTCATTGAACTTTACTTAACATAATTCGTAGAATTTTTGGGGTCTTTTACTCATAATGTTTATTAGTGTTGTTCTACTAAGCACTCAACTTAAAGCACCAATTTGCTCTTCTTCTTGCACATATGTATGTAAGTATTTTGGTGGTGGCTTTTTCAGCTAAGTCAAATCAACTGTTTTATTATACAAATTTTATTTTCCAGAATATTAAATGGGTATAATTTATAAATATATAGTTTGTTTTATTGATCCCATGAAAATCTTTGGTTAGATCCCATTTATCTAACCCAAAACCGAGTATCTTCAGTTTGTGTAGGAGAGAAAGTTTTCATAAAGTACCACGGGGTAAATCAATATTCCCAAGTCTCGAACTGTTTGGGATAAATAACTTGTAACTGGCTTTGCAGATGAAATTTCGTGTTTCAAATACCCCACAAAAGAAAATCATCCATTTTCTTGTATGATACGTAAGACTTAAGACGTTCTTTACTGACTTTCTTTAGTCCCTGTTATAAATATAGTAGTACCGATGAATTACTATTCCATGACAACCGAATGGGTGATTTAATGACTTTGTAAAGAATCTCTATACCACTTAGTACTAGGCATATCTTAAAATTGTTTAGTTGTTCTTTGTTTGTTATGGATAATAGTTCCCACACATCTACCAATATATAGTACTATACCTATACTACTACTAAGTACATATACCTATACCCTCGATAAGCAAAAGAAACGAATTGTAACGCAACAGTATTTTAAGCTAAACTAAGCTAAGCTGATCTAATCAAGTCAAGGCAAGTCAAGAAGTATCGTCTTCTAACTAAGCATCTAGAGAAATCTCAGCGGGATGCAAATCCAAAATTGAATTGAACTGAAATTATAATTTCGGTTTAAATGATGGTTGGATGGACCTTTCACACACAGTATGAGTGTTTTTCTTTTATAGGTAGACATAATATACTAAGTACTACTATGGGATGGTTATGATTCCCGATTAATACACCTACTCCCGGAAAATGGTAGCTTCGGGATATTGAAAGATTACAAATTCAAAATATGTACTTGTATTTAGTTCTGTCTGATAGATGGATCTTCTCACACTCTACTAATCCAAAAATCTAATCTCGTGTCTGGCATTTCTGAGCATACAAAAATCCAGCAAGAATTCATTTTCTGATCTTACAAAGTGTGTGTGAAGGGTACGATGAATGTGTATGACTGAATGAATGATTGGATGGATGAGTGAACGATCGATGAGTGGTGGAGACTGCGATTGCGATTGCGATTGCGATTGAGATCGTAATAATTGTTAATGATATTAGGTATCTTAAATGATAAGCATTTAATGAAATAATAGTATAGTATAATCAATCTAATAACTTTTTGTGTCTTTTATTTTTATACATTTATTATATAATTTTTTCTTTTTTGCTTTTCTTTTTTGGTTTATTTTTATTTGCATTTTGTATTATAAACTCTTTTGTGGCTAATTGGAATAATGGAATGGCTTCGAACTTAACTGATGAACTGATGAACTGATGAACTGACGAATGGACTGATGGATTTCATACTCATTATACTATTGTGTTGTTGTTATTGATAATGTTGCTATAACTTTATGTTTTAAAATTGCTTGAAATTAACGCTTTCTGATCTGATCTGATCTGATTTGATCTGATTGAATCGGATCGAAATCATCGTCATAGTGAGCAGCGCAACATCACACAATTCGTATAATCCAAGCGACCCACAACCGGATACTGAAAATCACAGCGGTGGCGGTGCAGGTATGGGCGGAGGTGTTGGTGGATATGGTGGTGGCTTTTCGGCTGGTGGTCATAGTCTTTATCCCACACTTCCAAACTCGAATAACGTTGGCGGTGGCGGCGGTGGCGGCGGTGGCTACAATCCAAATGCTGGTGGCTACAATCCCAATGCTGGTTATAATCCTAATGCTGGTGGCTACAATCCAAATGCTGGTGGCTACAATCCAAATGCTGGAGGCTACAATCCAAATGCTGGAGGCTACAATCCAAATGCTGGTGGCTATAATCCAAATGGTGGTTACAATCCAAATGGTGGATATAATCCAAATGCCGGCGGCGGCTACCAACCTCCACCACCACCAGGCTATAACCCCAATGGCCAAAAGACCAAAGACAAAGAGAGCGGCAACGGCTTCTTCTCAAGCTTCTTCTCAAATCCAGCGGTGAGCCAAGCTGTTTCGGGTATAATTGCAGGACAAATTGCCAAAACACTGCAAGGTGGAGGCGGTGGTAACAATGCTGGCGGCTCTCAGCCTAGCGGTGGTTACCAGCCCAGTGGTGGTTATGGTGGTGGCAACAGCGGTGGCTCCTCATCCAGTGGCAGCAACATACTTGGCGGACTACTTGATTCTGTACTCTCTGGCAGAGGTGGTGCTAATCAGGGTGGCAACAGTGGCGCTAGCAGCATTTTAACTGGCCTCCTTTCTGGTGGAGGTGGCGGCGGCGGTGGCGGAGCATCATCGGGCGGAGGCAGCGCCTTAAGTGATTTCTTTAGCTCGAAAAATATTGGAGGCCTATTCAGTGAAAAACCAAAATCAGGTAGCAGTTCAAGCGACAGCAGCAGCAACGGAGGCCCGAAAAGTTACCCAACACAGGCGCCCGGTAACTACTATGGCTAATGGAGAATGGAGATTGGAGGACGTTGGATGCTGGATGCTGGATGACAAGATACGATAAACATACATATATTAAAATATACGAATTTTTTTTTTTTTTTTTTCAAAATAAATTCATTATATAAAATTTATTAATATTCCGTTTTTCTACATTAGATAATTTTAATGTTTGAAAATCATAATAATAATATTAATAATAATAATGACGAATGATGAATCAAAATGATTAATCAAAATTAAATATAAATAAATATATATTGTATACATACATCAAAGAATAATCAAGTTTTTTTAAAATACAATAATTTTAATCGAACAAAACAGAAGGACAAAAAAACATTTTATGTAATGAAGAACAAAAAAAAAAATAGAAAAAAAAAAATACAAAATAATAAAAAATACAACAGAGAAATTATACAAATTAAAATTAATATTAATCCAATGAAAATAAAGTGTAAATAAAAACCAATTGAAAAAACAAATAATAAAAAAACACAATTAAAAAAACAAAATCCAATAATTAAAAAGAATTTCTCATCTGTAAATAGATTTAGATAACAAAAAATATATATAAAATTCTTATGGATACCATATGAATACCATATGGTCTACTCGTACATATGTACATAGATAGATATGCATAGTTAGATATGTAGTCTACATAGTACATGCCATAGATACATTGTGAACAATAAAAGTGAATGTTCTTTTTAATTTTATGCCATTGGCAAGGAACAAATGTCCTGTCGCGTAAGTACACACATAATATTACACATAAAATAATGTGAATGAATGAATGAATGCTTCGAGGCATACAATTTAATTTAAGTGCCTAAGGAAAGAAGAACCGCGAGACCTGCGAGACCTGTATTGCCTAGGGGCCTCCATACAGCTTAATCCTCGTTAAATCATCATCAAACTCTTTCCATGTTTTTCCTTAATGTTTATGGAAAAAATAACTTAGTTTATTAAACCCAAAGCCAAATTGTCCATTCACAATGACTGGCACTCGTACAATAACAGGCAATTGTCAAAAAGATAAATGGCCCCCGATACTTCTAGTGCCTAGAGATCTCAATGTACGCTTTGCACATTCTTACTTATAATGGGTATGATAATAACCTCTAAACTTATACTTTTTATTATGTTAATTTGTTAAATGGGATACCCAAAGCAAGATCTACGAACACTACTTGCATATACATATACGAGTATGGGATATACCGGGACTGTCAATTCCCTGTATGTATAGCAAACATTTATCCGGGTTAACCTAGCAAACGTTTTTATCTACGCTACTGTGATTGAGCATATAGAGTCAGTACACATATAGCATTTCTACAGTGAGACCGAAATATTTGCAAGGGAGCTGGAGCTAAGCGATTCAGTAATCCTAGGGACTTTAAATTTACATAGTTGACGAATATAGGTCAGGCACTGACAGAATTAAAAATTCAATTCGATAATATAAAAACAGACAAATTTTTCCTATGAGAACATGAATTTCAATTTGGGTTTGTATTAGAGCTATACGATCTAGTAACCCTAGGGTTCTAAAATCAAAATTATATGTCCTTATAAGAACATGAATTTGAATCTGGGTTTATATGGCTATCCAATAAGCATACGGCTTTGAAATTTACATGGTTCGTAGCGCCCAAACTTCAGTTCGATATGACACAAAAGCAACAAAAGTTTTTTTTAATAAGAACATGAATTTGAATTTGGGTTTGTATGGGAGATACCCTCCATAGTGGTTCGCTTGAACTGATTGCGGCAAATGTGCTGCGTCTTTTAAAAAGAAATCTTTGCGAAAAATTCTCTCTACCAACTAAGGAACTGGTTCAAGAATATAAATATACACTATATTGGGTCTCCGATGTCTCCTTCTATATGTTACAAACTTCATGATAGACTTATAATATTATTCACTGCATGAAGAGTACAATGGAAATCTACTTATGATGAGTTTAAAGAGGAGCTCAGCTTACTTTATGGGGCCTTTATGGGGAGCTTTATAAAGATATGATTTGTCAGCTGAATTCAAATATTGTCATAATCTAGATAAATTTCTACATGTAGCTGTACCATATATTGCTATACAACCGAGGCAAAGGGATAGTTCTGCAGGTAATGGCTATCAATTTTTGAAAATATTTGGTTAGCGAAAAAGAAATCCATTATTTGAAACTGTATTTAATATGGTTTGGGTTGCCCGATTTATGTCAAATACCATATTTTGTATGTCTCTTATAGAAGCTCTGATCTTTGCAGCTGAAATACTCGGCCAAACGATTTTCGGAGTCATCTATTAACATTTTTTTTTATTTTTTTTGTCACCAAGAATATTTTGTAATCACAAAAGGAGATGTTAGTCGCTTGGTGCCAGATCCCGGACTCGCTGAATAACATAAAAGCTTCCAGAAGAACTTCTTGTTCCCCAACCCAACCCAATATAGTGTAGGCGATATACACAATTAATCGGTATGAGTATCTATTACTTTTTGTCGAAACAAACAATCAATGGTGATTACTAGGCAACATTATAAGGAATTTTCAACATTATTTTAAGGGAAATTGATTTCCATTTCGCAAAAATGAAAGTGTTCTTCCATCATGGCAATGCGCACGAATTCAAATGTACACGAGGTCGAAGTCTACAATCAATTGGAAAACAAACATGACAGAACAAATGTTTGATGGGAAAATCCTAAAAGAATGGTAAGTACTAAGTAATATAACTAAATATATATTTATATATTGAAATGATACCATAATTTGAGAAATACCTAGTATGTTGTGATATTATTGATTCGTTTAACCCATAGAGGGAGCTGAAAACTTTCAGGCTGGCGGTAGAAGGCTTAGAGCAAATTAGGGGGCGATCAGGTAATCGAACGGCAGATAAATTCTATCTTCGAAACCAAGGCTGCCCAACCCGTAGCACATGGCAAATATCAGTGCGAGCTAATGTGGCTTGCCAACTTAAGCCGATGATTTTTTTTTTGCTTACCTCTGTGGCCTAATGGTCAAAGTCTCCAGAATGTATTTGATATACACAACCTATGCAGGAAAGTATAGTAGTATGAAACCTTTTTAAGAGATTTATATTTATGCATAAGTTACCATCATTTGAAAAAATCACGCTTATACATGGCTCAATATCAAGAATAAATTCTGTTAAGTCCATATTTCTTGATAAGCCATCAGAGTTGAGGTTCAAGAAACAGCTAACGGCATGTTGTATGAATATCATAACATACTAGTTTCATGACATATGTTTTCAATTTGAAATGATTCACATTCTCTTCCAATAAAACTTAAAAGGTGATTAAGTGTGGTATTTATTGCTTTTTATCAGAAATAAAACAAAAACCGAGCAAAAACTATCTGAAAGTAGTCATACCTATATAGTATTTAATTTGTTTATAAACATCAGATGGAATTCTATAGGATTATGTAAGCTTTCCTTTATTGAAAAACAAATCACTTAATTTTTGGTGATTGCCATTTTTTGATGGATAAAAAAATAATACTTAAGCTTCAAGAATCTACCATTTTTGTTACAAAATATCAAAGTACAATAAATAAAATCAAAGAGATTTATGTCAAAACGTTTATGGAAAAAAAGTTATGCCACTATAAGTTTCACGAAAAATAGCAGACTGTGAAATGAGTTACGGATAGGGAAGGGAAGCGAATAATATCTCTCATAAACGATCATCAAGAAGAGCCAAAATATTTTAAGCATTTCCACCAGAACAGCAGCTTCAGTTGGAACTGATTTATAAGTCTTGATCATTGTACTCATCAATAACATCGATGACCTTTTGTAAAAAACTATTGCTGACATCTTCGATAGAATTTATGAGAAAATAAAAAGTAAAATTTCAAATGCTATCACAATTTCGGTAACTTCCGATATATGGACTTGCTTCCTGAGTTTGAAAGCTCATTGGTTATCCTCTGATTTTAAACTAAAACATGGACTCACTCAAAGTCCAACATAAAGTAACATCAATTATTGCTTCTGGTCGACGACTTGTTATGCTCTTAAATCACTCGGACTTAGTTTCTGGAAAGGTATAGGCACGATGCTTACAGCGTTTCTCAAACTGTATTCCACTTTCATGCATTTGAGATTATTGATGGTTTCATCATAAAAAAAAAAAACAAAAACATATAAATTGCCCGTGAGCCATCATACTCGTGATAGAAGTGAAACTTCTTAAAAATAAACAGAGAGAGAGAGGGAGAGAGAGAGAGAGAGAGAGAGAGAGAGAGAGAGAACATCTCTAAACATATACAACTATATACAATATTATAAGTTTGTCAAGAAGTTTGTTATGCCGACAACACATTATACGATTGATTGTACAATTTCTCTTGCTTGTGGACTCTCACAACGTGTGCGGGGAAGGGTCATGCCACGATTGTATGTCATTCTGTCCGTCTGTATATTGGTTTTGGTTTCTGTGACGTGTGTAATTGTTGTTGCTGTTGTTGTTGTGTTAAATAATGTGTTTACGTTTGCCGTCTGTCCTCTCTTGCCCAAAAATTTGATCAACTACAAGCTTCTGTGTGTTTCTCGTTCTCTTTTTTTTTCGTACATTCGCTTGTGTTTGCACACTCACAAGCTAGTTGTTTGCATGTTGTTGTTATAAATATTTTTATAACACACAAGCTGCATGTTGTTGTTGTATAATTGTAATCTCTTTATAGAGACCTTTCTGGTGAGTTTTCCAATATTTTTTTTTTTTATTTGTTGGGGATATGACAATAGAAATATACATTCTGTGAAAATTTCAAGTCTCTACCTAGTGCGGTACATGAGATACAGACTCAAAAAAAACGTGACTGAAATTATTAGTATAAATTTTTGCTGAATGCCGATGCCGCACAAAAGAAGTTTCACTTCAACAAGTATACGTACATAGGTATATTGTTCAAGAGGATATGTTGTTATACTTACTTAATCATAAGTTTAAGAACCTCTGCTTTATTATGGAATGTAATATTTTATTAAAGTTTATTACACAATACAACAAGCAAGATATTTGTTAATTTTTATGAACATGTTTTTTTTTATTGCACATGTACTGGATGTCTGGATTAAGTTGATTGAAGATGATGAGGGTGACGAGGGTGACGAGAGACGCGAGATGAAAGATAAGGTTCGAGGTTCGAATGTTCATTATCATTATCTTTAATCATCATGATCATCATTATTATCATCATCATTATTATTGTTTTTCATTGTTCTAAGTGCGTCATCAGTATCAACAACAAAACACAATGAAGAAAACAAAGTCTGTTTTTGTGCATTTCAACAAATTTGTACAAGTATTTTTACAAATCAAAACGTTTATTGTGTGGACCGAGTGACGAAAGGAAACATGTGTTTGAGAATGCTATTGTCAATAAGTAAGTATATTATAATGAAATGAATGATTATGATTATGATTATGATTATAGAGAAATATAGTATAAGTACAATAATATTTTTGGTTTTGGCTTTTAAGACTTTAAATTTGTATTCATTTCATTTCAATGAATAAACAAATTCAGACAATTCTGAGACAATTATATTTATTTATTCATATTTGCATATGCAAGTTCTCAGTTTCTCACTGTAGTCCGTTGGTTGGTCGGTTGGTCGGTTGACCTTATAGTTGAGGTCGTTATCCTCATCCTTATCCATATTAGTATCAGTATCTCATCGTCATCGTCATCGTCCTCTTCATTTTTAGTTGTTAGCACTTTAATATTCATTTAGGAAGAATGTCCATATACACTATAGTCCTCATCCTCATCCTCGTCCTTGTCTTCACACATTTATTTGTGCCTTTTCAGGTTTTTCGTTTGTTTTCAGTTCTTTCGACATTTGCATTTTCAATGATGTTTCCATTTTATCACACTTACACACACACACATCAAAAACACTCATACATATACATATAGTATGCACTTATAAGTTCTTCATTTTCTCTAGGATTTTCGCTCTTTCGTCATTTGTCGTCGTCGTCGTCGTCATCATCGTCATCGTCATTGTCGTCCGTAATATAAAAATTTAGAAAAGGGCCTCTTTTAGCTTAGGCATTTGCTTTGTTTGGCTTAATTCAACCACAAGGTAGTAGTAGTTATGCTCTCGTTCTATTCTGTTCTGTTCGGGTTTGGTTTGGTTTAGTCTGGTCCACTCTAGTGCTCCACTGCCTTACTCTTAGTACTAAACGAACGTCCATTCTTGTTTTTAGTTCCATTCCCCATTCCTCGCCACCATCACTAACATCTTCTCTGTAACACTTTATAGAACAATTCTCTATAAAGTTTTGGTGTTGGTGTTTCTGCATCTGCTTCTGGTCTTTGGTCTCTATGGGTGGGTGGGTGTTTGGTTGTTTGGTTGTTTGGTTTGAAAGGTATGCAGGCGAAAGGAGGAGTTCTCTGGTTGAGAATGTCAACAAGATTTGGTTATGTACCAATGGACGACAGCTTCCCATTTGCTTTAAACTTAATTTCTATGCATGAATGCATGCATGCAAGTACAAAAGTATGTGCGTCGTTGTTCTTTCTTCTTGAGTTGAGTCTTTTGTGCATATTTATTATTGCATTTATAATGTTATACTATACTTTACTATACTATACTATACTATACTATACTATACTAGGGTGTGGCGACCGACGTCTCTATCGTCTCCATTGCTTCCATTGCCACCATCATTTCCATCATTTCCATCGTTTCTATCCTTTGGATCCCTCATACAATTTATTTCTTGCCATGTTGTTGTGCTTTCTTTGCTCTTTTAGCCTTACTATATTCGTTTATTTGAATTCGTTCCCTTTCCCTTTTGCCTTTTGCTGTTGCCTTTAGCCGTTGTTGTAGTTGCTGTAGTTGTTGTCGTTGCCTTTGCATTTGCCTTTGCTTTATATTATATTTAATGAACTTCAGTTTGTGGCAAATTGCCGTAGAAGCTCTACCCTCCACACCACCATACATACTTACATCCAATTTCACCCACTTGCATGTGATGTTTGTTCGTATTCGCTTTCAATATTGTTATATGTAGTACCTAACAGACATCACTATATGAATGAGATTATTATTTCTGCATGGTGTTTGTGACGCTTTGAAGATAAGCCAAAACCACATTGGTGGACTGAATGTGAAGCGGAGTCTTAGCGGAGAAACCTTGAACCTTGAACAATGAACAAAATCCTAAAAATCAAAGGTAAAGCTTCGCCGGCTCAATTTCAAACGATTGTCAATGTGAAAGGTATACAAACTTCGATGTGACCATTGACTACGGTGATTCTCCCAGAATTTTGTAAAATTTTTTGGTGCACCCACCACCACCACCATCACCACCAGTGCAATAGAAGTTTATAAAGAAAAATTAAACAAATAAGAACGACAATGTTGTCGCTTAGGCCCAACAATCTATCGGATACCCTGTAACCCTGTAACCATGTAACCCTGTAACCACATGAACATGTGAGCCCGTAGGAGAAATTTCTGCCATTATTCTTCCAAGTTGTTACTCATACTTATATTCCAAAATATTAAAGGACATAGAATGCAATACAATGCAACAATGCATACAATACAAGTATTAAGATATTTATTTTTAGTTTATAGCACTTAAGACAATCGAAAAGTTATTACAACTATAATTTGAATAATATTTGCATTTATTATTGGTTGGTTTAGTAAGAATGGAATTGAATGAATGGAATGAATGGACATTTTCTTGTATTTACTTAACTACTAAGAAATATTAATACTAATACCAACCAATAAATTGGAAGCGGAGCGATCTGCGGAAGCGGAGCGATCTGCAAGTCAAAGATTTGTCAGTGAGAAATTGAGAAATTGGTCAAAATTTTTATCATTATTATTATCATTATTTTTATTTTAGCAATCGAGTGGACCATCTATATATCTATCATAGAATCACAAAATGATCTATTGAGAAGTGACTTCAAACAACAAACAAATCACATAAAAAAAAACTGAAAATATAATTGGGATTCCCCGAAACTAGATAAAATGATTTAAATTTATGGTTTTTTTTATTTTTAAATAAATATAGTTTTTCTTTCATATGAAATTTTCTTATAAATGGTGATGTACAGTGGTACAGTAAGGTAGAGTATTCTACAGTCGAACTCATCTTATCCGTATAGCTCTTAGTGATGAGCTCTTAGTTGTTCATTTACTAGTATATTGTATTACGAGTTTACAGATATGCGCACTCGTGGATTTTTTTTTTTTTTTTTTTTTGCCCATTTGTCGTTAACATTTTAAATCACTTAAGCTTTTAATTAATCGCTTTAACAGATCAAACACGACTTTGTTCAAAATCTTTGTTTTTTCTGATGACTAGAAAATTTAATATATAAGACTTATAACACATGATTGGAAAATTTGAAATTGGTTATTGGATATTGGATATTGGTTATTGGATATTGGTTATTGGATATTGAAAGAGGGAAGAACAATGTGTGCGGTTTTATATTAGATTTACTTTCCCTTGGTTTTTTCTTTAATTTTCTTTTTACTTTTTTGTTTAGCGACGACAGGTTTTTGTTCCGGAACATTTTGGCCATAGAGAACAAATGTTATGATATTCTCTAATAAATTAGGTGCTCCAAATCGCAATAAATTGGGACTTAACCATCTTCTTCCTAGCGTCTCTTTAACCATAGCCATCCATGGGATAATATCACGTAATGTACAAACACCGCCTGCTACTTTTAAGCCAACAATCTGACAAGTGCGACGCTTAAACTCACGGATAGCATAGATCATAGTCAAGCCGGCAGGTAGTATGGCATTAACAGTCTCTTTTCCCGATGATGTGGCAATAAAATCAGCGCCAGCCATCATGCATGCCATCGATGCTTTGTAAACATTCTCCATGGTTGCCAACTCACCAATGGCCAGTATGACTTTGAGTTTCGCACGATTCCTACAAGTCGCACGCATGGTTGAAACTTCGTTATAGATGCCTCCCAATCACTAATGATTGCCAAGTGACGACTTATAATTGCATCGATCTCGGTGGCACCCAACAAAAGCGCCTGCGTAATCTCACGTAGACGTGTTTGCAGACAATACTGGGCCGAAGGAAAACCGGTAGCCACTGAAACAATTTTCACAACTTCAAGCATATCAAGTTTATCCAGTGTTTCATAAGCATCATCTATACGAGATGGATACACACACACCGAATGTGCATGCATTGTGTGATGTACATCTCGATCTAATTTACTGTATATAAATTTTTCTGGCAATGGGTGCGCTGCCGTTGCACACATCCTTCTTATGTTAGCCGCGGTGTCATCGCCAGAGAGCGCAGTCGCTTCGATAAGCGTTATTGCATGTAGACCCCATGTAAGTTCATTGAGCCCTGTTACTTCACCTTGTGTCGATAATTCCTTAGCAACGGACTCCAAGGAGCGCAGGGACACACACACATTCAGCAGTGACGCATCGAATGGCAACAGCTTATTGATCTCGAGCTTTTCCATTTCCATCATTTCCATGCATTCCTCTAAGCCTTCAGGTTTGATGACGACCACTACCACGACCACGACGATTCCACGATAAATGCATCAAATTAAAAACACACAAAATAATTTGGATTCCTTTTTTCCTTGTTTTCTTTTCTTTTTTTTTTTTTTTTGTTTTTAATCAAATTTTCACAAAATAATTTTAATTTAAATCAAATTTGTTGATATTCATTCCAATACATACTACACCTTTACAGAAGATTTCCATTCCATTATTGTGTCTAAATAAGTTTGGACACAAATGAATTCAATTGAATTTGGTTGAGTTTAGATTGGGATTGGATGGGATGGGATGGGATGGGATTCGATGGGATGGGATTGAATTGGATTGGATTGGATTGGATTGGATTGCTTTGGATTGGTTGTTATTGTTCCAGTTGAATTGTTTGCGTTTTAATTGAGTTGCAATGAAACCAAAAAAATAATCCAGAACGAATTCAATAGAAAAGGAAATAGAAATAGAAATAGAAATAGGAATACGAGTTTAAATGAAAATGTCACCGCGCATTGGACTTTGATGTGATGCATAGTGTACCATAGTACATACATAGTACAAAAGTAAGTGGGGGCCAAGATATTACACGCAATAATTAATTACAACCTGAAATCCACTTTACACAAGCACAAACTTCACAATTGCAACTGTCACAATTTCAACAAATAGTTAAAACGCCTTCGTTGGAAAGTGGATACCCTGCTATTAATATGAAAGTAGAAATTATTGCATGTGAAACGCAACCTTTCTTCTTCAGATGATAACACAAGGCTACAATGTTCAGTTGTTAAGTATTCAGTTAGAATTCGGTGATTCTCTGTGCTTGATGAAATGAGAAATATGTAGGCATTTAGTTTCTAGAAGATTCATTATCTAAGTAACACTCAGTTCAAGCATTTCTTTATAGTCTTGATCCAATATAGGGGGCTATTTAACTCCATGTTTGACCTTATATGAAAGATATTCTATTCTATTGTTCTATTGTTAAGCATTGAAGAGCAAAACATAAAAAAAAAAAAATATGAATTAAGAGCGTTTCGCTCGTCGTAGTTATACATGTTGGAAGTTTTGGAATTCGTTACATCTTATTATATGTTTCGATCGCTTATCTCACAATATATGAGCAGCTCATATATTCCCGCCGACAAAACTTTGCCCTAAACTTGAAGCAGAGTTTCCCAATTCAAAAATATATTGAAGTCAACCTGCATAGATGAAAACTTAAATTTCTACTTTATTTGCATATATGGTAGTTATATTGTATATATGTATATGTGTGTATATATGTATGTATGTATGTATCTTATATGGTATATTGCAGTTAGTATGTTTGTATGATCATTGTCATATTATTATTATACGAGTATAGATATGCAGACATGCATGTACATGTGGTTGTAGGTATGTGAATCTACCACATCTTTTTATACTGTAGGTACACTATATTGTAGAATGTGGAATGTACCTAGAATGTAGAATATGGGTGCCTGCCTGACAAAGGGTAGCAGCTTCTTTTAAAATATTCAAAAGGCATTTTAGGCTCCAACTGAAACTGAAACTGAGCGTGAGTCTGGACTGGGACTGGGGCTGGGGCTGACTGCTTTTCACTCATTCGTCATTAACGGCGTCGATGTTGGTAAAAAGGCATGAATGTTGTTGGTTGGACTTGTTGTTTTTGTGTTTTTGTGTTTTTGTTTCTGTTTTCATTTTTGTTGTTTATGTTGATAATGGTGAAAAGCTCTTCGCACTCACTCTCTCACCCACTCACTTAGTCGCCCGTTCGCCCATTCGCCCGTTCGCCTGTTTGTTTGTCGCTCGTTTTCATCCATTCATTCATTCATCCATCCATTCATTCATTCGTTCATTCATTCATTTATTTACATTTATGCAAATCTCATTCGCTTCAGCTCGCTTCGTTCAGTCGATTATGACGCCCTGAACATCACATCATCACATCATCACATCATCTCCTACACATGCTACTTGCTATACTATCCATACTACATAAATATGCACGAGGATACCCAGCATTGTCACTATTCAAGTGTAGCTAACAAAACGAGCAAATACGGCTTAGAACTTTACACCAAGGTGCATACAAAAGAGATTGACAAAGCATAGTGAAGAGTGTTGAGAAGAGAAGTGAAGAGAAGAGAAAAGAAGAGTAGGACTGAAAAGGAGAATAGCATAGAGGGACATGTGGGAAACAGGGAATGGCAGCTTTTGGTTCTCTTTTTAATTTGATGTGGCGACAGTGGCGTGCATATCTTGGAGAGCTCACACTGTAAAAAGGACATTCCATTCCATGACTTGCCTTCTTTATTCGCATTCAGGCCTTGCAGGTTGTTTCACAAACCGACGAGTTGTCGTTGTCAAGTTGTCGGTACACATTTGCATGTGAAGAGTTTTAGTCCTCCTCATCATTCAAAAGAGTTATGCATTTTGGCTTTGCCATAATAAGAGCAAGGAATACGTTGCTTTGCTAAAATGAAATGCAAACGGTTATAGCTTCTGGTAATAATTCCATTAAACGAATTTTAAGCTGCAGGCCTATTGACATCTTCAATGAAAACGTAAAATAATCTAATAGTTCACACTCATCATGAAAGACAGAACTTTAGCTTCGGTTCTTCCTTCCTTTCATACCCCTCAAATATCTCTGTGTACTTTGTACTATTGCATATGTTATGTGTTAATTGAATTTCAAACTACTGAATTCAACTTGAAGTAGATTACGGAAAATGTACAATAGGAGAATTTTGTATGAAATTTTACCAGGAAAACTCTTTTTTAAACTGTTTCTGACAATTTGAGCAAATGAAGAAATTGTCTATTTAAAAACTGTAAGAAGTTCACATAAATTATATATATGGATATGTAGATATAGTAACTTCTTGAAACAAATATGTGTATTATTGTATCATTTTAAAATATTTCCCCTGCCAACGACACTGGACCTGAGAATGAAATGAAAAACTAATCACTCACGCTCTTTAATGTTTTTCTTTTTTCCTTTTTTTGTTTTTTTTTTTTTTTTCATTTTTCTTTTTTAAATAAATTGGTAGATTTATTCTCCTCTCCATTCCTCTCCTCTCCTCTCCTTTCCTCCCTACCCGACGTGATTTATGACAAATGAAAGGCGGTTGAACATGAACGCCAGGTTCCGTTGGCTATACACCATTATACACAGGGGCCATGTACTGGGGGATATAGCGAATGAATGAATGAACATAGTATTGTACTAGTATCTGTGGTATACGTTAAATAACCAGTAGCAGTAAGAACCATCAATGACCACCAGTATGGAAATTAAAACATGCTTTCTGACAATGGACTTTTGGTTTGTCGCATCTGGAATAAACATTGACAAACGTGGATTTCAGACCGAAATCATTGAAACATTGACAATAAGTAATCGCTTTAAATTCATAGAGATTAAATTCATTGGAATTGTTTTAATATTCCATGTATAGTTTTAGTCAATTCCTATTAGATATGACGAGTATAAGCCACCATTTAAGCGTTGCTTCATATTGCACCGTGAACGAGAACGAAACATTGATCCATCACAATATACCATGGGTGAACATGAATTAAAAAAGGCCAGGGTGGGTCTATTGGTCAACATTCGCATCAAATAGCTTAAAAAAAAGGGAAAAAAAGGAGACTAAATTGAAAAATAGAAAGAAATAATTTTTTTTTCTTATTTATTAAAATTTTAATACAAAAAATCAAAATTCATAGTAATTTCCACCCAAACATTTTCTTTCCTATTCATCTAAATTGGCATATAACAAAAACAGCAACAAAAAAAAGAAAAATCATAAAAATCAGTCAAACCTTTGTCAAAGATACGTTTACAAAGAATCGCATTTTCATATAGTTTTCATCATGTACATCCTGGGGGGCGCAATGATAAAAAAAAGCTCTACAGGCAACGTGCACTTTTCTAATTTATAAATATATAAATTACTTCGCGCTACGACTTTTGACTCATGGTATATATTAAAATTTCTGACGAAATCAAAACCGTTTGGGTGTAACGCAGCTTGAGATTTTAATATGACTATTACGTTTTCACATTAAAAGAAAAACGAACTACAGACAGAAATACTATATACCTAAAATTGCAATCTCAACTTGGATTGTATTTAAATTTATTTCGATCAAAAATTCTACATATAGAAAATATTATACATATATGATGAATTACTAGTATGAATATTCATACAACATAATTTGATTCATTGATGCAAAATTTAAGTTTATATCGCTTCTGAAATCGGTCTTCTAACGTTGAATTGATGACTGTCCGACTTTAGTTGATAAACATTTTCAAAATTGTCATCAGTACAATGATTAGAGATATTCACACTGACACTGTAGCCCAGAAAGAACAGACAAATAAAGTTTGAATACCCAAAAACGGAATTTATACCTACACACAGCGTCAAAAGAAAGTGAACACATTAGTGTTTTGAATTAAAAGTTTTATAATTATGTATTAATGAATACAAAATAAAAAATTAGTACGCAGAATTCAAGGCTTACATTTTAGGAGTCAATTTCAATTTAATCAATACACAACCAAAAATATTTATTTTTATTTATTTATATAATGCTAACCTAAAGTTAAAACTAGAAGTTAACAGAAGAAAATAACCATGGCTGCCAGGGCCTTCAGCTATCAACCAAAAATAATTCACATTAATTAAAAAAAATCCAAATTTTACGCGTCAAAAAAAAGTGAACACTTTTCACTTTTATTTTTCTTTTTTTCTATATTTCGGGGAATAACCTAATTTTTTATGGAAATCGATTATTACTCATGTGCTTTGTTATGTTAAATGTTATTTTGAGTGAAAAAACAAAATATTCTTACCATGGGAAAGCAAACATCTAGTGGCACTCGAAAAATAATATTAGAATTACGAGAGAAAGGCAAATCTTTGCGTGAAATTGCCGAAATTGTAGGCAGGGGCCCTAGCACAATAAAAAAAATAATTGACAAATATACCACACATCGTCAGTTAGAAGATTGGCCGAGAACTGGGTGTCCAAAGCGACTTACTGATACTCAAGTTAGAGCTGTAGTAAGAAAAGTAAAGGCAAATCCAGCCTCAAGTGTAGTCAAAATTTCAGAAAATATTACCCAGACATCAGACAAATCCGTAAGCGCGAGTACGGTCAGGAGAGCCCTTCATAAAAATGGCCTACACGGACGAATACCCCGCAAAAAGCCATTCAAATCAAAGGTAAATCAAAGCAAGCGCATGGATTTCGCCAAAAAATACATTAATGTGGCTCCAACTTTTTGGGAAAACATTCTCTTTACTGATGAGAGCAAATTTCAAATTATCATGCCAAAAGGACATCAAAAATATGGCGTACCACTAATGAAGCATTTAAAGAAAGTTGTGTAACCAACACAGTTAAGCACGATGTGGGCTCAGTTATGGTTTGGGGCTGTATGGCGGCATCTGGAGTCGGAAATCTGGTTTTCATTGAATCAACAATAAACAAGATGGATTACTTAAACATTTTCCAAAACAATGTCGCCCCCAGTGTCGAGAAAATAGGCCTGTCGGGCAATTGGATCTTCCAACAAGATAACGATCCAAAACATACAGCGAGAATTGTGAAGGAATGGCTGCTGTATAGGACCCCTAAGACATTTGACCATCCGCCACAATCTCCAGACCTCAATCCAATTGAGCATTTGTGGGAACACCTGGACAGGAAGATCAGGCAGAGGACGATTTTGAGCAAGGAAGACCTAAAGAAGTGTCTAATGGAAGAATGGGTCAAAATCTCTCCTGATGTGACAAAAAACCTTGTCCAATCGATGCCAAGGAGACTTAAGACGGTTGTGCAATCTAAAGGGAAAAATACAAAATATTAAAATTTTAAAGTGTAATATTTAAACTTAATATTTGCCACTTTGCATAAACTGTTCATTTTTTTTTTTTTGACGCTTAAAATTTGGACTTTTTTTAAATAATGTGAATTATTTTTGGTTGTGTATTGATTTTGATTACACTTTAAATTGAAATCGACTCCTAAAATGTAAGCCTTGAATTCTGCATACTAACTTTTTATTTTGTATTCATTAATACATAATTATAAAACTTTTAATTCAAAACACTAATGTGTTCACTTTCTTTTGACGCTGTGTGTACATATATTGTTATCAAAAGCATCCACAATAAATTTAACAATTCGGCGGTATTTTTTTAAGTATATAAATATTAAGTATACAAGTGGGGTTGCCAGTAGACTAATGGGATGGATGACAACATTAACTCCTTAAGTTTTTTTTGGATTTGGTATCAGAATTAGTTTAGAGCATTTTCATTTTCTATGAAGATATACTACCATTTCTATAAAGGAAGTCTGATATATTTTCCAAAAATATTTGTATTGTTTGAATCTTAAAACTTATGCACCTCAGGTGTTCTACTTATTTTCACATTAAATATTGGATTAGGTTGGAAGACTCCTCCAACACAGCTCTATACAACCTTATTAAAACTCCAAAAATAAAACCAAAATACCTAAGCACAGTGGATAGAACGATAAATATCTGCAAACAACTTGATCTTCCCTGTCTGTCCCATGAAAACCATCAACAGCAAAAAATACAACTTGCAAAACATTTATTACTCGATGCTGCTTTTAATAAAAACAACACTCCTTCACTAGTCTTCCAACAACACTTCCTTTCCCTCAAAAACGAACATTCTAAATACAACTTTATATACACTGACGGCTCCAAATCATCCGAAATTATAGGCTTTGGCATCTCTACCGAAACAAACCCAATGACACCAGGTCTCCTACCCCACTATTCAACAGTATTTGCAGCTGAAATCATTGCAATCCATGAAGCTATAAACATTTGTATACGTAAGCCAGGTAGACATGCTATTTGTTCTGACTCACTTTCTGCTTTATCCGCTATAGCCAATTTTAATAACCACAACTACTACGCCTCAACAATAAGATCCCCACTTAATACAAAATACCCCAAAATAAAACTCATCTGGGTTCTCAGCCACACCAACATCATAGGCAATGAAAAGGCAGATTTAACAGCAAAGCTCGCTACTAAGTTATCACTTATATACACACCCAACTACAACATAAGCGACATTGTTAATTCTCTCAAAAAACACATAAATCTTGAACACATCGCCATGCTACAACACACCTCCAGCTGGTATAAGCTAATACACTCTCCAAATACCACTTCCACCACACTTTATAATTCCCCAACTTTTAAACTTTTATCTAGACTTGATCAGATATCCGACTTGGTCACACAAACCTAACAAACATGCACCTCATCGATAAAAACCTAAATAACATCTGTCCCTTATGTAATAACGCTCCTAATAACATTCACCACATTATCTCATCCTGCTCCTCATTGCACCCCCTCAGATCATCCACATTCGCTAATATAGACCCCATCTCAATCATTTCCGATCCGTCCTCTAACATTAATCTTATTCTTAACTTCTTTAAAAAAGCAAATCTGTACAGTAAACTCTAAACTTAAACTTAAGCACTTATTTAGTCACTATTATTATTATTATTATTATTATTATTATTATCACATTGTTATTTACATATATATCTTTACTAGCTGTCCCGGCGTACGTTGCTACGCCCCAGCTCAAAAATAAATAAATATATATATGGTATGGTATATATGGTAAGCCATAACGCCGAGTAAAACAGTTCGTTATTGAATTTTTCCGTGAAAACAACATTTCGAGTTTCATTTCTATCACCAAAAATAAGAATAGTTTGATTTTGTGGTGTGCCGATTCGTGACAGGGCCATGCGAAAACACTTCGTTCGGAGATCTATACCTAAGGCATGAAATGTTTGCCCTGATGATTTATTAATATTAAGCGCAAAACATGTTCTGACTGGAAACTGAACTCGGTTGAAATCATTGGTAACATGGGGATCATCGTAGTTTCGCTCAACCAACCAAAATTAGGAGAGAGCGAAATGGTCTTTGGGTATAATTTTATGCGTACACAAAAAAGAGAGCAAAAAGAGCAATAAATAATAAAAACAACACAAAATTCAAGAAAACGAAGCAAGGCATAAATAACGAAAACACAAATTTGTGTGGTGTGGGTTTTGAGAAAACTTAATCCTAAAATAAAACATAATTTGATTTAAAAAATCAAGAAAGTAAGTATGCAACTCGATTGTTTTGGACAAAAATATTATTTAAAAAAAAAATTATTAAAATCGGTTCAGTAAGATTGCGAAAAAGCGCTACATACAATTCCTATATAAGCAATTGTGAATCTAAACCATTCTCAGATCCCCTTGAACACACACAAAAAATTTCATCAAAATCGGTCCAGTCGTTTAAGAGAAGTTCAGTGACATACACACTCACAGAAGAATTATATATATAAAGATTAGCTGAAGGCCCTGGCAGCCATGGCTAATTTTCTGTTAACTTCTAGTTTTAACTTTAGGTTAGCATTATATAAATAAATAAATAATAGGTTGGAAGACTGGAAGTCTACAATTAAAATCTGATGGATTACTTCAACTACCCTTTCGACTTGTTTTCCTTGGGGTTTTATCAAGATCAGTTTGAATACTGAAATTACTGAAATTTCCAAACGAAACTTTCAAAGAACATACTCATACATACCATTGTAGTACTAGTACTAGTACTTAGAAAAGTTTCGATGAGCAGCAGCAGCACACTCTTTTCGAATAAACCCTAGTATGTGTTCAACTTGTAAACTGGTAGGCAGAGAGATGAACTCGTGTAAACAATCTCGTTTATTATTTAAATTATTTTTTTTTTTGTTTTTTTTGTTTTGTTTTTATAACTATGATATTCTTATCTCTATACATTTTCTTAAAAAAGTATTCAGCACAAGGTTTTAAGTAAACTCAATGTCAAGAAATGTCAATATACTTACATAAGTACCATATATTTGTAATTCTTAGCTTCTTCATAGACGAGAATTGTACACAAAGTTTATGTAAATAAGTGTAAGTGCGTAAATCAATCAGTATGTACATATGTGCAGAAATATAACCAGTAATTGAATGATCGAACAGTAATTCAGCTGAGCATAGATAAGAACCAGAGGCGGTATTGTTTACAGAACTATACTCAGTCAGCATCACAAGACATCGTACATAGACTTCTTATCTGAACAGTTGTAATAGAAGGACATGCTCACATCTTTTGTATATACAAAACCATAATCATGTAATAAAGAAAACTAATGAATAGTAGCATGCAGTTTGTGCTTTTGTATAATGAACAATGACTGAATGAGACATTCGTAATCGATGGGTGATAAAGATCAGCGTACAGATCAAAAAAAAAAAAAAAGAAACTGATTTCATTTTATAATTTTCCGTCATAATAAATATTTTCTTATTATGTAGTACTAATATTAGGTACTCGAATCGATCTTCATAATGATTTCATATCATTCATTCATCATTCTATGACCTTATTTCCAGTGGTAAAATTAGAATCGCTTATCATCACCAACTTTAAAGCAAAATGTTGTTACACTGCTGCAGAAGCTGGAGATGTCAGAACGGAAGGCATGGAGAGACAGAGAACAATCATCGGAGCACAAATAAGAACGGTAAGCTTCTAAATTTTTTTGTATTCAGAGTGATAAAATTTGCTCTGGATTAGAGTATTTCGGGATATCATATAAGATATAATATCAGGAAGACGCAATCTTATTTTCAAAGGCAACAAATTAAAGCAAATTATTGGCTGAACACAGATCATGCAACAGACAATATTATATTATTATCCTACATACATGTGATAGATGTGATAGAGTTGCAAAGTACCATTAAAGCATCTGTTAGACGATTTCACTTTGAAGAGACATTGAAGGAACCACTATTTATGTCATCCTCATCAATTATTGTATAACTTACAGCCAACGCTCTCCTCTGTTCCTAAAACTTCTTTAATAAGTTCCTTTCAGTTCTCGTGCCATGAATCTGGATGTCATGGTGCACGGACAACAGGCAAGACATCCTTTTCTTCTGCTTCATCCTATCACAAGGTGGTTCCTTCAGAGATTTGATGATGCTGCTGATGGAACAACAGAAATGATTGCTTGTCTGTTTTGAATAGTCAGATAAACTTCCAATCGAATGTACCATTGGCAATGTCATCACCAATTTTTTTGGGTCTAATGATGATGATGTTGCATCAACTTCATCACCGACACAATGCAAATACACTAATTTAACTTCAATGGTTCAAATTTGGTGATCACAATTTGTTTGAGTTTCCGAAATAAAAATAAATCATAACAAATTTCATCTTAATTTTTATTGGATTAATGAATTGCAATGCAATAATAATGATAAAATAAATAAATTATATTATATTATATTAAATATAATCATATAGTTTTACAACAGACATGTACCAAGTGCCAACTGCCAAAAGTAACATTTGTATCTTAACGATTATCATGATACTTTTAATCATAAGTCAATGCCATAACAAAGCAAAATTAAAAACCTATTGTATCACAGTACAGTTAAATCCGAAATTGCGAATTTATTATGTTGGGGGCGATTTTAAAATCAAAAGACGTGTTTAATTTTCAAAACTTGATGCTGATGTTTGCAAATTATCAGCATTGCAAATTTTATAAAGATGATAAAAGTTCATACTGTGAATTATGAATGATAAAATAATAAATATGTAGCTTCTTTTGAATGATACCAATAAAAAATCATTGATTTATTCTTCTGACTCTCGTCAGCTGATTCTGTGTATTAAAATTAAAATTTCCTGATTACAGAAGAAAGTTATCTCATTCATATGGTTTGGACTTGATTTTCTTCACAAGTTATTTTCCAATACACACGAGTAAGTAACAAACCAACAATCTTCATACATGTCGGGGTAGATCTTTGCGAGGCCCATTGTGAAATTAGTCTTAATAGTGCCCCCGACACGATCATGCATTACCATCAGTCATTTATCATAGTGTTTGTGAAATAAGTATGTGTGCGTGTTATTCTCTCAAAGCTCTCTTTGTCTCGTATTTAAGCCTTCACGAAGTAAGTACGTGTGATAAAGGCAAATATAGGCAAGTGCTCACTTTTATGAAATATTTGGAATGAACAGACGTGAGCGCGTGCGTGAGCGGATGGCATGCGTTATATTTGCAAAGTGCCGACGGCGTCCGTCATCGACATTATTATCAGCGCATTTGCTCACTTCGAAAAATATTCTATTCTATGCTTGATAGAAGCATAACAAACACACGAACACTAAATGACTGATGATACTACATGCATGATCGTGTCGGGGGCCTATAATATTTAATGCATATTTGACGAGAAATGCAAAGTTATTAATAAATAGAGAGTTTTAAAATTGTTTATTTCAAATTAATTATTAATCATAATAAACTAAAGTGCATTAATGTCTGATAAGAATCACGGACTTAAAAGAGACGAGTTGATTAAGCCATGTTCGACTGTCCCTCAGTTTTTGATCTAGAGAGCTAAAATTTCTCAATTTTTTTTCGGATCCAGCCGAATTGGACCACTAGAAAGGGTTCTTCTCATACAATGCCCACCAATCATGTAAATTCCAAGCTCCTGGGATTATTGGATTGCATAGGTCGCATACAAACCCAAATTCAAATTCATGTTCTTATTGGAAAAACTTTTTTGTTTTGTATATTATCGTCTTGAAATTTGGATACTTTAAGTGACTGATTCATATTCACCAATCATGTAAATTTCAAGATTCTAGGATTATTGGACCCATACAAATATTTCGGTATCAATGGTGAAATCTTGTGTGGACTCATATACTAACTCTATCATAAGTATACATAAGTGAAATCAATAAAATGCTCAATCAAGTATAACAAATTGGACATAGCCGAATTGAACCTTTTTTTTTCTGGTTTTCCTTTATATATTTTAGCACCGAAATAATGTCTTCGTTTCCTTCATATAGATGGGTAAACATATTCAGTTCTTCATGCAATTCATGTCTATCAATATTTGATGTGGCTCATACTATTAGAGAGAGGTAATTGCAAGTTCCTGCATTCAAAGTCAGTAGATTGTAGATTGGTAATGACATAAAAATAGTTTGTTTTAAAAATATCTTCCTCAGATAATCCAGGATCATTGTCTACCATTCTTTCTTCTCATACATCTACATCTCACGTTGTGACTTTGAACTGTTGCCAAGGATGACTAGAATCCGTTTTCACGATAATTTTCAAGCCATTGTCTAAATGCGTCTATGTGTTGTATATAGCCGCAACTAAGTGCATTTCTCCTCTCTGCCATAACTTACTTTTGACATTTATTGTCAACGAGAATAATTACAAATTCGTATATAATTATTTCATTTTCTATAGAATCACATTCTCTAATAAACGGACAAACTGCCATATTTTCTGCTAAATTTTTCAAAGCGTTGTATATATTGTATATACTAAGTTGATATTTAACGGCCTTTACTGATTCTACCATGCATTAACATCTACATACTTAGTTTCGGAAATTAGTTTTAGCGATAAAGATTTTATTAGTGATTTAAAATAATTTTGTCTGTGATTTTCTTCTAGATACTTTGGAAGAAAGCAAGAAATTAACGATTAACCGATGCACAGAAACACACATCACGAACTGATTGAAATTGCATGCTTACATAAAAACATAAGCCGACGACAATTGCCACTGACAGCCTGGAAATGACAGATGAAATGAGACACGGGAAAACCCCGAACATAAATCGTAAATACCACGATAAATACCACGTAAGAGAGAACGAGTGGTGTAAAGTGAGTTTTATAAATAGTCATTACTACTGTTAGTACCTAATATGTTTTTACAAGGGTTGTTGCGCAAGTGCGTCAAACCCCTGCCAGGCCACCCCTGTCTTCACACATTATTATATAAATATATACAATGAAGTACCGGGGTTTTACGTGCTCGCCTGTCTGTAAGAAGACTCAAGAACACGTTGCCAAGCACATGGATTGATAAACGTCAATCAACGTCCCCTTGGATATATATCCGCAGGTCCCAAATTAGAGTCATATTAAATTTGGAATATGACTCCCTCCTTGGTGGGGAGCGAGGCCCACCTTAAACCTCTGCTGCTCTCAGGGTCACAGCACCCGGTTGTATAACGCAACTCCACGTCGAGTTATTACTCTACCCGCATTTGGGTATTAAACCATAGCCACCACGATACTTCCACAAGGGGGCCGTACCCGCTGGCCAGGACGGAACAAGTTCCGTGGGCTCCTGACCACCCCAGAAAAAGCCTCTGGTCAGACTTCGTACCGGAAGGTACTACCAATTCGAACCCCAAAAAGTCCATGGGTTGGTGCCCCATTATGTTTTCATTCATGTAGTAGCCAAGAAATCCAATTTATAGAGGGTAATCTGGATCACAAATTATAAATGAAAATAATGTTCCCTCCAGGAATGTGAGTTCTGTATATTAAGATTATAGAACTCAGAAGAATTTCCCGGAGGGGGAATATAAATATATACAATAGAAATTTAAGTGATCATTTACTTTTTAAACAATTCCCCAGGATTTCTTTTAGCCCAAATGCGATAGTTTTGTTTGTTAACATAGCCACAAATTTTAAAATAAGCTTTATCGGGAAAGATAATTATCTTGAAAAAATTCAAATTTCTTCTTGTTTTTTTTTTTTTTTTTTTTTTTTTAGCAACTAACCGGAATATATTTACTTTGTACGTAAAGAAACCAAAAGGTGTCATCTAATACTTGTCAAAAACTAGAAAGAAGGTTATCTTCGACTATGCCGAACATGAAATACTAATCACGGGATTTGTATGGGAGGTACCCTCCTTAGTGGTCCGATTCGGCTGGTTCCAACAAATGTACTACTCCTATATTGTAAACTGATAGTGTCCAAGTTTCAGTTTGATAGGACAAAAAACAAAAAAGTTTTTCTAATAAGAACATGAATTCAAATGGGTGGTTTGTATGGGAGGTACCCGCCATAATGGTCTGATTTGGGTGGTTCCGACTGCGTATTGTAAAAAGAAAGGTTCGTGTTTCAGTTTCAGCTCTCTAGCTCAAGAACTAAAGGACTAGTTTGCATATATATAAACGGATAGAAGGACAGATGGACATGGCTTAATCAACTCGTCTAATCGAGCTGATCAAGAATATATATACTTTATGTTGTTTTATTTTTTTTACCTCCTTCTGCCTGTTACAAACTTCATGACAAACTTATAATACTATTCACTGCCGTGGAGAGTATTAAAAAAAAGCCGATAAATTTAAAAGGATACTTCAAATTTTAACAGCCTATATTCATGCTATTTCCCACTAGAGTATATTTCAGAATTTTAGATTGCATTTATATGTGAATAGTTTCGATAATGCTAGTGAGATATTTAAAATAGGCAAACATCTGGTTCCTGTCCTCAAGAAAGGCCTATTGTCACATACAGTAATACAGATATAAAAACAGATCCAAATTTCAATATATGTATATGGGAATGAAACCGGAACAGAACAGAAACATAACTAGCAAACAGTGCTGCCAGGTTGCATTACCAATTAAATTAGAACTCAGTGTATTTGTGTGAGTGCTTGCCATTCAGAACGGGATTCCAGTGAATGGCAGTCATCCATATGCCTGACATCTATTATGGGTAAATGGAATGACTTTGTGTTGTAAAAGCCAATTTTTTGTGATGATTGCTTGCCTTTCAATGGCAATAATGAAATTGTCTCTTTGCTCATTGTCATTTATCATTCATTTGCCATTCACAGTGACTAAATAATTACCATTCACTGCTATCATTTGAATGCATGACATTATTGGACGCCATTCAGCCAACTCTTTTACCAATCAAATAGCAAATAACATGATTAAGGAAGGACTCGTCATTTGGTTTAAATGACGACGATGAAATTGCTTAACATGAATGAAATGCTAAATATTTAAATCGATGAAGAACCGATGAATGTTTTGAACTAAATTTAATTCATTTTCAAAAATATTTTTACTTGTCCGAAAGAAATTGGCCAAAATTATGGAATCATAGAAATTAGGCTCAAGTTTAACAATTTTATTTTGTTTGAAACGATGGAATCCTTTCCTATATACACTATGTATGTATGTATGTATGTACACATGTGCGTAAAATGTGTTGTACGTCAACAAATCTATCAAAGTCAACACGACACGACACGACACAAACGTCGAAAGGTCAATTTACAAACATGGAAGTTTTGTGTATAGAGATGTAAATAGATAATACTTATTAAATGAAGTAAGTGAGTGAGTGAGTGACATGACTATGGAAATATTGTATAGAATCTCATTAAAACTTGAACAAGAAAACCAGAAAGTTAACGCAAAATCTTAAATACACTTTAAATTCATAAGATACTCCGTAATATATGCAATATAATATAATTACATGTTTTTATCATCATCTACAAACGTGCAATTCTAATTAATTACAATACATTATATACATACATACATACATACATACATACATACATACATACTATACTAGACTAGACTACACTACACATGTATCTACATACATACCTATACATATGTACTCATTCATACCTATACTATCTGTTCCTCTCTCACTATCTGGAGAGACTCAGTGAGGTTCGTTTTACTTCGCTTCGCTTCGCTTCGATTCGATTCGATTTAATCGATCTGATTTTGTAATGCTGATGAATTTTAGAGATTCCTGATTAAAATCTATACTAAATATATGAAGAAAATCAATATGTAATTAGATTGATTGGATGATTGTTGGATATGCTGGATGTGGATCATCTAATGATGATCACAGCTAAAACTCTCAATGTATTGAAAACTAAAGGATATTAATAAATTATACCTATGTATATGTCAAAATGTTTCAGTTAACCTCTTGGGATAGACCAACTGGTGGGGTTCGTTGACTCCAAAATTTTAATACATTAAACCCATACACACTACAGATTGACAAAGTTCAGGTATTAACATGCATACATACATATGTACTGGGTGAAGGAAATTCAATTATGAAAGATAGATTGAATGATGGCCAAATTATCACATGAACTTTGAAAATCTTGAAAATATATCTTATGATGTTTAGTACCTATGTACGTACTTAAATGAATGGATAAGTGTATAAAAATGGTAGTAGGTAATGGTAATGGTAAGATAAGATTTTTATAGTTTAAAAAAATGCCAAGAAGATTATATGCAGTCAGTCAGTTCAGTACACATGCACTGACACAGTACACAAGTACTGACTGACTTAGTAATCTTTCTGAAAAACAGATGTCTACGAGTATTTAGATATGCGAATAAACTTGGAAGTGTTAAGAAATGAAAATTTCGAGTTTAAATGAATCATTTGCTGATTGTGTTGTTTAATTATAATTAAATGGAAACGGTAACCAAACAATCAATCAATGAATCAATCAACTGATCATGCATTCATTCCCATATGAACACATTAGCATTATATTGTTAACAGTCTGTTGAAAACTTTTCTAATCCACTGTTATGTAAATATCAACCAACCAACCAACCAACCAAGCAGCCAAACACACTAACAAACAAGTAAAAAGAAGTTTAACTTCGCCTATGCCGAAATTGTGATACTCTGCACGCACTCCCTAGAAAAAGTTTTTGCTTTTGTTTTTTTTTTTTCTTTTGATAGATATAGCATGCAAACATATTTGATTATTGTCACTACACATACAGAATTTTAACACTGAGACCTAAATATTTGTATGAGTCCTAGAATCTTGCAATCTACCCTGTTGTTGGATATTGGTCCAGACACTTATACTGTATAAATTTCAGTTCGATAACACAAAAAACAAAAAAGTTTTTTTTCTAATTGGAACATAAATTTGAATTGGATTTGTATGTAGGAGCTATACGTTCCAGTAACTCTAGGGTCTTGAAATTGTATAGAAACTTATACATAGTATACAAGTTTCAGTTCGATAGTACAAAATAGTTTTATTAACAACCTGAAATTTATAGGGTGGTTTGTATGGGAGAAACTCCACCTAGTGATCCGATTCGTCTGGTTCTGACAAATGTACTGCGTCGTGCAAAATTTCAACTCTCTAGCTCAAAAACTGAGGGACTAGTGTGCATACTTACAGACAGACAAACGGACATGGCTTAATCAATTCGTCTCATCGAGCTGATCAAGAATATACTTATGCATATACTTTAAAAGGTCACCGATGTCTCCTTCTGCCTGTTACAAACTTCATGACAAACTTATAATTCTATACACAGCATGAAGAGTATAAAGCGACACGAACGAACGAGCGAACTTAACGTTACGAAGCAGGCTAGGATCGATCGGTTGGTTAAGTTTTAAAGCCAAACAAAGCTCAGTTCGTCGATCGTAGTTCGCTGTTCGTTTTACAACGGCTACTCTGACGGTTGTGCGCGCGCGAAACTAACGATAGTGAAATTGGAACATAAATCGAAATTGAAATCGGGAAAAAATTGAAATTGAAAATTTTTTGGTTTGGTGGCTTTGATGATAATGATAAGAAGAAGAAGAAAAAGAATTGAAAGAATAAATTCGTTCTACTGTGTGCCGAAAGATAATTAAAGCAAATACTGATATAATATTTGTTTAGCAAATAGAAACTTTAAATTTTTTTTAGTTTGTGTTTTCTGTGAAAATATCAAAAGAACAAAAAAAAAAAAAAATAAACGAATTAATTCTTGAACCACCACAACAGAAACATTGCCAAATAATAAACTACTACAAGAGTTTTTGTTTTTCTAACTCGACTCGACTCGACTGTGGCAATCACTCTCTGCGGAAGCTAAGCGCTTTTCGCTCGCTCTTTTCGATTTCGATTTCAATTTCGGAAGCACTCAACGCAACTCAACTCTACTCAACTCTTCTCGACTAAACTTAACTCAGCTGAACTAATCTTGAGCGCGCGTGTGAAGTGAGACCAAGTGAGGCTACTTGTTGCGTTATTCTTGTTGTTGTTGTTGTCATTACTACATGACTACATTGTTGTTGTTGTTGTTGCTACTACTGTTGCGTTTTTCTCTTCTCCCACGAAATTGGGAATTGGGTTGTTGTTTGTTGTTAAAATAAATAGTATTGTGTATTGTGTATTGTGTAGTTGTGTGGTAGTAGTATTTTTGTTTTGCGGCTTTTGCGTGTAAAAATTCGTTTAAAGTTTTGGATATTTTGTGCGTGTTTCTCAATATCGACAAAAAAGACAAAGGAAGAATTTTAAACAAACAAACAAACAAACAATTATAAATATACAGTTAATGCATTATTATTATTATTATTACATATTACAAAATTAATTTCTTTTTCTTTTTTTTTCTTATTTTTCTTTGGCTTGTTTACATAATTTAATTTTTTTTTTTTTTTTTGGTTTCGGTTTTTATAAAAATATTATTTAACTGTGCTACTTAATGTTGTTGCTGTTGGCTTTGTGCAAAAATATTTCGGTTTTTGTCTTCGTATGTCGCCTAATCACTACTTCGTCTTTGTCATCTCCGTTGTTACAAAAACAACAACACCAAGAGAGAGAGAGAGAGAAGGGAGAACAAGTTTTAGCAAAGTTTGGTTTTATTGAGATATCTTTAGGGTTCCGGACCCAAAGAGTACCAAAGGGAACCCTATTGCAGAGACTTCGTTGTCCGTCCGTCCGTCCGTCCGTCTGTCCGTACTAGCTAAAGAGTTGAAATTTCCACAGAATGTTACGGAACCCTCTGTGTAAGAAGAGTCTGACTCGCATTTGGCCGATTTTCTTTTTTTTTGTTTTTTATTTGCATTGAATTGCATGCGTCGTTTGATCGATTGATCAATCAATCAGTCAGTCAGTCGGTCAGTCAATGTGTTGTGTCTGTGTGTCCCAAAACAGGGGAGAATAAGAGCAAATGATCGATCTCCATGACCATGCATGCAGGCTATCTTTCCTAACACTGTCTGTCTGTTCTTCTTTGTCTTTGTTACTTATCATCCCTCCATCACCTATTGATGTTTTTTTGTTTTTTCTTTTTAGTTTCATCTTTTATCTCAATTTGGTTGGTCTCTCTGGCTCTCAACGATTCTTATTACTGGATTTTACAGAAAACAAAAACCAAGAAAAAATAACAATAAAAAACTAATTACGATAAAAACAAAGCAGAAACAAGAAAGTGACAAAGAAAAATAGAAAGTGCTAATAATTAAGAGACGAAGAATTTAGAGAAAAATCCAGGTAAAACAGCAAACAAAGCAAATTGCAATGGAATTAAAAACAATAATTACACATTTTTTTAATACTTACATGTGTGTTTGTGTGTGTGTGTGTGTGTGTGTGTGTGTGTGAATATGAATATGAAACTATATAAAAAAATGTAATACTAAAGAGGAAATTAAAAGTGAAACCATATTTATAGCTACTACTCAATCAAGGAGAAGGGTATATTACAATTCATGCGATATTTGGTAGAGAACAAGACGCTGGCAGTCTGAAATTATTTCAGAGTAAGCACACTCAAGGCATCCTCTAAGACCACCTTAGGCATCCCCATATTCTAGGTTCGCCACAGACACATTTCACATAATCAGCGGCACCACCATGACTCTTGCTTCTACGCACTTGTCTATCAAGCAAGCAACGCGATTCTTTTGGAATCAAATCTCAAACTAGACCAAAATAAGTTCAAAGGCCCCTCAAATCTTAAAACACACCAATCCTTGAAATCGAGAAAGCCTTGATGATGACAGTTGAAAGAATAAATCATATATTTCTAAAATGACTGGAGGCTTCACCCGTCAATGAGTTTAGAAATTTGTTTCAACATGAGTCCGTCCAACACCTTCTACCTTCTACACACATATACCTATTACTGCCCTGTACTTCTTGGAAGACGGACTTTTCTTTTCGATGATTTTGGCAGTTTGCCTAAGTAGATTCTACAATAGGTGAACTTGCATTCCTGTAACCTAATGATCACATTCAGAAATACTTTCCGGAATCTCTGTCATCTGCATGTTTACATTAAAAATATTACGGCAAATCATTACCATTATCATATACATACATACTTACACAAGTTAAGTGCGAAATGTATTTACTATCTACTCATACAAATGTCAATTCAATCATGATCATTTATATTTCTGGGAAATTATGCTTATATGCATGCAAGTACACCTGATGATGATTTGATTTTATAGACTATATTGAATAGGAAATAATGCAATCGAACTCATTCCACATTCTCTCACATAGTACAAAACAATATTTAAAGTGAAACATTGTGCCAAGCTAGACGAGTCAGTTTGTTTCTAAGAAAACTACTAGTATCTAAGTTTTTAAGTTTTCCTTAACCCCATTTGAAGTAATGGAGATCAAAAATTTGATTTAAAATGACAATTTACACAACAAGTTGATTCATCGAATATAAAATAGTCATTTCTGACTATAGACTATATACAATATATGGAATGGAATGGAATGAAATGGAATGGAATTTGAAAATGGAAAAAATTCTAAGGAATTTTTAGTTTAACAAGAATATACAACATCATTTCCATCATTTTTTTTTTTTTTTTTTTATAACAGTTTCGGGGGTCTATTTCTCATATTTCCTTACCATTAGTATATGATCACATAAATTCTCAAACTAATTGTTTCAAAAGAAAAATTGTAAATATGATCTCATATCCAATATAATATACCATTGTACTTACTATATACAGAAAAAGAAACTAAGCTATAAGTCCACAAGTCATCTATATATACCTATATCATCTGCTAAAGTACTGATCTGCTCTTACTGTAACGATAGCGATGGATTGCAAGATTCTTGATTCCTTATTTTATCAAAGAATCATATTTTGCAAAGCATTTGATATTCGATATTCGGACGTTCCTCCAATGTATCCTGCAAATGTTAATTTCATCCGACTTACCTATGTTACCAAATTGCTTATTTCTAGATAAAAATGTTAAGTATTGTCCCATAACAAGAAAACCATACACATATGTTCTACCCAAGATTACTTAGACAATTGTGCATTCCTTACATACTTGAAGATAATTGTACAATATGCATGTTTTCGTCTCAACCCATGTTTGTTTATATCAAAAACAAGTGGTTTTTTTTTTTTAAATACCATAGTATGACGATACATTAATTGAGCTTTGGGATACAAAGTTCGAAATAGAATGGCAGACATGCCTTGTTCTGATCAATTTCCATTATACATAATGAAAATGAAATGATAATCATTTGGTCTGGAATTTTTCTCCTCAATGCCTTGAAAACTGCTAAATAAATATACCATATACATATATAGTTACATAACACATCGGCTGATAAGTTCCAGTTCTGACACACCATACACAGAATTAATTGTTTTTTTTTTTAGTAAATACTAACCTTAAAAAGGTGGCACTAAAAAAATGAAAATGACAATGTGTTGATTAAACATTTCTTTTTGATGGAAAAAATCACCATTGAAACAAAAGAATGGCTTAATAAATGTTATCCGGACTCTGCACCAGGAATGTCGACCATTATTGACTGCTGACGCAGGAGATAGCTGACACTCTAAAGATATTCAAGGAATGTGTATACTTTATTTTGTATGAACGTTTGTCTATGGAAAAGCTGTTTTTGAAATGGTTCCGCATGTGTTAACAGTTGATCAAAAACAACAACGAGTTGAAGATTCCTAGAGCTGTTTCTTCGAAATAAAAAAAGACTTTTTGCATTGACACGTAAAGATGAACGAAACTTGGATTCACCATTACACACCAATATCAAATGTGCTGTCAGCTGAATGAATTGCAGTCGGTGAACCTCAGCGGCCAAAAGAGCAACAGAGGACTGTTATGGCAATGTTATGGCGTCCGTAGTTTGGAATGCGAACGGAATTTTGTATATGGACTTTTACCTTAAAAAAGGCAAGACAGTCAAGGACATCCAGAACGGGGAAATTTCCAAGAAACAGCCCCATATACGAAGAAAAAAAGACAATGCACCGTGTCACAAGTCTTTGGCAACAATGGCAAAATTGCACGAATTACACTTGGCATTGCTTGCGCAACCACCCTATTCTCCAGATTTAGTCCCTAGTGACATTTACCTGTTCGCAGATCTAAAAAAAAAAAAATACTCGCTGGAAAGAGATTTGCCTCAAATTAGGAGGTGATCGCCGAAACAAATTCCTATTTTGAGGCCAAAGATAAACCATTCCTTAAGAAGGGTCTAATGTATCACTCTTGGTGTTTTCTTCATCAGCCGATTTGTTATGCAGGACAAATACGGTTATTACCACATACATCAGTATTAAGCCAAGTTTTATCACCATTCAATGAAATGATCACAAAATTTGATCTTTCAATCGGAAAAAATTGTATTGTGAAACCTCTTATTATAAGAACAATAACATAAATTATCGTTTTAAACTTTAAACTAAGTACATACGTGTATGTACATATGTACAATAATATGATTACATATTTGAAACTATTGTATCTATGTATGTCTGCATGTTCTTCTCTAATAAGAACCACAAATTTTGATTTGTATTTTATAATGAGCAATGACAACAAAAAAAAAAAAAAAACTAACAAAATAATTTGTGGACTTCGCTCGTTCGTTCGATCAACCAACTGTAAAAAGAAGCTAATCAAGTATTGTCAGAACGAACCAGTTTGAAAAGAGTTTTATTTTGATGATTTTTTCATTAAATTATATAGTGGTTTAAATGCGATTTTTTTTTGTTTTATTTCATTTGCCATTGTACAATTTACACTGTACACGTATGTTGTACCTATGTACAATACTAAGATTCATTGTCAAGGTTATATTGTATTACAGACAGATATGTACAATATCTACATACATAAACATATGTTAGATATAGTGTATATTATATTTATACACTTGACTGGATTATCACATCTTCTGCCTCATCATCAAAACGATTATATGAAAATGATAAATGATAATTATCATGAATGACGAGGAGACCAGACCACATTCGTCTTCATATTTCCGTATATGAAACTTGTTAAATAAATACAATATTATGGTTGGTTGGTACCTCAGTTTATGAATTAATGAATTCTTAAGCATTTCCGCCCCTTCTTAGCAACTTCCTGGTAGCAATGAATAAAAACAAAATAATAAATACTTGATCTAATAATAGCAGCTTCTTGTTTCAGCCACAACAAAATATTTAAGTAGTGTGCCTGATCCTTATAAGCACAATATGGTAGTGAAAGTTCTTTAGTGAAGGGAGGTAAATCCAAAAATTAGAAATTGAAATGTAACGAAAATCACTTCAAAAAAAAAAAAAAAATATTCTCAGTGCAGGACTCGAACCCCACACCCTTGATTTGCAAGGCCTACTCTCTAACCACTAAGCCACGGAGACATTTCAATTGTATTTGCCTAAATAGCTCCAATATAATAATATAACATTGTCAAATTTTGATTTTCGACACATTTAATTTTCATATTTTTTGGATTGATGATGAGAGCCTAGATGAAAATTGCCTTCTATCTTAGAATTCATTAGAAGGAAGAACGTGTGAATGTGTTACCAAGAATTCAACGATGTGTATAATAGGACAAACATTTAATATTAAAAACATCTAATACGAGTACGTACAGATAGATACAGTAGACATAGTATAATGAATTTATTGCATATATATTGTAATATGTACTTAGATGAACCTTGACCATGAGCACAATTTTAGCACAATGTAAACTGTATAACAAAACAGCAAACATTATAAAAAATCGCATTTAATCAACTATATAATTTATTGAAAAATCACATAAATCTCTTTTCTAAAACTGGTTCGTCGTCAATGTGACTATGACTATACCTGATTAGCGTCTTTTTACAGATGGATGGGCGAACAAACGAGCGAAGTCTACTAATAAATTTTTTGACAGCATTTCTCGTTATTGTATTGTATAATTCACCTAAGTTGTCTAGCTACCTCATAACATTTCTAATAACAACAGCTGCAAAAGTAACCAAATCCAGATATATTAAATATAAATAAATAATTAGACTTAGATCCTCCGACTATCGAATACCCTGTTTTCTCTTCATCTGGTAAAAATGAATTTCATATTTATTTATTTTAGATTATAAAATTCCAGCCAACTAATCTCTCTTATATATTAGTAAAGTATCTCCAATCTCTATTAGCCTAACGATTAATGAGTAATTGTGTCACTTACTCAATTTTAAAAAACCTTAGATGATTCGCAACCCGTTGACCCCTATTTTCTTATGCAACATCTATCGGTTGTGACAATATTTCAAAACTTGCAAATTATTGTAATATACATACAAGTATGTGACAACCTAAATTTCTTATAATTCCAAGAATTGCAAACTTATTTTATAAAATAAAAATGAGAAATCCAAAAATAATCTTCAAACTCATCATGACAATGTGAAAACTTCTTTTCTTAGTTATGGCAGACCAGACAACAGATTCTTTATAATGGCATCCATAAACAACACAAGATAAATGAATACTAATTTCAACGATCTTAGCAATTAACAACAATACGTTTGAATACTTTGCTATCTAATCTATTAGATAATAATTTTAAACCGGTTTCATTATTTCCAATTTCAATGAAAGTGAATGGTAATAATAGCACGAGTACTACTAACTTCGAGTATATGGTATGGTGAAATGAGAAGAATTATTACGAATTCCTGAATTAAATAGCAATTAAACTACCATATAATTCTATACTAATATAATATATACTGATGTGGAAAAAATAAGAAGTTTTTCACTTGTCCGATGGTCAAAGTCAATGAGCAATAAGACAAAAAAAAAAAGAAGGTTGTCATACTCTTCGTGCATCATTAGAAAACCTTTTTTGCCTACGCTCCTGCAATTGAGAATACAGAAATATGTCTTTCATTATTGATTTGGCTTATGCTTAGGGTAGAGTCAGTATTCCTTCTGTATTTCCATATTGAGATCGAAATATTTGTATGGGAGCTATACTAACTAGTAATCCTAAGGTCTTGAAATTTACATGGTTGGTGTATATGAATCAGACACTTCTACTACCCAAATTTCAGTGCGGTAATATAAGAATATGAATTTAAATCTGAATTTGTATGGGAGCTATATTATCCAGTAATTCTTTGATCTTGAAATTTTCATGGTTAGTGAATATGAATCTGACACTTATAGTATCCAAATTTTAGTTTGATATTACAAAAACCAAAAAAAAAAATTTAAGTGGTGTGGCTCACCATCATAAGCACAATATGGAAGTGAAAGTTCTTTAGCGTAGGGAGGTAAATCCAAAAATTAGAAAATGGAATGTGACGAAAATCAAAATGCGATGATGCGTAGTAGGGAGACAATGAGCATTGTTTTGTGCGGGCTCATCTGCAGCGTAGCGAATGAATGCTTATGCATAAGTAAGAGAGAGATAAAAAATGCTTTACTGATTGTGTTTACTTTACGAAAGAACGAATGATCGCAAAATAAAATAACTGTTTTGTATGGAAACAATATAACACTACAATATTCTGTATTATTGCTTGACCATCTACTTTAGAACTTTCACTTCCATATTGTATTTGCCTAAACAGCTCCATATTTTTTGGATTTACTCCCCATCGCTATAGAAGTTTCACTTAAAAATAAAAAAAAATAAAAAATAATAATTCCCAGTCCAGGACTCGAACCTCACGCCCTCGGTTTGCAAGTGCTACTCTCTAACTACTAGGCCACGGAGACAATTCCATTGTATTTGTCTAAATAGCTCCAATATAATAATAACATAGTCAAATTTTCATTTTCGTCACATTTCACTTTCATATTTTTTTCATTTACTCCCTTTCGCAAAAGAAGTTTCACTTCAAAACATTTTCTAATAAGAATAGACGGACATGGCTTATTCAACTCGGCTCGTCGAACTGATCAAGAATATATGTATTGTATATAGTTTATGGGGTCTCCTTCTGTCTGTTCCAAACATCAAGGTAAACTTATAATACTATTCACTGCATGAAGAGTATAAAAATATCGTATACATGCGTTGCATTTATAATTAATCGTAGGACTTGTTCTCCAGTAACTTTAACTTCTCAAAGTCATGATGTATATGCATATGTTGGACATCAACTCAAATCTGGTTTAAACACTGAGTACAAGTTCTTATTGAAACCAATTCAGACATATACATTTGTATATATATGGTTCCAAATTGTGATGAACGCAAGTGTTTAACTAGTCGTATCTATTTGAAGATTGAGACTGTTGCATTTCGGCTGATCTATTGTGATTTTCTGGTGAATCCATTTTAATTGTCTTGTTTTAAACTTAAACTAAATCCTATGCAAATTTCCTTATACCGGAAATATAATCACATACTTCGTCTTTTTGTTGTTTTATTATTTTTGGTTCTATTTAGTGTTCATTGTGATAAGAATCAACTTCACCTGATACCATTTTGTTTAAATATAAATATTTATGTAGTTGGTTGTTATGGGTAATATATAATTATAAGATATCTATAAGTATTCATAATATGTATAATTTGTGTTCTTACAGAGAAAAAAAAGTAAAAGGTGTTTCATAATAATGGATCAAAGTTCATGTGCATAACACAATTGAAACTAAACACTAATGACGAGGAAGTCAGGAATGCTCATGCTAAAACCTCAATTCCTTTTATGAACTGAACGATTGCTTGGGAGTATAAAATCTTGCTCAACAGTCTAACGAGTTCATTCCACTAATTGCGTCGCACTTTTGGAAGTGTTCCGACGATTTCCTTTCACCACAATTCATTATTTGGACTTTCAATTTTGTAATCAATGATCAAGATGAAACTGCTCAGTGCTAGCCAGATGAAAGCACTATTGCGCAAAGATCTTCTCGTGCGATGGCGTCAAATTGTAAATCCCTAAACATCTATAAATTTTCATTGTATATATTGTACATATGTATTTATATTGATCCTTCCATTTATAGTGGATGACGCTGTTACAACTATTTTGGCCGAGTGTAATTTTCCTGCTGCTGTATTTAATACGTTTGAAATTCGGACCGGAAAAATCGAAGATTGTCAGTTCCCGACTCGTCTTTTACCCACTAAGAATAATGTCTTGCCTAGTGTCTATTCATATATATGTAGTTTGGAGAATGAATGCATGAGCACTAAGGAGTATGATGAATCTACAAAGTGGGAAAATGCGCCGTAAGTATAATAAAATAAATTTTTTGCTATTTCGACAAGAGTCATGTCTCATGCATCTCATGAATCATGAGTGCGTGCATTCGTTCATGTCTCGACCTAGAGGTGTGTGTGTGGAACATGGAGAATTTTTTTTTTTTTGTTGCTTTTCCGCTATCATGCATTGCGCACACGACAAATTTATTGTTTCGGTGATTGTAAATACCTTCAACTTCAATTTTTAGCATGCGCCCAATTATCGATATCGTGCACACGTTCATCACTGACGATCGTCTTTATAATTCAATCGTTGAACTACCGGATAAAGCGAACTTTGTAAGCGCAATAACAAGTTTGGTAACCAGTGGCCACTTAGATAGCTTACGGCATAATGTAGAGAAAATTATCAATGTTGTACCGGAAGTGGAGCGCATGCTTAATGGCAGTTTTGATATCAAGAAACTATTCTCAGGTAAATCAAAGTATACAATATAATATTTTGGAAGTTTTTCAAAAATAAGTCTCCATCATATAATAGATCGGCATACCTTTGTTAAGGCTGGCAATCTAATGTGCGGACACCCATTTCCTAGTACTGAGTCTATACCAATTGTTACCGATATACTCAATTCGGAGGATTTTAGCGAGGTCAATGACGCTGAAGTGAAAGCAATGCCAAGTTAGTATTCCTAACCCAACCCAACCGAATCAAACCAAAACAACTGATCAATCCAATAATCACTAGTTTACTATTTGTTAGTAGTTCGTTTGTTTACTCATTTATTATATTTAATTGTTGCGTATAAAGTTTATTGTTGTATATATAAATTTAATAATTTATTATAATTTCACTTATATTAATTATCCACTTGTCCACTTGCCAACTAACTTATTCAATTGTAGCTAACTACTGCAAGCGCCTCTACTTGGACGTCACGAGCACAAATTACGGGAAGCTGACATGGAACACGATCAAGCCCATTATACATGGCAAGATACTTTACGCGCCGGAGAATGCGGATACAGCTTCGATTATGCAATTTGTGAGTCAGTAATCTTGAATCGAATCGAATCGAATCGGTATGAAATAAGACGACTCGACTCGATTTGAGTTGAGCTGAGTTGAGTTGAGTCTAGTCAGTAGTAATATTACGACTTATTTTCCTAATATCAAACAATCTTAAATCATGATAATAAAGATGATGATGATGATGATTGTCTAAACAATATCAAAATCATATATATTTCAAAGTTTTGGAATACCCCTAATAGTGAAAAATCGAGAATTCTTTCATAAAAATATTATGTATACATTAATAGTTTATCAATTTGTCTCTCAAAATTATGTATATTATAATGATAAATGAAATGTTGATACTTACAAGTTTCGCATATCAAAAATACTCGTACTTGACTTTTGTTTATCAATAAACTTCTTAATACATTTCAGACCAATGCCACATTTGAGGAAATCCAACGTTTTCGTCAGCTTTCCGTTTCTATTGAAGCCATACTTACGAAGTTACGCGTGGATGTTGCTTTTCAGAACGCCTTTGATAAGCTGCTTAAATTGGCACAATCGCCAATTGTTAAGAGTCTGATTGGTGATGAGTTTAACATCGATCAAATACAATCAGTTATGGAACGTTTTCGTTCAGATCCGGTTATCTATGATGTCGTTACAACAATACGGAAAATACTTGAGTGCTTTTCAGTGGATCGTTTGGTGGCTTTGCCAAACAGTGAAATGCTACGTAAGACCGCTTATAAGCTTAGCCAGGAACGGCTTTTCTATGCGGCCATCACATTTGAGCGGACACATGATAATGAAATTGTCTATAAGTTCCATATGGACACGGATAACACACAGCCAACATTTGAGAATCATAATCGTTTCTGGTTTCCAGGTCCGGCGGCAAATATGATACGAGATATGAAGTATCATCGTGGATTTGTTCAAATTAAACAGACTCTGGACATGGGAATCATTAAACACAAGAAAAAAGAGCTCCGAGATCTTGGAATACTTACAGAGCCACCTATCACAACGACCCGAAGTCCATTTACTGTGCAAGTAGTCGATGATGATGAAGTGGACGATGATGATGAGGACGATGATTGGTTTACGAGTAGTTCATCTACTAGCAATAAAACAAACGATAAGCCAACAAAAACCGATAATCAACCGCAATTGCAAAGTGGACAATTTGATGGCTTCACAGAGGCGGCTGTGACTGATGAGTTAGTAGGGGAGACAACAACATTTGAAAATATGTGGCGGGAACAGGTAACTGAGACGTACACAAACAACAACAACAACAAAAACAATACCGAAGAACGTCTGCTGGCAGACACAGTTCGTCTTAGCCGGACCAAGCGTCAAGGCATTTTAGATTTATTATCGCCCTTTGGTAATAATTCACCACCAGGGGAGACTTATAATGTTGATAACTTACAATTCCTTACAAAGCAGTTTCCATATCCATCTTATATACACGACGAGTAAGATTACTTAGATTACTTATTCCATAACACATATTAGATCAGATTAATCTTTCTATGTTTTCTTTTTATAGTTTTAAAAATGGTCTTTACTTGGCTCAGGCCATACAAGTGGCATTTTTCCTTGGACTGGTGGTTGAGATTGCTTGTTGTGTACGGCAAAAAATCTGGATGAGAGAGAGCCGCAACAGCATGGTAAATAGTCTCCAAAAAAAAGAAAAAAAAAATTTAATTTAAATTGAAGTGTGCTGTACCCTCATAAGCATAATATGGAAGTGAAACTTCTTTAACGAAGGGAGGTAAATCCAAAAATTAGAAATTGAAAAGTAGCCGAAAAACCATATTATATTGTATTTGCCTAAATAACTCCAATATAATAATAACATCGTCAAATTTTGATTTTCGTCACATTTCATTTTCATATATTTTGGATTTATTCCCTTTCGCTAAAAAAGTTTCACTTCAAAAATGCTAAATGCTATATAAATCATCATCTTCTGATTTAGATTATGCGTTCGATGGGACTAAAGAAGACTTCAGAATTGGCAGCCTGGACTTTCATAACATTTGCCGAGCTATTCATCATATACGTCTTCGTATTATTTATACTCTATACGGGTGGAATTCTTGCCTATACCAAATGGTTTTTTGTTCTGATCTATTTGATGATATTTGGCGCTTGTCTTATAGCCTTTTGGTAAATTCTGTCTTTTCTAGCTCAGATAGTATGTAGTTTAAATAAACTGAATAATGTTTTTCTCTTTTATTTTATAGTCACATGTGCTCCAGTTTCTTCAGTTCAGCCACAATTGGTGCCGTTGCAACAACTCTCTTTTTCTTCATTTCTTTCTGTCCTTATATTATTGTTTTGCTCTTCGATGCCCATTTGAATTTTGTGGAGAACTTCTTTATTAATCTGTCGCTGACAACTGCTTTTGCCCAGGGCTGGGGACAGATTATGCGCATGGAATTGCAACAGCGTGGCTTGACATTTGCCCAAGTCTTGCAGGAGGGTTTCAGTGGAGAATGTGGCTTTGCCATCTTTATGTTTTTCTTGGACATTTGTTTCTATATGGCAATTGGTTATTTCTATCGACGTTATCGTAATGATGACTATAGTTTTGTCACCGTGGAACGTGCAGATTTAGATCCATCGATTGGAGCGAGCTTAATAAATGTTTCGAAAATCTATCATGGCAACAAAGTGGCTGTTTCAAATATATCGCTGGCATTCCCACGCAATCAAGTCACATGTTTGTTGGGGCGCAATGGAGCTGGTAAAAGCACCATTATGTAAGTAGATATTTGATAAATTGATTGGATCTTTGACCAAGTTCTTGTTTTCTTTTTTTTTCTTTTCGAATAGTAAAATGCTTACAGGTCAAGTGGTGCAGACGATGGGGCAAGTTATGCTGACACAACAGCGTCCGAACAGCTTTGATTTTGACAATATTGGTGTGTGTGCCCAGGATAACATCCTGATACCGGAGCTAACGGCTCGCGAACATTTGGAATTATATGGTAAAATCAAATTAAAGTATGGATATAATTCGGAGGCGGAGAAAACCCTAAAAAGTTTAAATTTTGGCAAGCATGAACGTTATAAGGCTGCACAATTGTCCGGAGGCTACAAGCGACGATTGTGTGTTGCAATTGCCTTCATAGGCTCTCCGAATGTTGTCATATTGGATGAGCCCTGCAATGGTGTGGATGCCAAGGCACGTCGAGATATCTGGGAATTAATCGAACGCTTGCGCAAGGGAAGGGCAGTGCTCTTTGCCACCCATTTCCTCGATGAGGCTGAGGTTCTCAGCGACAATATAGTCATAATGAAAGACGTATGTAATATATGTACACCTCGAACTCACATTTGATCAAAAATCAATTAATGTTTTTTTTTTTGCTGTTTATTTTGATTTTCAGGGCAAAATTATTGCTAGACACAATCCCCAATCCCTGAAGGAACAATGCACTGGTGAAGCAACCATATCGATGCAATGTAGTGATCAAAATACTAAGACCGATATATTAATGAAGGCCATGACTTTATTGCCAGATGCCTATAAATTATTGTCATCTTCAAAACTCTACGAAGTCATTATTATTGCAACGCAAATGGGATCGCGATTCGATAAGTTTATTGCTTTCATAAGCTTCCTGCAATCATTGGAATCTAATCATTCTATTAGTGATCTCTCGATTGAAAGTCAAAATTTGGAACAATTATTCAAATCACTGGATGAAAGTCATACATTGCAATCGCAATCGCAATCGCCATCGCAACAGCAGCCACAAAGGAATGGTCACGGTCACATTATTGATGTCACAAAACCTGTGAATGATGATCATGTGAATAAACTAGATAATCTATTAATCACCAATGTCGATGATGTACGAAGCACTCCACTGTCCCGTTGGGAATCTGTACGTGAATTATTCTGGAAGCGTTTGTTGCACTTCAGTCGCAATTATCGCATCTTATTATGCGTAATCGTATTGCCTGCGCTTTTTGAGCTTCTCGCCATGTGGTTTGTCGCTTATCGCTTGGAAGATGATTTCGACAAGATTCTACCACTTTCACGTGCTCTCTATCCTGAGACAGCGCAACCATTGAGTATAGAACAAAGTTTACCATTTACAGGTGCCGTTTATGATAGCCTCAAAGCGCAATGTGATGTTGGTAATAATTTTGAATGTACTGAGTTCTCGAACTCAAAGGAAACATTTTATTGGCTATTGGAAACCCTTCAGGACTACTATGGTCGTCGATATGGAGGCTATAGCTTTAATGACTCTGTGTCCATGGTTTGGTATAACAACAAAGGCTATCATGCTATGATGGCTTGGTTGAATGATCTAAACACGGAGCTATTACGCAACGAAGTCAATGACACCAATTACAGTATTACGTGTTATAATGAACCATGGAAATTGGGTTTTACCGAACTAAGCACATCGTCAGTGTAAGTGTACCAACTACAAAAATCCTCTGATTTCAGAGTCATAACCACTTAGCAGCAATTGCACAGATTTCACAGATTTGCGTGTAAATTTTGAACTTCTGCATACATTAGATGAAACCGTTTCTATTATTTAGAAATAGTTTAATGTTTAAGAAAGAGGCAAAGGACATAGAGATAGGTTAGGTGAATTCATTTATCCTATTAATTATAAAACCGAAGGGATCTACATCAATAGCAATTTACTAGTGATGCAAACAACTTCACTTTAAAAATATTTCATTATTTCATAATAAGAACCTGAATTGAAATCTGGGGTTGTATGGGAGCTAAATGATCAAGTAATCTTGAAATTTATATGGTAGATGAATATGGGTCAGGCACTTATAGTGTTCAAGTTTCAGTTCTTAACGCAAAAAACAAAAAAGTTTTTTTAATAAGAACATGAATTTGAATCTGGGTTTGTAGGAGAAATCCCATTCATCTGATTCGCAGAGTCTTCGTGCAAAATTTAGTTTTCTAGCTCAAAAATTGAGGGACTTGTTTGCATACACGCAGACGTACAGACATACATAGGCAAAAAAAAAAAAAAAACCCTGATTAAAAAGTGGGTGGTGGGTGTAGGAGGATAAGAAAATACCTTACGGCATATTCTCATACCTACCAAATATACAAAAAAAAAAATGTCATAAAAATTTGTCGAGTCGTTTCGGAGAAGTTCATGCACTAACACCTTGATACGTGAATTTTATATATTAGATAATGATGTTGATGTATAATTTCAGACTCCGTCAGGCAGGTGACTCATGTATGGTGTTCATCCTTTTAATAGCCTTCAGTTTGGTGATTGCTGTGGCCTCTGTTTACTTGGTCAACGAACGCGTCAATGGTGAAAAACTGCAACAGAAATTATGTGGCGTCTTACCATCCACATACTGGGGAGTCGCATTTGTCTGGGACTACTTGATTATGTTACTTGCTATACTCGTCTGTACTACCATTATATTGTCGTTCCGGATGCCTGTGTTTGTTGATCGTCAACAATTGTGGGGCATTATAGTGTTGTCACTATTTTTTGCGTATGTGTTTCAGTTGTGATTCAAAAATATAAGTAAACTAATCTCTTTTTCTATCTCTCCACAATCTTATAGATTCGCTTGCATTCCTGGCGTCCATGTTTTTGAGAAACTCTTTAGTGATTCAAGTGTTGCTATTGTTTCCATATTTTGCATGAATCTCATCATTCCACTTTTCACCATGGCCATCATAGTTTTGTTGGGCGTCATTGGTGACTCAGCGACATGGGATGAATGGCGTTATTTCCTTAATCGTGCCTTCTTGATATTCCCACAACATGCACTGGGCGATGGACTTCTAGAAATAACCAAGAATTATATGGTTGCTTTGCTTTTCAAACGTTACGACATCGATTCCTATAAGAATCCGATCTATAGTGATTTGTTGGTGCCGCATCTAAGCGCACTTTTTGTGCTTGGCATTTTCTTTACGGTGGTCAATATTATGTTGGAATATGGTTTACTACAAACCTATTATGACAAATTCTGTGATAAGATCAATTGCAATTCCAAAAACAACATGAAATTCCAACAAATGGAAGAACTAACAAATGTTGTCTCATCACATACGCTGAACAAATTGAAACCTCACGAAAAGGGATTCGCGCAAGCTCTGAAGATCGAGAATCTATCGAAGGCCTATCGGAGAGGCAACTATGCTGTGCAGAATGTCTCATTTTCAGTGCATCGCGGCGAATGCTTTGGTCTACTGGGTAAAAATGGGGCAGGCAAATCGACAGTATTCAAAATGTTGTCGGGGCAACTGAGACCCACCAGTGGCAGCATACATTATGAACAAAACGATATCTCTTATTGTCCCCAGGCCAACACGCTTGATTCTCTGCTTACTGTTGCCGAGTGCATTGAATTCTATGGTCGTCTGCGGTGCATTCTGAATATTCCAAAGCTTGTGACTGATGTACTCAGAGCTTATCAAATGGAGAAATATCGTTATGTGCTTGTAAAGAATCTCAGTGGTGGTAATCGACGAAAATTGACTGTTGCCACAACTTGCTTTGGACGTACCTCTACGGTACTCATGGATGAGCCCACAAGTGACATGGATCCAGTGACGAGAGATTTTGTCTATCGGACCATTGATGCATTGCTCACAGCTCGTCGTGCCATTGTACTCACTTCGCACTCCATTGCAGAAATCGATGAATTATGTGATCGTGTCGCTTTGCTCAAGGATGGACGCATTATAACTTGCAGTTCACCAGAGAAACTACAAACACAATATGGTGGCTTCTATAATGTCAGTGTGTTCGGGCCTCAGCAAATGTTGGCTCAAATTGAACATGATATCCGCCAAATAATGCCACAGTCAATGGATATGCAAATCTTCGCACATCGCATTAAATTCAATATCAAAATTGAGTCACGTCTTCATAATCGTCATGAAGATGATGATACCGATGCCAATGCCGATGCCGATGGAGATTCTGGGAATAGAACAGAACATGTCAACAACAATCAAATTGAATGCAATATTGATATACCGCTAGAAAATGACCACCATCACCACCAGGTGGCAATTGATCTAAGCGAGCTTTACAACTGTTTCAAACGACTGTCGGAACAGTATCGTGAGCATGATGTGCGTTTCGCAATAAGTCGCTGTCGACTCGATGCCATTTTCGAGCGGCTATTAGATGAGAATGTGTCTAGACTGAGACTGCCAACTCGACACTCGGCACACAGTAATGGCTCTATTTCTGAGGGCTACGTGCACAATGGCTACATTGATACGGAAATGGTAGCAGAGAAATGATCCGATCTGTTCTGATCTGATCTGATGTTAGAAAAGCTGATCTGGGTAGGATACAAGAGAATACGATGGAATAGGTTGGGATAGGACTGACAATCTATTGTCTATGCCATTTCATTTTATACTTTTCTTATCGACTACACCATACTCATAACTGATTTTCATCTATTGACCTGAAATATTGTTCTTTTAAAATTGTCTCTAATTTGCAAGGGAATGGGGAAACACTTCAATTTAAAATTTACCCATCAAAGGGGGAGGATGGAACAATCAATTTTCATATGCAAAATTAAATTACTTAACACTATAAGGACAAAGTATTGAACCGATTTTATATTGTATATGGATTGATTTTTGGTTATCTAGAGATCATCATAACTTTCTTTACCATATGCGTATACAATTTTGTACCTCTGTTCGTCATCTTTTGATTCGCAATTTTGACATTCGTTTGGCATATTGCTGTGTTTCTTCTGTTTTCTACTGTGACTTTTACATCATTCATCCTTTCCTTTTCTATCGATTCCTCCATTCTCACAGATGCTGATCGAACAGTTGCAGATTCCAAATTGAGATGGATCTCTACTAAACCTTGCGCGCACAAATTTTGAAAGCTTTAATTAATTTTAATTAGTTGGTTTGTTTGTAAATTTTTTTTTTTGTTTTTTTTTGTGTCTCTATTTTTGTTTTAAGTTCTTTCAAATTCTTTAAGAGATTATTGGTATTTTAATGTTAAATGTTTAATTAATTAATTTAAGTTTAAAAGCGACAAAAGTGCGAATATTTCAAGGAACTCAACCAACAACAAAAACAAAAACTTAGTATTAGTTTGGTGTATTGATTATTTTATTTTCTTAATTTTTTGTGTTTTTTTTTTTTGCGTTTGGTATTTGTTATTTTTTTTTTTTTTTTTTTTTTTGTAATTGTACTATATATATGATGATTAATATATGCAGGTATATGATGTACTATATATGATAGACATGATAAATTAAATGAATTAGGAACATAAAACATACTTTTCTGGTTCTGGTTGGGTAAAATTATCTATGTAAACATTAAATTTAGAAGGTCTTTAAGTTAAGGGTAATGTGCAAGTTATAATGTCGGGATTCTTTCGTTTTGCTAAATTGACTTCTTAGTTTAGATTATAGATATAAGATGTTATACAATAGTTAAAACAAACAAACAAAAAAAAAATGCATCTATTATTTTTCGTAATTTTATAAAGAATAAATTTATTATAAATTTTATCTATACTCGTACATACATATAATAAAATCATAGACTTTGATAAATATTTCAGCACGATGAACGTAAACCCCACTGGTTCTAAATCGAATCACTGAAGGACAAGAAGGTTTATTGTGAGCAACATTAAGCCCTTTATTTCACGCAGTGATCAGTATAATAAGTTTGTCATGGAGTTTGTAACAGACAGAAAGAGACATTGGAGACCCCTTAAATTATTGTATACAGTATCCTTGATCAGCTCGAGAAGACGAGTTGATTAAGCCATGTCTGTATGTCCTTTGCTCCTCAGTTTTTGAGCTAGAGAGCTGTAACTCAGCACTCTGTACATTTGTCGGAATCAGCCGAATCGGACCATACAAGCAATCCAATAAAAATCATGTTCTTATTGGAAAAACTTTTTTTTTTTTTTTTGTTGCACTATTGAACTGAAACACCAACCATATAAATTTCAAGACTCTAGAGCTACTCGATCGTATAGCTTCCATACAAACCCGAATTCAAATTCATGTTCCTATTAGAAAAACTTTTTTGTTTTTTATGTTATGAAAATGAAACTTGGATGCCATCAGTGTCTGATACATATTCACTACCTGTGTAAATTTCAAGATCCTAGAATTACTGAATCGCATAGCTACCATACAAATCCAGATTCAAATTCATGTTCTTATTTGACAAACTTTTTTGTTTTTTGTATTATCGAACTAAAAATTTAATATTATAAGTATCTGATCTAGACTTACTAAACATGTAAATTTCAAGATCCCAGGATTACTGGATCATATAGCTCCCATACAAATACTGACTCTACCCTAAACATAAGTCAAATCATTAATTAAATATATACAAAAATATACAAAAATTTCCTTTCACAATGCACTGTACATATTTCGAAATGCGACGAATCGGTCCACTAGGGGCGGTACCTCCCAAGCCACTAAAATTAATGTATGCTCAATCACAGGAGCTTAGGCAAAAACGTTTTCTATGGTTGCGTGAATAGTATGAAAACTTTCACAAAGTCGAAGACGTAATGTCTTCTCCACAGAATCCTAACTGCATACTTTACCGTGGCTCCTCCTCATGTATCATCTGAAGATAATAGGTACATACATTCCATATACTCGTATAATATCTATCAGACACTAAGAGCTGCAAAATCTATTAATAGGGCACTGAAACACTTGGTACGCACTCATTCTATTACAAAATGTTACTCCATTAAAAGATTTGGAGCTCCGAACCTATAATAGACCTCACTATTTTGCACTTAAACAAGATTCAATAAAAGATTCAAATAAGCGTTTCATGCACACAACTTTTTGCCTTTTCAACTGCTTATCAACACTGGGCCTAATACCAACCATCTATCTATTCACACTTTATCAGTGTTGGGAAACACAATATACTCGTATTTATTTGCTTAATACATGACATGAATCGAATATTGTAGTCAGTAGTACACTAGTAGGCAGAGTCGGTGACAACCAAAGTTGTCAAAGGAAATTTGTTTATAGAAATTTCATTATTATTTCAATTGCTGAAGCGGTAAAACTGAAATTTTGTTCCGAAAATAAAATATTATTTTTTAAATAATCTTTGTATATTTGCAGCAAATTGTATTTTATATGTAAGGAAACGCTACAGAACAGGAATTTTTGTTGGGGGTGACTAACGACAAACAGCTGCACACACTAATCGCTTGACTACCCACGATACCCGCGATACACAACAGAAAACAGAAAAGAAACAACAAACAAAACGTCACGACAGAACTGTTTTCAAAATAACGTGGGCTTTCTTTGGTGGCAGTTCGTTGTATCACCACCAGTTGGAAAAGGAGAACAGCGCACAAAAGGTCCTTTTATTTATTTGTATTTTTTATTATTTTATATTCAAAGAGCCAAAGAAGTGGACACGCACATCTCTATGGCATGTTTAGTCCATGAAAAAACAAAGCAGCAGCTTAATAGCAAAATTAATACACAATCAAGTGATAAAATTAAAGGACCAAAGACGACAAACAAACATCCCAACAATGTAAAAAAGTATCAAAATCAATCATTGATAGACTTGACGGCTATAAATGCTCACGAGAAATCAAGGTCTAGAAAAGACCTGGAAGAGGAAGAAACTGTAAAATGCCAACATTCGCGTAAGGATCAATTGCCATTTAATGAAGATGAATATGTGCTTAGGTTACTAAAGGATCAGCCAGCATCAAAAGATCAAAATCCATTAAAGGAACGCCACTCACATAAAGAATATTTAATGCTGAAGAGTCAAATGAAATTAAAGGAACAACAATTGAAAAGCAATCACACGTCGCTTGAGGATCCAACAGCAACAAACAAACAAACGATGCCAAAACACCAGAAGGACCAAAGTGATCAACGAAAAAAGACCTCACAGGAGCACCAAATGTTGCAGGCACATCCAACTAAACATGATCAACATGCTAAAAAGGATAAGAAGTTAGTGTTGTCAAGTGTTGATGAGAAAGTAGGAAAACATGAAGTCAAAATAAGGAAGCAACATAAAGGCAATGATTATACAGAACCAATAATGAACAGAAATCATAGATCATTAACAGGTGATCAGACATTTTTTGTAAATATACCTCAGTGTCCTCCAGATCCTATAAACGATGATAATAACGTTTGCCAAAAGACTCAAAATAAGACACTAAGGGACCGAAAGTCGTCTTCAGACCACCGTCAAGATTGTCATCATCATCATTCTGGAAATGTAGATAATGCCAAGAATCAACAAAACTTACATCACGATAAAATGCCTTTAAAAGATCAAAATGATAAGCATATAAAGGACCATGAGCAGGAGCAAAGGAGGAGACTAAGTCATCAAAGAGTGTCATCACATGATCCATTGATGACAATACAGCATGCGTCTTTAAAGAGTCAAAACTCTCTTAAGGAACACGAACAGGAAAAGGAACAAATAAGGCTAAGACATCAGAAACCGTCATTCGATCATTTGGCATTAAAGAGTCAACAAATGGCAAAGGATCTTCAGAAAACTGCACATGGCCAATATATGAAAAATGATAACAAAGTGCTAAAGAAACATGAGTTGACAATGGACCAGAGGAAAACGAAACATAACAGAGTGCCATCAGGCAATCGAAAAGATGTTAAGGACCATCAAATAAATGTAAAAGAACAACAAACTGTGCATGGTAAACAAAAGACTATGAAAAATCATCAAATCGTAGGGAATCAACAACAAGAAGCCAAAAGTTATATGAAAGTTGTTAAGCATACAAATGACCTACAGGAGCAAGACAAAAAGCTACAACAAAGAAATGCATTAAACGAACAATTGATATTGATGCAGCACACGGCTATAAAATATCAAAAATTGCTGAGTGATCAACGGGCTGTACACGACCATCATATGACACATGATGAAAGAGTGTCAAAGGAGCATAAAATACTACAACTGCAAATGGCGTTGCTTGATCAAATGTTGTTTATGCAGCAAAGAGCTGTAAGGTATGAACAACTACTACACGAGGATCAAAAAACTTTGCACCATCAGCATGCAAGGACAAAGGATGAATCAGAGCAAAAAGCCCATAATGTGGAGGAGACCCAAAGAAGATTAAAACAGCAAAAGGAGTTATACGGCCAATTCATGTTTATGCAGCAAGAGACTTTAAAAAATCAACACATGCTAGACGACCAGACATCTGAAAAACGACACACTTTACATCAGCAGCATGCGACGGGAAAGAATATAAACGTGCTTAATGAGGATGACAAATTTAATGAGCAAAATAAGTTAATCAATCGATTAATATTTATTCAAGAAAAAACTATACAAAACCATCAACCAACTTTACATGGCCACCAGCATAAAACAAATAAAGAATCTAAGCTTGAGCAAAGCGATCACGAGGTAACGACGAATGAGAAAAGAGAAACACATCAAAGAACTTCGTCAAAGGATCCACCGATGTTAAGGCAACAAAAACATTTAAAAACACATCAATTGCTAGAGAATCCACAATCAAAATTGACTAGCCATCAACATAAAACAAATGAAGAAGCTAAGCTTGAGCAAAGGGATCACGAGGTAACGACGAATGAGAAAAGAGAAACACATCAAAGAACTTCCACCATGTTAATGCAACACAAGGCTATAAAAAATTATCAACTGCAAGAGAATCCACAATCAAAATTGCATAGCCATCAACATAAAACAAATGAAGAAGCTAAGCGTGAGCAAAGGGATCACGAGGTAACAAAGAATGAAAACAGAGAAACACATCCAAGAACTTTGTCAAAGGATCCACCGATGTTAATGCAACAAAAGCCTTTAAAAAATCATCAACTGCAAGAGAATCCACAATCAAAATTGCATAGCCACCAACTTAAAACAAATGAAGAAGCAAAGTGTGAGCAAAGGGATCACGAGGTAACAAAGAATGAAAAGAGAGAAACACATCCAAGAACTTTGTCGAAGGATCCACCGATGTTAATGCAACAAAAGCCTTTAAAAAATCATCAACTGCAAGAGAATCCACAATCAAAATTGACTAGCCATCAACATAAAACAAATGAAGAAGCTAAGCTTGAGCAAAGGGATCACGAGGTAACAAAGAATGAAAAGAGAGAAACACATCCAAGAACTTTGTCGAAGGATCCACCGATGTTAATGCAACAAAAGTCTTTAAAAAACCATCAACTGCTGGAGAATCCACAATCAAAATTGACTAGCCATCAACATAAAACAAATGAAGAAGCTAAGTGTGAGCAAAGGGATCACGAAGTAACAAAGAATAAAAAGAGAGAAACACACCAAAGAACTTCCACCATGTTAATGCAACACAAGGCTATAAAAAATTATCAACTGCAAGAGAATCCACAATCAAAATTGCATAGCCATCAACATAAAACAAATGAAGAAGCTAAGCGTGAGCAAAGGGATCACGAGGTAACAAAGAATGAAAACAGAGAAACATATCAAATAACTTCGTCAAAGGAACCACCGATGTTAATGCAACAAAAGCCTTTAAAAAATCATCAACTGCAAGAGAATCCACAATCAAAATTGCATAGCCACCAACTTAAAACAAATGAAGAAGCTAAGCGTGAGCAAAGGGATCACGAGGTAACAAAGAATGAAAAGAGAGAAACACATCCAAGAACTGCATCAAAGGATCCACCGATGTTAATGCAACAAAAACCTTTAAAAAATCATCAACTGCAAGAGAATCCACAATCAAAATTGCATAGCCACCAACTTAAAACAAATGAAGAAGCTAAGCGTGAGCAAAGGGATCACGAGGTAACAAAGAATGAAAACAGAGAAACACATCCAAGAACTTCGTCAAAGGATCCACCGATGTCAATGCAACAAAAGCCTTTAAAAAATCATCAACTGCAAGAGAATCCACAATCAAAATTGCATAGCCACCAACTTAAAACAAATGAAGAAGCTAAGCGTGAGCAAAGGGATCACGAGGTAACAAAGAATGAAAAGAGAGAAACACATCCAAGAACTGCATCAAAGGATCCACCGATGTTAATGCAACAAAAACCTTTAAAAAATCATCAACTGCAAGAGAATCCACAATCAAAATTGCATAGCCATCAACATAAAACAAATGAAGAAGCTAAGCGTGAGCAAAGGGATCACGAGGTAACAAAGAATGAAAAGAGAGAAACACATCCAAGAACTGCATCAAAGGATCCACCGATGTTAATGCAACAAAAGCCTTTAAAAAATCATCAACTGCAAGAGAATCCACAATCAAAATTGCATAGCCACCAACTTAAAACAAATGAAGAAGCTAAGCGTGAGCAAAGGGATCATGAGGTAACAAAGAATGAAAAGAGAGAAACACACCAAAGAACTGCATCAAAGGATCCACCGATGTTAATGCAACAAAAGCCTTTAAAAAATCATCAACTTCTGGAGAATCCACAATCAAAGTTGCATGGCCACCTACTTAAAACAAATGAAGAAGCTAAGCGTGAGCAAAGGGATCACGAGGTAACAAAGAATGAAAAGAGAGAAACACACCAAAGAACTGCATCAAAGGATCCACCGATGATAATGCAACAAAAGCCTTTAAAAAACCATCAACTGCTGGAGAATCCACAATCAAAGTTGCATGGCCACCAAATTAAAACAAATGAAGAAGCTAAGTGTGAGCAAAGGGATCACGAGGTAACAAAGAATGAAAAGAGAGAAACACACCAAAGAACTTCCACCATGCTAATGCAACACAAGGCTATAAAAAATCAGCAACTGCTAGAGAATCCACAAGAATCATTGTTTAGCCAACATAAGAAAAAGGATGAAAAGACGCACGACGTAATTGCGATGGATCCAAGGGAGCTAAGAAATTACAAGGCAACAATTGATCAGTTAGTGTTAAAAGAAAATCTAGAAAGTCTAAAAACTTTACCTAACCAGCATAAAGATCAAAAGCCATTAGTGGACCAAAAACAGATAATAGAACAAATGACTCCAAGAAGGAAAAAGTTATCACTTATAAAAATTGACACTATGCTAGAGAAACTCGATAAAACAGATGAGCATAATGCAAAAGCCCGAAAATTGCTACTACTTAAGAGGCATATAGAACATTCCTCCAATAAATCAACTCTCCCCAATGAGAAAATTATAATGGATAAGAAAAAGATTGTGGTTCAAAAGTCAACCCCACCATCCAAAGTTTCAACTTCGACTAAGCCAATTAAGAAGAATTTATTGTTGGATAAAAATATCAATGGGAGCATGGACCCAAAAAACAAATTTAAAATGTTAATGGAGATGCCATCCTATGATTTTAGAGACTTTTTTCGTAACTGGATGGAAAGCGATACCGTGGCACGTCCCTTGCAAGCCAAATTACGCTCAGACCTAATAGAGAGCTTCAACAAAACAAAATTGGGTATGTCAATATATTGACTTGGGGATAAACATAAAAATAATATTTGTTTTTTCTTTTCTTTTCTTTAGGGAAAGAATTGTATGGCATTGCTTCAAATAACTATGACCCCAGGATGAACGCTTTGTGCTCCAGTTCACTTATCATGGCAATTAATACTCTTTTAGCGGAGTTCTTATTCGTTCAAAATTGTCACTTTACTTTGTCAGTTTATTGTGCGGAGGTGCCATTTCGTCATACACTACCGGATTTTGAAAACCGTGAAAACTTTCGTTTTCGAGAAGATGAGATCAAAGATCTTTTGCAGACAGTCACTGGCAACGCAATACCGTCAGCCAGTATTACGATGATCCTAAAAGAATTGATCCAAACATACTTGCAGTCGAAGCAATCCTTATTATTTGCTTTGTTCAAAGTGCTCACAAATTTGAATCAGATCCAGACCGCATCCCACTGCAGCACAAGAGATAAAGGAATCATGTGTAAGGTGCCTTCATCAAAAACTATCGCCACTACAGCTACCATGACAGACATGCCTACTACCACCGACAATCTTAAGAATACCAGAGTCACTGCCGGTGCTTCAGAGCTTCAAAGAATTGCTTCAAATTCCAAGCATATCAACCTTAAATTACCAAGCAGCATGCATAATGCTGAGTATAAGCATTGTAAGTGCAACAAAGCCACCAACACACTAATGCGACGCCGCTACTTAGCCAATGCTGCATCGCAGACGATCCAAACAGATTTGGATCACCACTTAAATAAACATCTCACGGATCTAATGAAGCGCGTCATGGAGCTTGTACTCTTATGCGATGTGCCCATAGCGGCGGTGCAACGTGAAAATGACAATCTGTTTAATTTTGGGCATCTTTGCACGCGTCTGGAACAACACTCGGCACAATTAAATGTCGCTTCCTTCACATCAGGCAGCAAGAGTCTTCAGCAACTAAATCAGATCTTTACAAATATACGCCACTGTGCTCAGAGTCTTGAACAAGTATTAATTCTTCGCGAGAACATACCATCAACACAACCACCAACAGCAGGACCACCATCATCACTGAAACCGACGGCTGACCCTAAACCGAAGCAAAAAACGAAACCACAAATGACGAATGTCACGCATATGAAAATTGAAGAATATACGAATAACCCAAGCACAAATAAAGATCCAAAGCAGCCAGCAGTAGCCGATGCTAGCCACCAGACGACGGAACTATCTATCGAACTGTGTACGGTCGCGACAAACACAATTCCACAACAGCCAAAAGTTATGGTGGACATGGCAACCAATACTGAGCCTGAACCTGAGCCTGAAACAATGCGTCCAGAGCAACACCACCAACTAGAGGAAAAGACTTACGATGAATGGGTCCATGAGCTAATTACCACATCTAACGGAAAGTTAATGCTAGATCGCGTTGAGGCCTCGATACGCAAAGCAATTGCTAGACAAAATGACAGAACAAGAAAACTATATCATATTAAATTGAGACATCATCGAGAGATACTTCGTATTCAGTATAAACATAAGTGCATGGGGGTAAGTTCTTAATACAATACAATAATCAATCAATCGAAGTTTATCATTGTCATCTGAATACAGAAGAATTCGATATACCAGAAATCGACTCGTAAAACACACAGCAAGACGCGACATCTACTGGAGCACTTTAGTCGACAATTCGGTGATTTTACAAGGAATCAAGAGGTATTGATTGGAAAATTCCAAGCAGCTGAAGCTGGAAATGGACCTGAACCTAGACCTGAACCTGAACCTGCCACTCCCCTAAAGCTGTGAACACAATTGCATTGCCGATTGAGGAGCTGAAGTTGCCTGAAATCCCAGCAGTAGTATTACCACCAACACCAACACCATCTCCTTCTTCACAAGCAACAGCAGAAGCCAACTTATTGTTAAATCTACAAAGGAATCTTCAAAATGAGTCAATAAATCTAAGGAACTTGGCATTAATGTATGTATGTAAGTTTCTTCCGAATGAGTATGTGGTTTTTAGCCCAAAATGGGACCAATGTACCAATAACCTAGAAAAAGCAGTTGCCCATGCCAGGTGAGTTCGTCAGATTTCTGATTGTCATAAGTATGCATTTTTAAATTTCCATTGATTTCTCATTTTAGAAAAACTATCGATGAATTGAAGGAGGAAAGCGATCAAGTAGAAGAAGATTCTCGTAAATTTATCATCAAATCTCGAGATGAGAATATGGCAAAATTAAAATCTGCAAAACTCCTTTGTATTGAAATTGGTCAGCACTCTCAGCAGGAATCATCTATTCAAGAAAATCCACCACAACAACAACAACAAGAGCAACAACAACAAAGTGATTCTAATGACTCCAAGACTATTTCTCTTGATAAGAAACATACACAACATGATATTACAAAAAAAGCTGAAAAACAAAAATATCATTGTGTATCAGAAAGGAAAACAGTAAAAAAACACACGAAACACAGGAAAAACGGTAACGACTTTGTCTATGAGAATGCCTTCATCACGGCCAAACGTGAACTTTTCAAGAGTTTATCAAGCATAGATATTAATCCAGAAGAGGCAGCAATCCAGAATAGAATGAATAATTTGAATTTGGATTCAGTTGATATAATCGTCGGGAATTTTAACAATGAAATTGATGCTTCCTTAATTCGGAAGAGATCTATTATAGACGAGATGCACACCAATCTAATTCAATCCAATAATCAGCTTTATACAAAACCCTCAATTATAAATGGTCTTATGAAATGTTCAGATTTGGTTATTGATCGCGATGAAAGTAGCAGTGATGATGAATCCGATATTAATGAGAAATCCGATCTAAAATTTACCACCAAAAAATCCAACAAGAACAACAAGAAATATAATGACGCAATAAAAAGACGACGTGATCTATATATCTCATCATCATCGTCATCATCATCGTGTTCATCAATAGACAAAATTTACGAATTAACCTACAAAAAGTATAATCTCCTGCAAATCCAAAGTGAGGATAATGAGCTTATGCAGCAGGAACCTATCGGAAGCAACAAGTTATTGACTACCAAGGGTAGTGGATCAAGTGGAAAACTTGAGCGGTCGATAGCCAAAATGAAAATACTTTTCTCTGCCAACGATTTGCCATCATTCCCAAGTGCTGGTCAAGGTGAAACCGAATTAATGGAAACGTTTATTGTAAACTCTGAACATAGTTTGTCAGAGAGGTCCAGCTCCACCTCTGCCAACAGCAAGAACTCTATGTGGTCTGATGGAAGTAATGAATTATAAAAGTCATTTAATTTTTTTTGTTTTTTTTTTAACATATAATTTTTTGTTTTTTTTTGTTTTTTTTTTTTTTGTGAGTGTGTGTGTGTACATAACCAAAAGATGATGTAAGGGGTGGGGGTCAATTATGTTATTGTGTAGTATATCCAATCATACCAAAAAGCAAATCCGATAAAAACAAATGCCAGGATAAATGAATGGAGGGTTAGACAGATGGACAACGGTCAAATGTCCTTCTACCTGTCTTTTCATCTATTTTTCCGGGCACTTGATTTTCGTTTCAGTTCTCTTTCTATCACCATAATAGCCCGCCCTCCATAACCCTCTAAAATTTTAACTGATTAAAACTTTTGTATATTTTGTAAAGTTACAATTGAATGCGAATTTTTATTTAGAGAGTATCTCTTAAATGCCGATGCAACGGATAATCTGAAATTTTGATTAGTATTTATAATGGTAAAATTTATTATCTCGCTGTAATAAATCAAGAAAACAACAATATATCTAAATGATCAATTTAATATATTTATATTATGGTAATACACTGGCAGGCACTTGAATAGGAACAAGAATTTTTAAACGTTTCATTTTATTTTTCTCTTAATCGTTTGTTGCTATTGTCCTGTGTTTTGCTGTTTTGTAACATAGAGAGTATAAACGAACTTTGGACATAAGAGAAAGATTACCAAAAATTACCCTTTTTTAATTATTTTCAATTTTGCTTTGAACATAATGAGAATGTGATACTTTTTTGCTTGCACTTGAATAAGGACAAATGTGATTTCTTCATTCTAAGTGAAAAAGCCATGGGCTGAGTGTTGTGTTTTACAATTAAATATGATCTTTAAATATATAAAAAATAATATGAGCCAAACTCTCACATCGGAAAAAAAAGGCAAAATAATTGCTTATAAGGAGTGTGATCGTACAGAAAATTTCTGAAAAAATTGTAAAAAACAAAAGTGTAATATACAATTTTCTTAAAAATACTGCAAACTACGGAAACAACATGAAAAGGTGCACCAAAACAAACACTATCGCCTACTGCCGAGAGACGAATAGTTTGAAAAGCTTCAAATTCACTCTGATCTTCTACCAAAATTTGTTCAAATTTAAAGTTAAAAACAAGTGTTGGTACTGAACGAAGAGTTTTAAAATTGAAGAAAAAGCCACCGCTGAACAACCAACGTAAAGATTCTCGTCTAGTATTTGCTCGTAATCACATGACATGGAAGGTAGTGGCATACCGTGGTTTTTTCGGATGAAAAACGTTTCAGTTTAGATAACCCTGATGGGTTCAACTATTATTTTCACGATATTCGAAAAGGATAAACACGTTCTGTTGTTATGGTATGGGGAGCAATCTTATATTATGGAAGATGCCAACTGCAATTTGTATCATCCAAAATAAATGCAACTCAGTACAAAGGAATGCTCCAAAATGCGAACCATTACCGTGGACTTTCCAACAAGATGATAATGAATGCCCTAGTCCACACAGTTCGAGTGGTAAAAAGCTGGATTCAGAAGCAAAATGTCACTTTAATGGAGTGGCCTTCTTGTTCTCCTTGCAAGAAAAGTATACGAGTCTGGGAGGCAATTTTAAGACGTACGGTTATTAACAGATGCCATCACAGATGCCTGGAGCGAAATATATTTAAATTATTTAAAGAGTCTAATTGATTACCTTACTGACAGGATTTGTGAGGTTCCACATATTATTAAATATATATAGTAGTATTAAAAATACAATTAAAACCAGAAATTTACCAATGTTAAGTTCTTGTCCCTATTCAAGTGCACGATAAAAAGTACTCATTTTTTAAAGAGCTTTAACACAAAAAAAATTTTAAAAAAATTTTGGTGATACAGCAATGATTTCTTTTTTGTACTTAATACATAATAAACCACTGAATAATGAAAAAAAATATATCTTTTGATTTCGTTTCTTTTTTTAAGTTAAATAGTTGTATCTTGATTTTAAAATTCTTGTTCCTATTCAAATGCATGCCAGTATATAATTGTTGCACAACAAATATTAATAAAGTTTTCTTGAAGTTAGGGGAGGGATCCAATCCAGATAGTCAGGATCTAAGTACTGGGAGATTAATCAAAAGTATTATACACTACTCTGATTTCAGTGAAGTTACCAAACCTACCAAGGATTGTAGTTATGATTTATGACATTACTACTATACAATAGAAGTACTTGTACAATATTTAGTAAGATACTTGTATTCCTATGGCAGTTTTTGTTCACCACTCTCCGAGTTATTCGCATTTGAGAGAAATGCGCATCTACTCTAAACCGCAGTACCATTAATTAGATCATATTGATCTTTGGTCATGCTGCTGCCATTGGTGCTGCTGAGATTGGGCGATAAGGTACTCGTATTACCATTGTTGCCAAAGAGACTTGCATGCGAACGACGTCGTTCGCGCTCAATATTATCCAAGTCGAAAGCATGATCAGTGACAGCAAAACTGGCACGTCGTTGCGAATCATCAAAGGCATATGCTCGTTGGAACTTCGCTGCTGTACCAGCACCACCACCACTTCCAATAAGTTCAACTGATGGCGGCTGCTGCGAATGTATAGGGCGTGAATCAAATGATGGATACAATTGACAATTTGAAGAATAATGGGAAGGTGATGTAGGTATGGCGGTTGGCCACAAAACCGGTACCGGTGGTTGTTGGAAAACATTGTTGGCTGCTTGAGTTGTATGGTGTGATTCCAGCATTTGTGTTTGTGATTGTGCCGGATATATAGAGGTGGTGGTCAGATCTTCACAGGATTTATCCAAAGCCAACATAGAATTAAATGACTGTGTATCGCGTGACAATGATGGAAACCGATTGTTTTGTTGTAGTTGCTGCTGATGATTGCCAATCGTATAGTTGCTTTTTAAAGAGCCGAAACTATCATGGGAAGCGCCCATTCCATTATTGGATTGACGCTTAAAGAAACGTGGCAAGGATCGACTCTGTGCAAGGTAGTGTGGTAATGTTTTCATATAGCTTTCTCCGGCGGCATCTCTACCAGTACCATGATCAGACACATCATATTGGTGTAGTCGTATCTGTGATCCTCCAAAATCGCCATGGCCTCGTGTATGCTGTGCTTCTGGATACATACCATCTGTGGACCACAATTCAACTTGTGAATTACAATGTTCCAGATCAAGTAAACTTTTATGGTAAACTCTATCGGGTGAATATTTGTGTAACATATGCAGTGGCAGATTCGAATTGACTTTGCTCATGTGCATTGGTTCAGCGAAAAAGGCCGAGCGCCGCTGTGTGCCCACATTTCCTGCGGTTTGGTTTCGTGAGGCCACAATATGATCCTTATCTGTTTGATACATAAAGATTCGAATTAAATTGAGAATACAAACTATAAGCTATAGAACTTACCATCTAAAATGAAAAAGTTCTTGTCATCCTGTGGACGAAACTCTGTAAAGCCATATTCATTATCATCATCATCATCATCATAACCATCGACATTATAATCTGTCATAGTGTCCATAATATTGTCATGGCGTCTCCGTCTTCTAAACTCTTCAGGTTGATGCTCCTTGCTTGCAATATAGTAGATATTCTTTGGTTTGGGTCGCACTCCAGCGCGCTTACAGAATTCTTGAAAAAGTTCATCTTTCGTTTTTCGCATGCTTCGTTTTAAACCGCAGAAACGTAGTTGTCCATAATCATCATCATCATCATCATCCTCATCCTCATCAATTGACCTATTGGCATCACATCGAAGCGATCGATGTGATTGTGGTTCATCCCTTCCAGAATATAATTGTGATGACGGCACATGCTCACAAGTGTGTCTCTTGTGATCTGTCATAGCCTGTGTATTTGTTGCCACATTTCGGCGGCTTCTTCGCTCAGAATAAGGTGTTTCAGACATAAAAATATCCGTAGTCGTTGAATGGGAGCGTTTTAGGGGAAACTCCTCTGGCAAATCAGCAGTGACCATTTGTGGTGGAGGCATCTGAGGTTGCCTTGCATGTAGATATAGTTGTGGTGGCGGTGGCGGCGGTGCCATCTCTGATGACCGTGGCATTGTCATGCGTAAAACTGATGGTGGCGGAGGTGGTGGAATTGTTAAATCCAATGATGAAGATCCAATGGGTTCCGCATACAGTTTACTGAGCGATTTAGCGAAACTTTTTGAGTGCAACAAACATTTTGATTGCATTGATGGTTTCTCAAAGTAAAAACTGGCGGAGTGTAAAAATTAAATTAGATACACACATACGTATGTGTATTGTATTGTATTGTATTGTATTTGAACTTACCGTCGTTCTCCATCGTTATAGAGATTAAGATTGGAACCACTAGGATGACGGCGACATTCAAATGCTCCCGGCAGTGTTTGACGTTTGGAAAGTTGTTGCTGATGTTGTTGCAGCCAACGTTTGGCTTCCGTTTCCGCCATTACATCGTGTACCTGATTCAAACGTCCTCTTCCGTCATTGTCCCCAGTTAATCCGAAGCTATGCCTTAAAGCAAGACGACTTTTTCCATTTGCACTTGTCGCTTTAATCAATGATGCTGCTGATGCTGATGCTGTTGCTGTTGCTGCCTTTCGCATCGGTGACATTATTGTAGTTGAGGTCAATCTTCCTGCCGTTACCGCTGTCCCTGTTCCTGCCGCTACCATCGATGATTGTCGGAATTTTTTATAAGAATCACTCAACGGATATTGGGTTTTTTTTGTTTGTTCCTTGTGATTTGTAATGTAAAAGCATGGAAGACGCTGTCAAGTAGCAGCGTAACAAACATAGAAAATATAATATTTGATTAAATGTAATGTGAAGGAAGTCAGGGAGAAATTATAAAATAGTTCATATTTTACTAAGGTTTCTTCTTGATTTATGTATCCGTTAACCGGATCTTGTTCCCTATGCACGTAGCCACTATCTTGTTTGCTATTAACCTATATTTTGTGTGATATTCTTGCTACTTACATTATAGTAATTGACTTCCTGTAGATTTATATAGAGAAATATGTTGAGTACACCAACAAATTCAGTTGTGATAAATCCGAAAACGAATAGGAAAAAACTTTGTCCATAGGTGACTTTAAAAAGTGGCGGTTGTAATGTTGAACGCGAACGTAATTTCGAACCGATTTCCGCTTTCAATATCGAGATATATGCAATCAAACCGATTAGCATAAGTAAACCTAAATATGTTCAACATAAAAATCAGATTATAGTAAAGATGTAAAAATGAGATCTTTGGTTTTGCTTACCGCTAACAATAAAAAGGATACCAGCACTGAAGTAGTAAAGATTCTTTTGATGTGAACACGTTGGTATTAGGAAAACGATGAAACTTACTAGTAAAAATAGTCCAGATACCAAAAATATTGGACACGATTTGGTGACAGTATCTGAAAATCGACAAAACAATTAAGAATTTTGTCCTATTTTTAAGAAGAAATGTTTGAAAATCATCGTTCTTTCAATTCCATAACAATAAATTAATTTTTAAATTTTTCCTTGAGTTCAAGAAGACACAACTCAGAACTAATCACTTTGACGGTTGGAAAAGAACTGACAACTGATCACTGTAAATGTTGATCAAAAGATGCATTAAGCTAAGAAAACACACAAATCTTTTCTTTATGGAATATCGGATCTACTAAGTAATAATGAACTATATGTATATATTATGTATGTGCGTTTGAATGAAAAAGTTTTTTCTAATAAAAACTACCATGGCGTGCCCATGTGAAGATTTCACTGGGTGCTGCTATTAAAAAAGATGAATAAACTGGACTCAACAACAAATTTATTATGATCTATAAACATGTAGTTGCTCCAGGTTGGCGTTACGGCAATCAAATATGGGGCAATGCTCCTTATATCATCCAAAAGTTGGTCCCATAACTGGTGCTTCGTGGTTTGTGTCGCACACTATATTGCATCGTGACATTATGATATAAACGGTGATCGAAGAAATTATATTTTTCAGCGACAGATACAACGTAAGATTACTGAATCACCTAAGTCCCCTGGTAAGACCTCGCTAACTCACAACACATCTAGGCGTCGGTTGAAAAGACTTCTTCCCCTTAATAGGCGATTTTAATATTCCGCTTCACGTTTTTGCCTGCGCCCCTGTGATTGAGCATACAGACATATTATATTATATTTATTTTTAGAGTAGAGTCAGTATTCATATTGCACTTTAACATTGAAACCAAAATATTTGCATGGGAGCTATACGATCCAGCAACCCTAGGACCTTCAAATTTACACGGTTGATGAATATGTGCTAGACACACTAATACTAATACAAATTTTAGTTCGATAATACAAAAATCAAAAAAGGTTTTTCATATAAAAACATTAATTTGAATCTGGGTTTATATGGGAACTAAACGATCCAGTAATCATAGAACCTTGAAATTTACATGTTAGATGAATATGAGTGAGGCACCTATAGAATCCAAATTTCAGTTTGAAAAGACAAAAAAAAAAAAAAAATCCAATAGGAACATGAATTTAAATCTGGGTTTATATGGAAACTATATGATCCAGTAATCCTAGGACCTTGAAACTTATATGTTTGGTGAATATAAGTCAAACACTTATAGCATCCAAATTTTAGTTTGTTAACACAAAAAAGAAAAAAAAAATGTCTAAAAAGAACAAGAATTTCAATATGGGCTTATATGGGAACTATATAATCCAGTAATCCTAGGATCTTACCATTTTCATGGCTGTAGAATTAGAGCCAGGCTATTATTATATATTACCCAGTTCGATAATACGAGTACAAAAAATAAAAGAGTTTTTTCCAATAAGAACATGAATTTGAATATGGTTTTGTATGGAAGGTACCACTCCTTGTGATCCGATTTAGCACTCTAGCTCAAAAACTAAGGGGCTAGTTTGCACACAAACAGACGAACGAGCGAGGAACAAGAGGTGAGCAGCGAAACAAACGCATATTTTGAGGAACTTTTGAAATCCTACTTTTTGGACGAGTTAATAAATTTGAAAGAAAATTGGAAAAGTGTTTGAAGTTTGATGGAGATTACTGATTAAATAAGAGAAAAGAATATTACAAAAAAAAAAAAGCTTTCCGCCTTTTTCTAAAGACTTTTAACTATTGTGAACCTTTTTGAAACGCATCCCCAAAATTATTGTATCATTCTGTCTTCATGCCATTGGAAACATTCGGATAAAAAACCTCCAATTGATTGTTGTATAGATAAAAAAAAAAAAAATAATAATATTGTAGTTTATTAAGCTTTATTTAATTTCATTTCATTTAGACTAGACTCAACTCAAAAGAAGAGACAAACCAAAAATAAATGAAAGACGATTATCAAATCTAAATTTAGTGTGAAATCGAAATGTAATTTTCAACTGCTACGCCTACAGCAATTTCTCCTTTTCTTTTTTCATACATACATACATACATGTATCATATACCCTACCTTACGTAATTCATCATCACATTGGTTTGACATTTGCAACACTTCAAAACATATAAAATGAAAATTATTATAGGTATTACTTACATGGTATGGCCAATGTTGAATCATGCGGATCCGGTTGATAGCCTTCCGATGGAAAATAGTCAATTTTGATGCAGTTATATGTTTCCACTCCTAACAAAAATGTAAGCATAAGAAAATACAAGATAAAATATTTATCATTTATCTAGCCTAGGGTTTTTGATTTAGGGTAAATAGGAGATGCGTGCCGTTGCTCATAGTTTGCTAAGCAAATGAAATCTCTCATATTTCAATCTATTTGGCGTTCAGATTGACTGACACATGTATAATAACATAGGTTGATCCTTTCATAGTTCAGATTATACTTAACAATACACTATGATACAGGTTCGATAGGGTCTCCGGTATTATAAATGTAGTATGATGCTTTTGTGAGTTACAAACCTCAGACTAATGTGATACTTATTAGGTCAAATACAACATACTAAGCACATACTACAATAGATCAAAGTTCAATAAAATGTTGTAAAATCTGTAGCATGCTTTCTTGGGTTGTATGTTACACAAACTACAGTATGTACATACATACCTATGTATGTACACCAGCGGTTCTTAAAGTTATTTAGTCCGAGGACATCCTATTGAACAATATTTCCCCAACCCAATCATAAGCATTGAAAGACATAGCACGTATTAAGTGAATAAACAACAAAATTGATTGACTGAGTAAAGAGACAGTGACCACAGTTTAAGAATCGCTGTTGTTCAATCACATTTGTAATGACATGATGACTTCAAAATGGAGCATAAATCGATTTATAATTCGGTTTATTTTCTTCAGACTCGACTCGGTTGAGTTAGGTTAACAAATACTCAGCAAAATTAAACTCAATTGCAATGCAAAGCGAAAAGTGACGAGTAAATGGTTGCCTACCGTCCTCAACGTTATCGTCATCGTCATCGTCACCTTCGATACCTTTAGAAACGTCTGACTGACTTCTGGCAAACAGCAAACAGCAAACTTAATAAATCACTGAGCGGAAGTTGTTGGTCGTTCTGTAAACGGAAATGTGCCCGTTTTGCGTTAGGTAAGCGACTGAACAAGCACAATCGGAGTAAAATGTACCAAATGAAAGATGGTTACTATGATTTGATTAACTGGCTGACTCACTAACTGACTGACTAACTGAATGACTGACTGGGAGAAAGTCTGTAGCAAATAAGAGCAAATTGCAATTAATGACCTCAGGTTTTGGTGCATTGATTTTTTGTTCAAAAATTAAAGATTGTTCTTTACAATTTGATGAAGACAAAAGTATAAGATGAAATCTTAACCCAATTAATAAGTATTAAATTGACTTCCAAGAAACTCCTTGAAATTTTTGACTCTCTGAACTTACGAGATGTCAAATATCAAAACTAAAAACCTATCTAGGACATCACTAACCACAAAAGAACAAATTTTACCTTCTCCACTCACTCATACTTACCTTGAATCGTTGTACAAAGTATCCAGAGGCTCGATTTCGTATATTTCGTTATGTAAGCCCCATCATCCAAAACATTAAAATTTGCGGTGCCATTATAGTTTGCATTGGGTAATTTCTCTTCTGTGAAAAGCCATTGAGGTCCAGCAAGGGCGGCAATAACAATAGCAACTGATATGCTATAATAATAACAGAAATGCATATATCATAAATTAGAGATCTAGTATAATTAGCTAATACGAGTACCCCTATATTATGTTGTATATAGGTTGAATACATAGTTTATATTGAGATAAAATTGTATATTTTAAGGAGACTCGAGTAATAATAGATGTTCAGACTATCCCACAGTCCCACAGATCTGTCAAATTGCTAAGAACTTACATTTTTAAATGTTAAATACTTTTAAGTATTAACTAACCATATCATATCACATACAATACTTATTACAAACTGAGCCACTAGATGTACTAGTTTATATACATACATATCATGTATCATGAATCATGATTATTTATATTTTTATATAAACACATTGGTGGGCGAATGAGTTATTGTATCACAACTGAAACTGTATAAAGAAAATTTAAGTAGTGTGCCTCATCCTCATAAGTACAATATTGAAGTGAAACTTCTTTAGCGAAGGGGAGTAAATCCAAAAATTAGAAAATGAAATGTGTCGAAAATCAAAATGCAATGATGCTTCAGAGACGTTGTGGGGAGCCTTACAAAACAATGCGCATTGTCTTATGCGGGCTCGTCTGTAGCGTACAGAATGGTTGCTTATGCATAAGTAAGAGAGAGATAAAAAATGCTTTATTGATTGCGTTTACTTACAAATTAGTGGTGTATTGAAACAATATAACACTACAATATTCTGTATTATTGCTTGACCATCTACCATTTAGAAGTTTCACTTCCATATTGTATTTGCCTAAATAGCTCCAATATAATAATAACTTTGTCAAATTTTGATTTTCGTCACATATCATTTTCATATTTTTTGGATTTACTCCCCTTCAAAAAAAAAAAAGAATAAAAAAATTGTAAATGGACAGGTAAATCCACAGAATAGATCAATAGATCAATAGATCCATAGATCAATATTAGTAGGGGTATGTCTTAAGTAGATGGCCTAGATCATAATACCGATGAATTACTTAAGCATATATGAACTTTATCAAATCATGAAAAAGCTGCAAAGAAGGCAGAGACAGTCTCTTGGTACAGAATAATTCATATCAATAAATTTTCAAATTTGCATTTTAATGCAGTCAGTTTATTTATGAAACATCCCTCACCGTTAAGAAATTGACTGTCATGACTATTATACTCGTATTTGGCATGACTTGCAGCTCTTAACTTATTGATCGGAAATACATACCTACTATGGAATATACAATATGAGTATTTAGTGTATCCTATAGATTGTAGATTGTTTGATGGCTCCATCAAATGTACAACTGAATGAATTGAGTCAAATGAAATGGAAACTTACCTTGCCGCAACAGGTGTCAGGAGCCATAGATAAGCACCCCCAGTTGCATTGTCATTTCCATTGCTGTTAGGAACATTGCCAACACCACTTTCACTACTCACATGAGCAGTTCTAAATGTAGAAATTGACGAGGGCCTCACGGTAACAATACTTGTATTAATATTGGATTTATTATCGTTTTGGTCTTGTTCTGCTGCTGCTGATGATGGTGTTTTTGTTGGTTGCTGATGTTGTTTTGGGTGTTGATGCAAATTGTTGCTTGTATGTAAATTGTTCAAATTCATATATGAATTATTCAAGTTGTTCAGGGCATGCAAATCGTTGAGACTGCTGCCAAGTGAGTCAGCGCTATAGCCAGTGGCGGGTATGCTACCAGAGATTGTGCTTATGACACCAGGTGCATTGTTGCTGATGGTATTGTAGTTGCTGCTGCTGCTGCTGCTGTTGTTGTTGTTGTTGTTGTTGTTGTTGTTGTTGTTGCATCTGCTCGTTACAATGAAGTTGTCATTTTTTTGTGATTGTTGTTGCTGTTGTTGCCTTGCTGTTGCTGTTGTAATATTGAAAATGCGCGGCAATATTGCATAAGGTGCATATGCATATTCCTGATGATGATGTTGATACTGATGTTGCTGGTCTCCGTGTTGCTGATAATTATGTTCAATGGAAGCTGTTGTTGTTAGTTTATGCATTGTTGTTGTTGCTTGTTGTTGTTGTTGTTTCATTTGCTGTTGATCTTCTTTGTCTTGATGCTGTTGCTGTTGCTGTTGCTGTTGCTTCTGTTGCTGCTGCTGCTGCTGCTGCTCACAACTACTATCATCACTATTATTATTTGTAACTGCAACAGTTGCAACTAAAGACGTTTTTGTAGCAACATTGTTGTGATGGAAATTGTTATCAAGCGCAGCTTGTTGCTGATCACTTCGTACGCATTGTTGTTTTCTATTGCCATTGCCATGATGATTGTTGGCATCAATGTTTTGTGATGAAGTCACACGGAAAACATTGGGAACCGTTGGATAATCGTGCATTCTACTTACTTTTTAAGCAAAAACCATGTCAAACACCTTAAGTTATAACTTATTAAATGCTATTTTCACTGCTTTTGTATTGTTCGCACACATTCGCTATTTCGCTATACATTTAAATAGAATATTATTGTATTTTCAATCTCACCAAAGAATAAGATATTTTTTGCTATCACAAAACAATATACAAAATACAGAGGTTCTAAGAAAGTTTTATGTTCAATAATAGTATGAAGGAGGTTTCTCACATCCACATCTAAATCTGATCTCTTTTTTGTCTGTTTAATTATAGAGAATTATTCACAGTTACGGATTTGGATTATGGATTACCATAATGGATATGGCAGTTTGTTATTCATTTGAAATCATTCACATTATATGCAAATTTTTAGTCACAGAATACTTGCAACGCTTAGAAGAAATAGCACGTAAGCTTAAGTACTCCACAATATCGATCATTAATAGTATAAAAGTTGAGCACAAAAGATAATAAAATATTAAATATTGAAATGACTGACGACTTCGAAAAATCCTGTTTTTCAGTACAGTGTGTTTAGTTAATCCAATGAGTGCCTTCATAAACCTTGTGAGATAACTAGCCTCACAGACTTGCAATTATATTTAGGTCTGGAGAGTGGTGGCTAATTCATTACTTCAGCGTTTTGCCTTGAAACCCAAGGGGAAAAGGCCATTATTCTTTGGATATTCAGATCCCAATAATGATTTGACTTCATGACTCTGCTCCCATACCGTGACTTCGCCCTTAAATGAAAACCTCTTTCATCGGAACAAACGACTGATCGCCAATCATTGAACGAGTCCACGTCACATAGTATCTTACAAATTGAAGTCATTATTGCTTGCAAATTGCATTAAGAGGTGGGTTTTTAAGGTGCCGGACCTGAAGTTTACCAAACGGAACCCTATTACTAAGGCTACGCTGTCCGTCAATCCATCCCCAGGCTCGGGGTAATCGGGAGAAAGTTAAAATTTTCAAAAACTATGTAGTTCAAGACTAAAATAAAATTAAAAATTTAAAGGGGTCCCCATACAAGAAACATATGGGTTTGCATGGGAACTATATGATGGGAAAAGACTTCTGATATGCTTGTGTAGGCTTATGGGAATCCAGTTCTTTCTGAAAACCCCATGGAAAAGATTTTCAAAGGAGGTAAAAAAGAAAAGAAAGGAGCATAATGTGCATCTTGGTTGGTTTCGGAAAACCCCATGGGGAGGGACAAAGAAAGAGTATATTGTATAAGCGAATACAAGGTAATGCAATTGTGGAAAATAATTTATGGAAACACTGGAACTATGTGGTCCCTTTATGGCTTATACTAAGTAGCTTTCGCTTCTCCCGATTAACATTTGTTTCGGCGTATGAATCATTTACTTTAAATATTTTTGAAGACTTCGAAAAATACACTAGATTTGTATTGTATTCAAGGATAAAGAATTTTACACTTTCCTTATTATATCCCCAAAAAATATGTCCAAAGCCAATACACCACTTGAATCTATTATTTAAAGTGGTGATCTGGTGGTTTTTACATAATCGAAAAATGGTAGAATGATCAAAATTTATTGATGAGATGCGGAGCAAATGATGATAATATTTTTATACAAAACAAAGGATTTGCAATTGTCATAGGATTTTATATTAAAAAATCAACACACCTAATTCAAGTAGATAAATTTATTTATTTTTTATTGTAGTAATTTAAGCTTTGGTGCAAGATTGTTTTATGCTTATATTAAATGTTTTCTTTTATTGACACTTGTTAAAACCATATTTTTTCTTTACTCAATATCACTAGAACAAATACAAATACAAGCAAAATCAATTTCACTATTAAATTTATGAATTTCAATCACAAAAAAGAAAACCAAAGAACACTTTTTTTATTTAAATTTTTATTAATTTATAAATTGTAACGTTTCTTTCAAAAATGCACAAAACCAAAAAAAAACAAACAAACATTTAACAAATATGATCCACAACGGCCAAGCATTGGAGCTTAAATGAAGCCTAAACTGTCATTGACTGTCGATAAATGTCGGTCGAACATTGACACACACTTAAGTGTAGTGGAGTGGAGTGTGTCTGCCCACCTGCTTATGAATTGACACAGTAAAATTTTACCACTTACAGCATCAAACCAAGTTCGTTGCGAACATGTTCACGTCACGTCACAACAGCACAAAGTAGAAAAAGTTTCCCATATCAACGAAAAATGTGCAATACATATACGGTTCTTGAAATATTTAGTAGAAAATTATTGAAAATTACAATATTTATTTTTTTTTTATTTCATTTTATTTTATTTTATTTTATTTTATTTTATTTTATTTTATTTTATTTTATTTTATTTTATTTTATTTTATTTTATTTTATTTTATTTTATTTTATTTTATTTTATTTTATTTTATTTTATTTCATTTTATTTTATTTTATTTTATTTTATTTTATTTCAATCAATAAGTCAATATCTCATGAACCGTAGTAGCTAGAGAGTTGAAATTTTCACAGAATACTATCCCGGCATCAGCATCTAATACTAGAGCTAAAATATTTTCAAAACCTTAAAGGGATTCCCGTACAAGAAACATTTTTATCTGTATGACAGCTATACGATCCAGTAATCCTACGATCTTGAAATTTGGTTGGTTGGTGGCTATTCTTCAGAAACTTATATTCTGGAAATTTGAGTTTAATCGGACCACTAGCAAGGGTGCTATGCAAACCCCCAATTAAATTCAGGTTCTTAGTATTTGTCCTATCGAACCAAAATTTAGACACTATAAGTTTCTGATATAGGCGCGGTACATTTGTTGGAATCAGTAAAATCCGACTGCTAGGGGGAGTACCTCCCATACAAACCCACGAAACCCTCCGTGTACGAGTCTGACTCGCACTTGGCCAATTTTATTTATTTTTATTTTATTTTTCAATTTAATTTCCTTTTCTTTTCTCTTTTCTTTTTCTTTTTCAAGGTCCTTAAAAACGGCGTTTGTTTCAAATCTCTTAACATTGAGCCACTTCTAAAGTTTTAAAAATAGCAAATAGTTAAAGAGGGCTAAATCTTGAGACTATGCTGGAGAAGGTAGCAGTCCGCAGCTTAATTTATGCATCTTTTCCATCGTGACTGCACACGGGTATTGTCATAGTGAAAAAGCACATTTTTCTGCACCAAGTGCGTTCTTTTTTGCTTCAAATCAATGTCGAATCTGTCCAACAGCTCCGAATAATATTCATCGATGATTGTTTGACCTTTTTTGGTGCACGTTCGCCCAGAGAAGTTCCTTAGTCTTTGATATAATGTGATGGATCAATCAATTTCGTCCATGGCGCGAATTGCGGGCGGATAGCTTTCTCATGTCCAAATATTACTGTAAAATGTAGTGTACCCACTCAGTTGAGATGCATACAGTCTCAGCCGCCTCACACACATTCAATTTCCGATAGTCCAATATCATTTCATAGATTTAGTCGACGATTTCTGGAATGACCTCCTCTTTACGGTTTTTACATTCGGTGCTGGAACGACCACATAGAATTCAGTAAATCTCTTCTTAACCATTGAAATTGATAGTGCATATATTGATCGACCCTCGTAACATACAACTTAGCGTACTAGTTGATAGGGACTTGGACACTTCTTAAAAATTAGTTATATTAAATCTGAGAGGTGACAAGTTTTTAAGAAGGAGAACTTATTTTCATACTTTGGTTTCTAACTAAGAAAATTATTCTATAAGTTTTTAATTAGATTAAACAGACAATACATACGATTATGTAACTGTCAATGAAATGTTAATAAGTGGATCGAAAAGTTTTGCTATGATAGATCCTTTCTTTCTGTATATGATGACCTGGGCCTATGACTCCATCAGTATTGCTGGGCCTGTTAGGTTTGATTCTGTGATCCTGTTCTTGGTGATCCGCCGAAGGCACCACTCTGTTAGACATTACTATTTTATTAGCCTTCTTGTGGTGATCGGGCCTGCATCGTGAAATGATCATCATCATACTTACATCTGCCACATGCACCGCTTGATGTTGTTATTTCTGTGCCATCCATAAGTCAAATACTTATAATACTAAATATTTGCATTTCTGTGTGTTAACAAAAACTTTTACAAACATGAAACAATTTCTGCTTAGTCCAAGTCCAAGTCCAAGTCCAAGTCCAAGTCCAAGTTTTATTCGGTAATATGTTGTTGTTTGAAAGTTTCAATCTATTTCTTTTAATTGGAATATATTACTGTAGTTAAAACAAAACAATTTTGTTCGAAAACTGTTCGAATCCAAATCACCAAAGCTGCCTAAAATAATTTTTGGATATACATAGAATAAATATTAAACTAAATTTCTCAAAAAACTTCAAAGTCCAATTATCTCATTGTAGGCTTTCTGGTTTCCTCAATAATATTGTAATAAAAATCAATCAAACCATGATAAATACTCGTATGTACATAAGTTCATTCACACTTTGGGTGTTAATTAAAGTATGGAAATCCTGTAAATACCTCTGAAGGTATTAGGTAATTACTCCTTTAATTCTTCTTCAATGAAATTTAGTAGTCGAGAGCATAACCTACTAGCACGATTGTGTTCTTGTTTTAGAAAATTTGCTCACTTCGCTGCATAACTTCAAAAAGATAAATGAAAATACAACAAAAGAAACCCCATTTAGTTCGGCTTCATCGAATATGTGATGCTTTCCTCAATAATTGTTAATTAATTTAATTTTTGAAATCTTCATTCTCTAACTAAAAAGTATAAAAGTTTTTATGTATTTTATATGAGCCCATTTCGAACAGTTTGAAAAGAAAGAACCAAGTTCTTCTAGTAATCGTGGAACTCACACACTGTATATAAATGACAAGGACTTCTAGTATCCCTTTTATGCATTACAAACATAACGGAATATTGATAATGCCATTGAAATAATAAATGCAAGGTACAATATAAAATAACAACAAAAAACAACAACTGAAAACGTTTAAAACTCTATGCATATACGAGTATACTTAACTCCTTTTATCGTCTGATACACGAATACTAAGCACGGTGTTGCTACTATTATTAAACTCTTTACACATGTCTATAAAATATCTATGGAGTGGAGTCTTCGCAGGCCATAATAGCGCATACATACTTCAACAGTTTGTAATGGGTCAACCTTTCAGTTTGTATGCTCACCTATTTATTATTTCAATAACTGAAATTTTACTCAAATCAGAGAATGCACAATAGTACAATATTTTCAGTCAAAGCGGATAACTGGTGGAACATACAGTCATAGGTATATGTAATGCATGGTTCATATAAACTTAGTATCTGATTTCCCAAATATGAAGGGTATTTAATGTTCATTGAAAGCTTACGTTATTGACATGGCTTAATGAGCACATTATTTGGTGTTTATGGGGGTTGACGTCGTGAGCATGTTTTAAGGTATTCGATTCGATATGAGAGTTTGAAGTCGAGTCGCTAACCAAGTTTATTCGACCATAGCTTAAAGACTGATGTTGAAAACTACCCTTGGTTAACTTCAGCATTATGTGTCACTCACTTTTTATACCATTCACCTTTCACCAAGTACTCGATGTTAAATTAAATTTAATCAATTGACAATGTAAAATGCAAGAAATTTTCAGTTAAATTTTTATATACTCGTAGACTTCAAATTTGAAATGAACACTTATCAAATTTTGGACTATGGAGCATTATTATTTTAAATTCCTATGAACAAAATATTGTATTTAGTAAGTACGAGTATTTTTTATTTCCATGTTTGTAAAAGTTCCCGCTCTTTGAAGGATATGAAATCTTTAGTGAAAACGAAGACAACGGTTCATTTTTATTTATCATTTTTATTTATCATTTTATTTTTCTAAATGGCTAAGATTTTTTATTCGACATTCTATCGATTGAACAATTCGCAATATATTGTAATAACTTGGAGGCGAAGGCTTTCTAGCTGGCACTCCTTAAAACTTAAGTAACTAAAATTATATAAACCTCACATTTGTGTGGGTTTCACTATTTGCTCGTAAATGAGTCTTTTAGTTGTCCAATCCAATTACTCTATGGATTGAACAATTCGCAATATATTGTAATAACTTGGAGTCGAAGGCTTTCTAGATGGCACTTCTTAAAACTTAAGTAACTAAAATTATATAAACCTCACATTTGTATGGGTTTCACTATTTGCTCGTAAATGAGTCTTTTAGTTGTCCAATCCAATTTTTCTATGGATTGAACAATTCGCAATATATTGTAATAACTTGGAGGCGAAGGCTTTCTAAATGGCACTCCTTAAAACTTAACTAACTAAAATTATATAAACCTCATATTTGTATGGGTTTCATTATTTGCTCGTAAATGAGTCTTTTAGTTGTTCAATCCAATTACTCTATGGATTGAACAAATTCGCAATATATTGTAATAACTTGGAGGCGAAGGCTTTCTAGATGGCACTTCTTAAAACTTAAGTAACTAAAATTATATAAACCTCACATATGTATGGGTTTCACTATTTGCTCGTAAATGAGTCTTTTAGTTTTCCAATCTAATTATTATAACTCTGCGTAGCACCGAATTAGCCGTTTGTCCAGGATTTGGCTGATCTTGACCTGTGAACCATAAAATCTAATTAATACGAAAATCAAAATTTGATAATATTATTATTATATTGGACTTATTTAGGCTAAAACAATATGGAAGTGAAACTTCTAAAGTAAATGGTCAAGCAATAATACAGAATATTGTAGTGTTATAGAGTTATTTTATTTTTCGGTCATTCCCCTACTTGTTCGTACGTTCTTTCGTAAAGTAAACACAATCAGTAAAGCATTTTTCTCTCTCTCTCTCTCTCTCACTCTCTCTCTCTTACTCATGCATAAACATTCATTCTCTACGCATAGGACAATGCGCATTGTCTCCCCACTATGTCATCGCATTTTGATTTTCGTCACATTAAATTTTCTAATTTTTGGATTATCTACCTTCGCTAAAGAAGTTTCGCTTCCATATTGTGCTTATGAGGATGACGCACACTACTTAATTTGTTTTTTTTTTTTAATTCATAAATAAATTTGAATAAATATTTTATAAATAACATTTAAATAATGGATTACAGATAATCGTCATGGTGCAAATGCCAATATGTTCGATTATCAGAATATTGCATAGTGCAAATTATACCTTATAATTGTAATTGTCAAAACGAATCTCTCATCAAGAAATCTGCTGACTGAAATGGTGTACAAACTGACTACATTCGATCATCAGAAGAATACTGTAACAAATGGATTACAGTTGTGAGATGGATTTTCCTTAAAGACTACAGACGATCGGCAAATACCAATACGTTTGATTATTACAATATTTTATAGAGCAAGTTACACCTAAGGTATAAAGTTATACCTAAGGTATAACTTTTAGTTGTGAAACGAATCTTTCATCTGCTGATCGAAATGGTGCAAATACAATACTCTATAGTTTTGAATTACAATTGTTGTAAGATGACTGTTTCATTATTAAGATAGATGATCGAAATGTGTTACAATCTGTAACATTGCAATCATCCTCATAGATACTCGAAAAATTATACTTGTGTAACGACTGTTGCTTAAATTTACACTTGCATTTGGCTCCTTACCATTATTCTCAATCATCGGAATATATTCAACGCCTAGTGGTGTGTAGGATTGAGCTTGCAGCATACGTTTGGGTACATAATTATATGCCATCCACACGAAAATCAACGTATCGATGAACATGAGTGCAGCAAAGAAAAAGAACTCATTGGCCTGTGATTCGAAGAACTCCAATTTAGCAACGATAGCTACAATCACATTTCCAAAGGCAACAGTTAGCAGCCAACAGGCTTGCAAGACTGAACGCATTGAGTCCGGAGATTGCGAAAAAGAAAACTGCAGGCCGGTTACCGAGAACATAACCTCACCCAATGTCAGAAACACATATTGTGGTATAAGCCACAAGACACTCATCGAATTGGGTGTTGTAATGCGAAATAGTTCTGACATGGTGGTATTTTGTTTGGTGCCGATGACAAGGCAATAGACACCTCCCTGGCGGAGACGAGTTTTATGCACAAGTACTTCACCCTGTCCATGAGTAGTATCATCTACAAACACTTCGTAATCGGTGGCTGTCAGTTCGTGTAGTCCTGGGTCGCGGGCAGTTGCCTCATATCCATCTTTTCCGGTTTTCGCCTCACGCCATATAATGCGATGCTGTGATGGCAGATTGGCCAGTGTGCGCACCAAAGGTTTTCCCTTCGAAGATTTCTCTACTCTGTCCTCATACCAATAGACTGATTGCTTTTGTGCTGCACGTAGAAATAGTGAGTACGCCTTTCCTTCCAGAAGTGTAACACTACCACTTTCATTGACATCGCAATCTGAAATTATAAATTTATTTTCGATTTTCAGGAATTATGTACTACATGGTTCGTTCGGAAATACAAACAAACCTTTGCCTATAGCATTGATGGTATATTTTAGGTTAAAAGAGCCTTCCTTAGTCTGCACAAGCAATTGTTCATAGTAATCAATGTTACTCAATATGAAGTTATTGTCGAACTTATCCAGATTGGTTGTAAAATTGTAAGCACAATTGGTATCGGCACTGAAAATACGAAGTTGCGTAAAACCAGCAACTATGGGATTCGCGTTCTGTGGAAAAACGACACAAATATCATAAACAGCATAACAAGTTCTTAACACCAATTTTTTTTTTTTTTCTATAATTTCTTTATTACAATACTTTCTACACATTACAGTATAATAAAAAAATATTAAATTAAAGTGATTAAGATAATGTATCCTTCAACTGCAGTCCATTCAATATTACAATATACAATAATATTCAAGCTTATGACGAACTGACTATTCGTTAATGTCTTTAATGCCCTTATTTTCGATGCCCTTCAATTCCGTATGTTTCAAATCATGTTTCAGGTCATGTTCATCTTCTTTGGCAGTGAGGGGCTGCATACTATCAATCAATGTTGCATTATTTGGCTTGTAGTTATAAGCAATGAACATAAATAGTATCATATCGGCGAACATAAGACCGGCAAATAGGAAGAATTCACTAGCCTGCGAATCAAAGAATTTTGCTTCTGCAACGATCACGACAATGACATTTCCAAAGGCCACGGTGAGTTGCCAACATGCTTGTAATACTGATTTCATGGTAACCGGGGCCTGTGAATAGGAGAACTCCAAACCTGTTATACTAAACGTAACTTCGCCCAGGGTCATGACCACATATTGGGGTATAAGCCAAAGAATGTTCATAGAATTTGGTGCTGTTACTTCATATAATCGAGCAGTATAGTCCGAATTTCCAGAACTCTCAGATACTATTAAAGTATATACTCCGCCAGTACGTAGCCTTTCCGTAAACACACGAGTTCCATCGATCAAAACATCGTAATTACTTGCAGTAAGCTGAGAAAGTTCAGTATAACTGGAAGTCTTTTCATAATCAACGCTACCCTTTGCCGTGCGCCATATAATCTTACGTTCCTGCTGAACGTTCGCTATGGTACGCGTCAGTGGTCGCGCATTTGATGGTTTATTCACAAAGTCCTTTTCCCAATATAACGCATTTGAGGTATTACGTGAATTCAAGAATAATGTCCAAGCGGTGTTATCTGTTAGCTTATGAACTCCATTTCCAAAGTCGAAACAATTTTCGACGGAGCCAGGGCCTGCTGCTGTAATTGTGTAGGTGAGATCTAAAGTGCCCGGCACTGCAACTTCTTTATTAACGTAATAACCGTAGGGTTCAACCGTAAAGCTAGCACGTCCTGGTAAATTCGAATCAAAAGTGTATGAACAAGGTTCGGTATTGAAAACGCGTACTTGAGCATTTTGGGAATAAGGTAGTACGGGATAAGTTTTCTAGATAAAGAAATTCCATAAACAATAATAAAAGAAAGAAAAAGAGAAATGTGTTATTGGACTATTGTGTGTCTAAATACAAGAATAATGTGCTAAGCATAAATGTTATTTTTATTGAGTTAATATTTAGTGTGCTTGTGTGAATCTGTATTTATAGGCCTATTAGGCCTATAAAAGTGGGTGGGTGGTGGATACAAAACAAAAACAACACAAAAGTTTAATAGTTATGTTAAAAACATTAAATCACACAGTGCAATGCCATTAATGAAATGATAAATACTCGTATCATAATGACAAAATTTCAATTGATTAGGCTTACTTACCTCTAAATTGAGTTCAACAACTCCTGAGATTATAAATGCTAATCCAGCCAAAATTCCTCCTAGTGTCAATTTTTGCAATGGTCGACGGATGCCAATAAAGCTCAATACCGGATACAAAACCAAATCATACAATGGTATAAAGACCAAAATCAAAAGTGGATTCAAAACTTGCAACTGATCCGGTTTGATATCCCATGATCCCATATCACCATCCATACGTACCGCTTGGAATGTCCAACGTGAGCCTTGCTGATCGAATAATGCCCAGAACACTGGCAACGGCAAATACAGAAAGAGGATACGAGTCAAAACCTTAACGTCGTTAATAAGTTGCTTGTCATATTTCTTATCCGCATAATCGAGCCAATGTTCGCGAGGTTGCACTTTTCCCTCCTTCCATTTAGTAGCGATCGCATTCTATTGAAACATAGGTACATACAATATTGTAATTTGCAAATTCACTAAAATAGTATTTATCTCATGGATCGGAAAATTTTCTTAAGGACAACTCCAATTCATAAATACATATAAATAAAAGAATGCAATTTCCGGCTTTTCTAGATTTCAAAATATGTACAATGTTTCTGTTATAGCCATCCAAATGGTTTAACCAACCACCCGCTCCTTGGGATAGTTTAAGTACTAGCCACCGCCCAGAGTTTGCTGATCCTTGATTTATACAAACTTACCGCAATAGTTTTGGAAACCAAGACGACCATATTACCGGATGGTGGTTTGCTATTATACAAAGGACGGCCAAGCACAAAGATTACTTAAAAACAAAAAATTAAAAAGAATCAACTAAAATTATGATCATTTATGATAATGTTTGTCCAACCACTTACCTATGGAAACACACATCAATACCGCCGGTACACCAAAGGCCAAGGGATAGCATTCTTTCTCATTGAAGCAATGTACATCCTCGCGCAAAATGGGAGTAACCGTTGTTGATATCAATGAGCCCGCGTTAATCGTAAAATAGAACAAGGAAAAAAATGTTGTCATTTGTTTAACCTGTTGCGGTAGTTGAAACTGATCGCCTCCAAAGGCGGAGACACAGGGCTTTATGCCTCCGGAACCAACTGCAATCAATGCCAAGCCAATCATGGTAAATGTCGTTTGGGGCAAATCAAGTGGATTAATGGCTCCTAATGTCAGCATAGCACTGCCGCAAACATAAACCAGAGACAAATATAGAATTGTCTTGAACTTGCCGAGCCAACTATCCGAGATAATGGCTCCCAAAATGCACAAAAAGTACACGAACATAGTGAACACATGAAAGATGACTGTGGCAGTGTCATCCGAGTAGTTCAGCTGTTGACTCAGATATAATACCAAGACGGCTAAGAAATGAAAGAAAGTAAAGGGCTATGTCGATTTCTTTTTAGTTTTAGCATGGAACAAACAGATACTTACTGCGCATGCCATAGTAAGTGAAGCGTTCACAGAATTCATTACTGATGATGAAAAGTACCGATTTCGGATATGGTAATTTCTTCTCCTGATCTTCGACCTCTGCGACATTTAAAGATTTCTTTTCATCTTCATCTTGTGCGCCCTTATTGGCCTCAGCAAGTTCCTTGCCATTCAAAGGTGGGTCTTCCTCTGATGTCTTACGTACAGATTCTGGGGAACCAGATACTGGTTTCGGTACTGGTTCTTTAGTACCAGACACTGGCGAACCGGATGCTGACTTCGGTTCTGGCAAACTAAATATTGGTAGTGGTTCTGGGGAACCAGACACTGGTTTCGGTACTGGTTCTTTAGTACCAGACACTGGCGAACCGGATGCTGACTTCGGTTCTGGCAAACTAAATATTGGTAGTGGTTCTGGGGAACCAGACACTGGTTTCGGTACTGGTTCTTTAGTACCAGACACTGGCGAACCGGATGCTGACTTCGGTTCTGGCAAACTAAATATTGGTAGTGGTTCTGGGGAACCAGACACTGGTTTCGGTACTGCTTCTGGAGTACCAGACACTGGCGAACCGGATGCTGATTTCGGTCCAGGCAAAGCAGCTGCTCCTTGTTGCTCTGGTACCGCTTCTTTCACTTCGGCATTACCAAACTTCAAATCTGAAAGGATATTTGTTACATTAAGATCAATAAAAAACTTGCTTTTCTATTTCATTGTATCGATTACAATCTCATAATTGTTCTAAACTCCTTCAATCGCTCAACACACCTAATAAGTGTACAATTTCTTCTTCATCGAATTTATCAGACATTTTTCGTTGACGTTCCGGACGCTTTTGAAATTTAACTAATATTTAATCAGCTCGGAGCTTTCTTCTACAATTATATATTGTAGGTAGATCTCAGCTTATCTCATCTCATCTCATTTAACGCATCTCATTTGCGTTTGCACGTGAAATTCATTGGACTCACATCTTTTCTGGCTTATCATTTATATATTATTTGTTTTTTATTAACAAAATAATAATGCGCCTCATAAAACAATATCATAGAATTACAAAGCAAGATAAAAACAAAACGTTTCAACGTTCACAAATTTGAAATGAGAATACTAGGTAGAACCTCTCTCCCACACAATCTAACATTAATATTTGTATGTACTTAAGAAGACGCAATAGTTTTGACACCTTTCATGCAAACTTGATATGAATTCATATGAATTTCATAATTGAAATAGTAGATAATATTGTATTACCGCTAGGCACTGCACGTTTGGGAGTCCCTCACAACATTCTTTGTATTTCTGTTTGGGTACCAATACCATTTCAGAACTTGTATTTCAATCCCAATCAGTTCTCAAACCTCAATGACAAATGATGGATCTCCTGAAGTCTACGGAAGATTATCTTTTATGTGATTTTCATCATATTTCCATTTTAATATAAAGAAGTTTCACTTCAAAAATGTTGGATGATCCGTTTTGCCACATTTTGTTTTATCATTTCAAAAAAGGTAAGAAGCTACTATTTCAAGAAAATTGTTGATCATTTTATATAACATATGTATGACTCATGCCATTTCTCAATCCGGAAAATACAACAATTTGCTGTAGACTAAAAAATTAAAGTGAAACTTGGAAATTAGATACAATTTTGAATTTCTTCGATTTCTTTGTACAATTCTTTTCTAAATAAAAAATTTTTTTTTGTAATATTATCACTAACTTAACGATTTAGTATCAGACGGTTCTGGGGTTTTCGCTATTTCATTCCTAATCTTCCAACCTTGCTTCTCTGAGCTGGTTGCTAGTCTACATTGGACGAACACAGGATGTCATGATATGACATGACTCAAGTATCATGAATAAAATAAAAATATGTATTGTGTATTTCCCTAAATAACAATAACATTCAGTTCACCCAGTATAAATAGCACTGCTTCATCCAAATTTAAAAAATTTGCATGTGCCATCGCACACGTAACAGAAGTGAAACTTTTTAAAAAGAGACAGAGAGAGATCAGTCAGTCTGTCCGTCTGTAAATTGCTGTTGGTTTCTTTGGCATGTCTAATTATAGTTGATGTTATGAACATTTTTATACACATTTGTCGGTGGATTTTCCAAAAATTTTATTATTTGTTGGGTATGTGGCAATAGAAATACTCATTCTGTGAAAATTTTAAGTCTCTGCCTAGTGCGGTTTATGAGATACAGATGATTCCAAAACGTGACGATTTGTTTTTTTCACTCAAATTTTTAGTATAAACTTTTGCCCAACGCCGCTAAAGAAGTTTCACTTCAATAATCACTTGTGCAATATTTAAGCTTAGTTTTAAGTGGCTTAAAAAGTAAAACTGTAAAGTTTAGGAATAATCCTAATCACTCAGAGCGGCATACTACATTTCATTTAGATATGTAACGATTACAAAAGTTTCATTAAACCTATTGTTTGACTATGTTTATTTACGATTGGGATTTTCAAAGTACTTAGTACACTTGTCGATAATAAAGGTGAATTTGTATTACCACTTTTCATGAGAGATGTAATAAATCTTTCAAACATCTGACTTCTTTTACCACAATTGTAGATCCCAAAATGTATTTATATGTAGTCGTACCATATTTACGAGTATATATCTAAACATTGTATGCATGTGTATATAGTATAAACATTTTGATTACTTCATGAACTCGTAAATATATGTCTTGACTAATCAATCAATCATTCAAGTTGTTCATTTCGTTTCACAATCAAATTCCGATAAGGTTCAACGTCATTCATATACGAGTATGTATGTACGAGTGATATTGTCATTTGTTGTAAATTTTAACTTGTTACAAAATGAGAAATCATTTGTTGTTATTTTTATTGTATGCAGTCAGTATTCGTATTCCTATCCATTTCCGGAGCTATTCACGCCATTATCGTATTATTTGTGTCGAGTACTTGTTAAGTTTGTATTTACTGATTTATAAACCCTTAAGCCGATTCTTTTATTGCAGATACGCATTACCCCTTTGATAAGTCAATGATTATTGATAATGTGAATAGCAGATAAAACCGGATTATTTTCTATGGCCTTTTTTGTTTACAGTTTTACGAGTACATATATCCTTATCGACAATAGTTTTGCTATTTGGTATTTCCAATAATCATAAAACATAATATACGACTTAAGAACCCACGCGCCAAAAAACAAAAAAATATTACTTAAGAGTTACAAGTACAAACGGAAAATCTGCATATAATCAATCTCTCATAGAGGATAATCTCACCAGTCAAACAAATTATGTATGCTAATTTTTTTGTATACCGGGCTGGCCTAGGATAGAAAGTATCAAGGAAGTATACAAAGATTTTTTGAAGTGGAAGGGCTGGCCTAGGATAGAAAGTATCAAGGAAGTATACAAAGATTTTTTGAAGTGAAACTTCTTTAGCGAAGGGCAGTAAATCATAAAAATATTTAAATGAAATGTGACGAAATTCAAAATTTGATGATACAATTGTTATGTCTCCGTGACGTAGTGGTTAGGGATTAGGACTTGCAAACCGAGGGCGTGGGGTTCGAGTCCTGCACTGGGTTTTTTTTTTTTTTTAGGAAAGGGAGGTAAATCCAAAAATTAGAAAATGAAATGTGATACCCGAAGGTCTCTGTTTATTACCAAATTTCGTACGTAGAAAGGAGGACTCGCTAAGTTTCGATTGAAAGCGTTGAATTATTTATATGTACCCCATAATTGGATACCGTATGTCCATATTTGTATAGTAAGACTTTATTGCACAAGCTGAGCCGAGATCCATGACTTAACAGCCAGTTAACTTTCCAGTTTTACAAAGCGAGTTGCTTCTTCTTTCTTTTAATATTCTCCTGCCAGTTAAACCTTCTATCCAGGGTCAGACCAAGATACTTTGCATTGGGCTTAATGGGGACAGTTTCGCCGTTTAAGACAACTGGAGTGTAGGTGACGCGCCTAAACATGAAGGTCGTGTCGACTGATTTCTCAGAATTTACTGCAATTTTCCACCTAACATGCTAGAAATGCCGTATCGTCGGAAGATCTGCCCTCGTTTATATTTCAAAGAAATGGAACTTCATTTTTGAAATGAAAATAACCTAGTGGTCCAAGTGCTTGTTGTTAGTGAGTCTGCCCAGAAAATTTAACACGTGTATTTTTTTTATTAACAACATGATTATGCACATGTTCTTTCCGACTTGTCTTTAAAGAAGATGGTTTGTAGAAAAAAACCAGTACAATAAAGATAAATATTATTTGTAAAGATTTTGGAAATGGGTGAAGCACGCGAAGCACACTTCTTCGCAAGAATAATAATAAAAAAAAGAAAAACATATTTGGAGTGACATCATGATTTATTTATTTTGTACTCTATCAACTATCTGATTAGAAAGAACTAACATACCCGAGTTAGGTATGGGGTATACAATGAACTAACTGACATAATAATGTGAAGTGGTAAAGTGTTGATTACTCTTTACTTTTTAGTTTTTCGTTCTTTTATTTTGTTCAACTTTATTAACCCCATTTATGGTATCTTCTCACATAAAGATTTAGGACTAGCAATAATATTAATTATCTTATCAAATTTTAAAATGTTAGCAGTTTTATAAAATTCTTAGTTTATACTGCAACAAGAAGTTCCTAGATACATACAAGTATGTAGTATATAACAAGTAAGAAGTTTAACTTCAACTATGCCGAAGTTGATAGACTCTTCACGCACCCCCTGGAAAACATTTTTGCCTACGCTCTGTGATAGAGCATTCAGAAATATTTAATTATTGTTTTGACTTATGTTTAGGGTACATTCAGTACACATAGAGCATTTCAACACTGAGACCGAAATATTTGTATGGGAGTTTTACGATCCAGTAATCCTAAGGTCTTGAAATTTAAGCATTTTTTATTTTATTTTATTTTTTGCTAATAAAAACTTTAATTTGGATTTGGGTTTGTATGGGAGCGATACGATCCAGTAACTCTAGGGTCTTGAAATTTACGCATTTTATGGACATTGATTAGGAATTCTTTATTTTTTTATTTCTTTATTATTACCATTAGCCTTAAGAATACTTAAAGCTAACAGGAGAGAGGTAGCACTGGCAGTTAGGGCCTTAGGCTACGCTTAGAAATTCTAAATTTTGGTTCAATAGGTTTTTCTAAAATGAAGATGAATTTAAATGGATGGTTTGTATGGAAGGTACTCCCCCTAGTAGTCCGATTCAAGCTGCTTCTGACAAATGTCCTGCACCTATCTTGGAAACTGATAGTGTCCAAGTTTCAGTTTGATAGAGAATAAAACAAAAAAGTGGGTCTAATAAGAAAATAAATTCAGATGGGTGGTTTGTATGGGAAGTGGACATATGGTAAATGAAAATACATATGACTATAGAATGTGAATGAATTTCAATAGTTGAAGGTCAATCTTATGTTTAGTTAAAATGAGTTAACAGAACTTTTATTGTTACCCATAATCAATTTGGTTTAGAACTTTCCTAACATCAATTGGTAAGTTTGTTTCCCCATGCTGAGATCCATGCCAACAAGACCTTTGTCATTTTGTAAGTTTAAGATTGATTTAAAATAAGTTTTAGTTCTATATAAGATGAATATTGTTGATTTTTTCTAAGAGTTTTGCAATGCCAAATAAACAACGGGAAAATACTTACAATTTACACAATTTATGAAGCACATTATAAAGACACACTTAATAATTATATACGCTTTATTCTATTGTAAAAGATATCAAAATTTGTAATATAAATATTTATATAAAATTCGATCCGCATTTTCTTTATACAATACATATTTACAAAAATCTTCTCAAGTGGTGAATCACTTCTTTATCAATCAACTGGCTCCTATTCAAATTTCTATAAATTATTCAGAATACTCAATTGATATATGGCTAGACTAAACAATGAAAAATGAATATACTTCACTTGAAACTTTTCAATTTGATATTTGTTCAATTATTTTCTAGAGAAAAAATATGTTTATAATTTTATCATCAACCTAATGATGATGATGATGATGATGATGATGATGATGACGCTGATGATGATGATGCTCACTTGCACTTTTCCAAATAAAACATATTTTTGTAATATGACTAGTCGCGACGATTTCGTATCAGTTGGTTCGGGAGATAAGTAGTTCTAGAAGTTTCTATTCTATTCTATTCTATTCCAAAAACACAACACATTGTTTGTGATTCAGTCTTAAATAAATCTTCTCCTGTATAAAAGAACTCACTTATTCGCAAAGTATATAAAACTCGAAAAATAGCCTAAACTCCAGTCCATGCCAGACATCACAATGGACTAAAAGACTTCTGAATGAACTTGGATAATCTATCTATCTATCCTATATCCTATTCTAATATGCTTACAAAATGGCAGCTATATGGTTCCATTGGTTGGGATAGTCATTGATTATAAAGAATCTTAGGAAAGGAGTCAAATCACAGAATCCAAAGAAACGCATTCGTTCTATTGGATGCTTCTTATTTAATCTTCTTCTTCTTCAGCCAAGATAAAAGAATTTGTGAGGAATACTTGTATGTATCCCTTGAGCCATTAGTGCATCGGAAGTCTTCTGCTATCAGAGTGTCCTCGGCTCATTGACACAAAACGATTCATAGACTAGTAAAATGAGGACTATCCTCATTAAACAGCAGCAACTTGACAAGATTTCTCAGGCAACGAATTGTTATGAATACGAGATTATGAAATTGACCTAATGAAAGCTGAAGATTATTGGACAATACATTAATGTTTAATATTACAAAACACAAAAACTGCATTGACTTCATCACCAACCAAATTAACCAAAGGGAATTATGTTTTTTTGGTTCCTCTGAAGATTACGTAACTGTCAAATACAAATAGAGACACTTAGAGAAAGTGACAAAATAGTAAAACATTGTCTTTCGCATGCAAAAAATCTATTGTACAATAATAATACTTATATTTTATTAAACAATGTTGTAGGTGTACATGTATGGTTAGATTATATGGTTATTGGTTGATTGATTTTTGACTATGTTTGAGGAGGAAAACGATTGAAACTGCACAACTTGTATGAGTTCATTCTTTGACAATAATAAGTACTAAGATACAATATGAATTGTTGATTCGATTAGTTCAATATTGAAGCAGAATTCGAAAATAACTCTATCACAGATCGCAATAGGTAAAAGTACAAGTAGACTATATTAATATTCTTGTAAACCCCAAAAAAATTAAAATCATTGGCCATCATGAACCATCTATAGAATCTCAGAATATCAGAATTTCAGGAAAATATGGGGAAATAATTTTAATTTAATTTATTTTTGAACAGTTTAAAATTTCAAAATTAAGGCAAAATATATTTAATTATTTTTATTTTTATAAGTAGAAAACATAATTACCATTTTCATCACTCATATTTATTGAAGTGAAACGTAACTTTTAAGGTTTTTTTTATTTAAACTAAGAAAATATACAAAAAATTAAAATTAATTAATTTCAATTTTATACTTTTATTACTTGACACTTTTAAGGGCAAATTAAAAATAGAAACAAATCAAAACAAAAAAAAAAAAAAATATTAAAAACACACAAAGGAAAAGTAATTGAAATTCACAACTCAAACACAATTGAAACACAGACAAACACACACACCGTCACTAATTTTTCAAAAAAAAAAAATATTTTAAGTTTAATATTATTATTTCAATCTTCAAACCGAAAGCAAATTAAAACACATCCAAGCCCGCCAAAGGCGATCAAGCAACTGATTTTAGGTAAGCTTGATATAATTGCCTTAACATAAGACTTTAACGATAGCCGGCAATCAGCGTTTCTCTTTAAACCGTAAATGGTATCGAAAATGAACCCGTAGCTCACTCATTTCCGTCGATGCAACAAATTACTCTACTTCTGTAGTGTTAATAAGTAGTATTGCAGTATTAGTATGGGACGCTCAACGCTCAATGATGTATGTAACTTTGTGACTTGTGTACGAAATGAAAGTTACCTACTACTACTTATAAATGTTTGTAATGAATTACATGAAGTACCAAAGAACTCGATATTACGTTAAATTGAAAATATGACATCTTAACAAAACAAACAAGTGCAAAATTTTGTCATTTTTGTTTTAAGGGGATTTCCCTAGTCGAATACATAGTGATAAAAGTATACGAATATAGAGTAAAAGGTATAAACTATTCGGTGAAATTTGTTTAACTCTCATTTTTCCAACTGCTATAAAACAATCAAACTCTTTGCAAGATAGAGTATCTTAAACATAAACTATCAGAGACAAAGATACCGATAGATAGAAAGAGAATGAAAGAGAGAGGGAGAGTAAGAGAGTGTCAAAGTGAGGTATCCAAAGTGAGAAAAAGCATCATGACAATTCAGATAAAAGATAGAAGGTGTAAAAACTCATTAGTTAAAGAGATATCTCTAAATAACCAATATACTTAGTACTTCAAATGTGATGAATTCTGGCAGACAGACAAGCACTTGACTACTTGACTTGGTGTTTCTAAAGTCAATACAATACAATATGTGGAAAACCTATGAAAATTAGATCAAAAAGGTATGAACAAAAAACAGTACAGAAATCGACAGACAGACACACAATTTTATAATTAATAGTTGAAACGGAATGGGAGAATCGTACATTACTATACAGACAACCTTTGACGGACATCAACAACCATTTAAGAATTCTTTCACAATCTCAGGTTATCTATGTACTATGAGTACAAATATAATACAAATATGGAGATATGTATGTACTCGAATCTGTTTCAACATTATAATAATTGTATACTATATTGTATTTTCTAGTTATTTTTATATGTATGGTACCTACTCGTAAGTACTTATGTTAATAATTTTCTAAACTTGGAATCAAATGGTGAAATAATAAGTGGATGGTTGAGCGGATGTGGGAGAGAGAATAGAGGATTGGGCATTTATCCAACTTTAGCAATTCAAAGCTAAAAGAGACTGGAATTTCAATATCATAGGTACATATAATCGTAATAAACAGGCACAAATTAACATAACATAAACAATAAATAAATCTAAAGAGTTCAGTAAAATGCTCTGAGAGTAAGTAGATTTAACAGATTCTAACACAAGCAGCAGCATATAACTCATACATTGAATAAATTAATACAATTCCAGTCCAAATCAAATTGATTGGTTTTAACAAGATTATATTTAATACGAGCTAAAGGACAGAATGTTTCAATTGTACAGATATATGCACCAACTGAAGACAGTGATATAGGTGATAAAGACAACTTCTATAGCATGCTAAATGGAGTTCTGGAAGAAATACCGCATCGAGATATCATACTACTGATGGGGGACTTTAACGCACAAATAGGAGCAAGTAACACCGGTTATGAATCAATTATGGGAGTTCATGGGATGGGTACCCGGAATGAAAATGGGGAATTACTTATAGAGCTCTGCAACAATCACGACCTTAAAATAGGAGGCTCAATGTTCGCTCATAAGGACAACCACAAAGTAACTTGGAACTCACCCAATGGAAGCTTTTCCTCACAGATTGATCATATCTGCATGTCCCGACTGGCGTGTAATATGTTATGCGACGTTCGCAACAAGCGGAGTGCTGAAATTAACAGTGACCACTACTTAATATGCGCCGAGATCCGCCTAGAAACACTGCGTTATCGACATGGGAATAGACCTGCTCCATCACAAAGATTTGACGTAAAGAAATTAACTGACAATGCTACAAAACAGGAATTTATAGCCAAACTCTCCGAAATAGTAGTAGATAACTCAGATAGCGAGGAAGCCTGGGCAACTCTTAGTAGCTCTTTGTATACTGTCTGTGATAATATATTAGGCAAAAAATCCAGGACAAAGGAAGAGTGGATGTCAGTAATTCTTTGGAGAAGAATTGCAGAAAGAAACCATATAAAAATCAAGATGCTTAATGAGAATAATCCACAGCGCATAGACGAACATACAGCATTAGCACGCAATAGGAATAGTTGGACATCCTTTGTTAATCAGCTTTGTAAATAGATTATGTTTATAATTTCTTTAAATTGTAAATACGTCATAAATAATAATATTTAATACGCGAATGAATCTCTCCTTGAATTTAAGCAAAACAAAAAAAAAAAAAATTTCTAAAAATAAGCTCTAATAAGTATTTATAATAAATTTCCCACAATCTTCAATGTACTCGTTTTCCCTCGGTCTCTTATCAAATCGCCTAATCATCGTGTTTTAGGGTATTTTTTATAGAGCCCACATAATCCATAATCCATTGTATCCAAGTCCATTATTATTATAAGTATTTATAATAAATTTCCCACAATCTTCAAGTTACTGTCTTTCTCGCTCAATAAAACAAAACACATAATATCAAGCAACGACGGATCTTAAATTGTTCAATGTATTATTGCTTTTATATTCCTCACGCAGTGAATAGTATTATAAGTTTGTCATGAAGTTTGTGACACACAGAAGGAGACATCGGAGACCCAATAAAATATATACATATATTCTTGATCAGTTCGACGAGACGATTTGATTAAGCCACGTTCGTCTGTCCGTCTTTCCGTCTGTATGTATGCAAACTAGTCCATCAGTTTTTTAGCTAGAGAGGCTCGATCCTTTTTTCTTACTAGACGCAGTAACCAGCCGAATCGGACCACTAGGGGGAGGTACCTCCCATACAAACCACATTAATACAATACATATTTATTAAAATCTTCTCATGTGGTGAATCATTTCTTTATCAATCAACTGGCTCCTATTCAAATTTCTATAAATTATTCAGAATACTCAATTGATATATGGCTAGACTAAACAATGAAAAATAAATACATTTGACTTGAAACTGCAATTGGATATTTGTTTAATTCTTTTCTAGAGAAAACATATGTTTATAATTTTATCATCAACCTAATGATGATGATGATGATGATGATGATGATGATGATGATGATGATGCTCACTTGCACTTTTCCAAATAAAACATATTTTTGTAATATGACTAGTCGCGACGATTTCGTATCAGTTGGTTCGGGAGATAAGTAGTTCTAGAAGTTTCTATTCTATTCTATTCCAAAAACACAATATATTTTTTGTGATTCATTCTTAATCTTCTAGTCTTAAATAAATCTTCTCCTGTATAAAAAAACTCACATATTAGCAAAGTATATAAAACACGAAAAATAGCCTAAACTGACACCCTCCCGTCCTAGGCTCTGGGTGAGGCCTCCAATGATGATGAGAACAGTCCAAGCCAGACATCACAATGGACTAAAAGACTTCTGAATGAACTCGGATAATCTATCTATCTATCCTATATCCTATTCTAATATGCTTACAAAATGGCAGCTATATGGTTCCATTGGTTGGGATAGTCAAAGAAACGCATTCGTTCTATTGGATGCTTTTTATTTAATCTTCTTCTTCTTCAACCAAGATAAAAGAATTTGTGGGGAATACTTGTATGTATCCCTTGATCCATTAGTACATCGGAAGTCTTCTGCTATCACAGTGTCCTTGGCTCATTGACACAAAACGATTCATAGACTAGTAAAATGAGGACTATCCTCATTAAACAGCAGCAACTTGACAAGATTTCTCAGGCACCGAATTGTTATGAATACGAGATTATGAAATTGACCTAATGAAAGCTAAAGATTATTGGACAATACATTAATGTTTAATATTACAAAACACAAAAACTGCATTGACTTCATCACCAACCAAATTAACCAAAGGGAATTATGTTTTTTTGGTTCCTCTGAAGATTACGTAACTGTCAAATACAAATAGAGACACTTAGAGAAAGTGACAAAATAGTAAAACATTGTCTTTCGCATGCAAAAAATCTATTGTACAATAATAATACTTATATTTTATTAAACAATGTTGTAGGTGTACATGTATGGTTAGATTATATGGTTATTGGTTGATTGATTTTTGACTATGTTTGAGGAGGAAAACGAATGAAACTGCACAACTTGTATGAGTTCATTCTTTGACAATAATAAGTACTAAGATACAATATGAATTGTTGATTCGATTAGTTCAATATTGAAGCAGAATTCGAAACTAACTCTATCACAGATCGCAATAGGTAAAAGTACGAGTAGACTGTATCAATATTCTTGTAAATCCCAAAAAATTAAAATCATTGGCCATCATGAACCATCTATAGAATCTCAGAATATCAGAATTTCAGGAAAATATGGGGAAATAATTTTAATTTAATTTATTTTTGAACAGTTTAAAATTTCAAAATTAAGGCAAAATATATTTAATTATTATTATTTTTATAAGTAGAAAACATAATTACCATTTTCATCACTCATATTTATTGAAGTGAAACGTAACCTTTAAGTTTTTTTTTTTTTTTTTTATATAAAACTAAGAAAATATACAAAAAATTAAAATTAATTAATTTCAATTTTATACTTTTATTATTTGACACTTTTAAGGGCAAATTGAAAATAGAAACAAATCAAAAAAAAAATATTAAAAACATTAAAAACACACAAAGGAAAAGTAATTGAAATTCACAACTCAAACACAATTGAAACACAGACAAACACACACACCGTCACTAATTTTTCAAAAAAAAAAATATTTTAAGTTTAATATTATTATTTCAATCTTCAAACCGAAAGCAAATTAAAACACATCCAAGCCCGCCAAAGGCGATCAAGCAACTGATTTTAGGTAAGCTTGATATAATTGCCTTAACATAAGACTTTAACGATAGCCGGCAATCAGCGTTTCTCTTTAAACCGTAAATGGTATCGAAAATGAACCCGTAGCTCACTCATTTCCGTCGATGCAACAAATTACTCTACTTCTGTAGTGTTAATAAGTAGTATTGCAGTATTAGTATGGGACGCTCAACGCTCAATGATGTATATAACTTTGTGACTTGTGTACGAAATGAAAGTTACCTACTACTACTTATAAATGTTTGTAATGAATTACATGAAGTACCAAAGAACTCGATATTACGTTAAATTGAAAATATGACATCTTAACAAAACAAACAAGTGCAAAATTTTGTCATTTTTGTTTTAAGGGGATTTCCCTAGTCGAATACATAGTGATAAAAGTATACGAATATAGAGTAAAAGGTATAAACTATTCGGTGAAATTTGTTTAACTCTCATTTTTCCAACTGCTATAAAACAATCAAACTCTTTGCAAGATAGAGTATCTTAAACATAAACTATCAGAGACAAAGATACCGATAGATAGAAAGAGAATGAAAGAGAGAGGGAGAGTAAGAGAGTGTCAAAGTGAGGTATCCAAAGTGAGAAAAAGCATCATGACAATTCAGATAAAAGATAGAAGGTGTAAAAACTCATTAGTTAAAGAGATATCTCTAAATAACCAATATACTTAGTACTTCAAATGTGATGAATTCTGGCAGACAGACAAGCACTTGACTACTTGACTTGGTGTTTCTAAAGTCAATACAATACAATATGTGGAAAACCTATGAAAATTAGATCAAAAAGGTATGAACAAAAAATAGTACAGAAATCGACAGACAGACACACAATTTTATAATTAATAGTTGAAACGGAATGGGAGAATCGTACATTACTATACAGACAACCTTTGACGGACATCAACAACCATTTAAGAATTCTTTCACAATCTCAGGTTATCTAGTACTATGAGTACAAATATAATACAAATATGGAGATATGTATGTACTCGAATCTGTTTCAACATTATAATAATTGTATACTATATTGTATTTTCTAGTTATTTTTATATGTATGGTACCTACTCGTAAGTACTTATGTTAATAATTTTCTAAACTTGGAATCAAATGGTGAAATAATAAGTGGATGGTTGAGCGGATGTGGGAGAGCAGCAGCATAAAACTCATACATTGAATAAATAATACAATAACAGTCCAAATCAAATTGATTGTTTTTAACAAGATTATATTTAATACGCGAAATACTAACCAAAAGAGATATGTATTTGACTTTGATTTATTTCAAAATATATCCTAAACTTTCGGTTCGAAAAGTATCCTATGCTCAAGGCTGAAACTAACCATGCACATTCAAATAATTTCATTACACTCAAAGCAACGGTTTGGCAGCGCATCAGATACAAACAAAGAAACAAATTAACAAATATTTATTTTTATTTATTGGATTTGTTTTCCTAAAGCTGAGCAAAGATCCCTTGCTGAAGAAATGAAGAAGTTTTCTATATGTATATGGTCTCTTTTTCCTCGTCGTTTAGGAAATCATAATTTTGTATATTACTTCTACAAAATCATTTTCAGGGGTTTTATGCAGTGTATCCATGTCCATAGGTGTATTACATATGTATAAGTTCTAATAAATATTTATAATAAATTTCCCACAATCTTCAATGTACTCGTTTTCCCTCGGTCGCTTATCAAATCGCCTAAATCATCGTGTTTTAGGGTATTTTTTATAGAGCCCACATAATCCATAATCCATTGTATCCAAGTCCATTATTATTATAAGTATTTATAATAAATTTCCCACAATCTTCAAGTTACTGTCTTTCTCGCTCAATAACACAAAACACATAATATCAACCAACGACGGATCTTAAATTGTTCAATGCATTATTGCTTTTATATTCCTCACGCAGTGAATAGTATTATAAGTTTGTCATGAAGTTTGTGACACACAGAAGGAGACATCGGAGACCCAATAAAGTATATACATATATTCTTGATCAGTTCGACGAGACGATTTGATTAAGCCACGTTCGTCTGTCCGTCTTTCCGTCTGTATGTATGCAAACTAGTCCATCAGTTGTTTAGCTAGAGAGGCTCGATCCTTTTTTCTTACTAGACGCAGTAACCAGCCGAATCGGACCACTAGGGGGAGGTACCTCCCATACAAACCACATTAATACAATACATATTTATTAAAATCTTCTCATGTGGTGAATCATTTCTTTATCAATCAACTGGCTCCTATTCAAATTTCTATAAATTATTCAGAATACTCAATTGATATATGGCTAGACTAAACAATGAAAAATAAATACATTTGACTTGAAACTGCAATTGGATATTTGTTTAATTCTTTTCTAGAGAAAACATATGTTTATAATTTTATCATCAACCTAATGATGATGATGATGATGATGATGATGATGATGATGATGCTCACTTGCACTTTTCCAAATAAAATATATTTTTGTAATATGACTAGTCGCGACGATTTCGTATCAGTTGGTTCGGGAGATAAGTAGTTCTAGAAGTTTCTATTCTATTCTATTCCAAAAACACAACACATTTTTTGTGATTCAGTCTTAAATAAATCTTCTCCTGTATAAAAAAACTCACATATTGGCAAAGTATATAAAACACGAAAAATAGCCTAAACTGACACCCTCCCGTCCTAGGCTCTGGGTGAGGCCTCCAATGATGGTGAGAACAGTCCATGCCAGACCTCACAATGGACTAAAAGACTTCTGAATGAACTCGGATAATCTATCTATCTATCCTATATCCTATTCTAATATGCTTACAAAATGGCAGCTATATGGTTCCATTGGTTGGGATAGTCAAAGAAACGCATTCGTTCTATTGGATGCTTTTTATTTAATCTTCTTCTTCTTTAGCCAAGATAAAAGAATTTGTGGGGAATACTTGTATGTATCCCTTGATCCATTAGTACATCGGAAGTCTTCTGCTATCACAGTGTCCTTGGCTCGTTGACACAAAACGATTCATAAGCTAGTAAAATGAGGACTTTCCTCATTAAACAGCAGCAACTTGACAAGATTTCTCAGGCCCCGAATTGTTATGAATACGAGATTATGAAATTGACCTAATGAAAGCTGAAGATTATTGGACAATACATTAATGTTTAATATTACAAAACACAAAAACTGCATTGACTTCATCACCAACCAAATTAACCAAAGGGAATTATGTTTTTTTGGTTCCTCTGAAGATTACGTAACTGTCAAATACAAATAGAGACACTTAGAGAAAGTGACAAAATAGTAAAACATTGTCTTTCGCATGCAAAAAATCTATTGTACAATAATAATACTTATATTTTATTAAACAATGTTGTAGGTGTACATGTATGGTTAGATTATATGGTTATTGGTTGATTGATTTTTGACTATGTTTGAGGAGGAAAACGAATGAAACTGCACAACTTGTATGAGTTCATTCTTTGACAATAATAAGTACTAAGATACAATATGAATTGTTGATTCGATTAGTTCAATATTGAAGCAGAACTCGAAAATAACTCTATCACAGATCGCAATAGGTAAAAGTACAAGTAGACTATATTAATATTCTTGTAAACCCCAAAAAAATTAAAATCATTGGCCATCATGAACCATCTATAGAATCTCAGAATATCAGAATTTCACTTAAGAAAAGCAGGAAAATATGGGGAAATAATTTTAATTTAATTTATTTTTGAACAGTTTAAAATTTCAAAATTAAGGCAAAATATATTTAATTATTTTTATTTTTATAAGTAGAAACCATAATTACCATTTTCATCACCCATATTTATTGAAGTGAAACGTAACTTTTAAGGTTTTTTTTATTTAAACTAAGAAAATATACAAAAAATTAAAATTAATTAATTTCAATTTTATACTTTTATTACTTGACACTTTTAAGGGCAAATTAAAAATAGAAACAAATCAAAACAAAAAAAAAAAAAAAATATTAAAAACACACAAAGGAAAAGTAATTGAAATTCACAACTCAAACACAATTGAAACACAGACAAACACACACACCGTCACTAATTTTTCAAAAAAAAAATATTTTAAGTTTAATATTATTATTTCAATCTTCAAACCGTAAGCAAATTAAAACACATCCAAGCCCGCCAAAGGCGATCAAGCAACTGATTTTAGGTAAGCTTGATATAATTGCCTTAACATAAGACTTTAACGATAGCCGGCAATCAGCGTTTCTCTTTAAACCGTAAATGGTATCGAAAATGAACCCGTAGCTCACTCATTTCCGTCGATACAACAAATTACTCTACTTCTGTAGTGTTAATAAGTAGTATTGCAGTAGTAGTATGGGACGCTCAACGCTCAATGATGTATATAACTTTGTGACTTGTGTACGAAATGAAAGTTACCTACTACTACTTATAAATGTTTGTAATGAATTACATGAAGTACCAAAGAACTCGATATTACGTTAAATTGAAAATATGACATCTTAACAAAACAAACAAGTGCAAAATTTTGTCATTTTTGTTTTAAGGGGATTTCCCTTGTCAAATACATAGTGATAAAAGTATACGAATATAGAGTAAAAGGTATAAACTATTCGATGAAATTTGTTTAACTCTCATTTTTCCAACTGCTATAAAACAATCAAACTCTTTGCAAGATAGAGTATCTTAAACATAAACTATCAGAGACAAAGATACCGATAGATAGAAAGAGAATGAAAGAGAGAGGGAGAGTAAGAGAGTGTCAAAGTGAGGTATCCAAAGTGAGAAAAAGCATCATGACAATTCAGATAAAAGATAGAAGGTGTAAAAACTCATTAGTTAAAGAGATATCTCTAAATAACCAATATACTTAGTACTTCAAATGTGATGAATTCTGGCAGACAGACAAGCACTTGACTACTTGACTTGGTGTTTCTAAAGTCAATACAATACAATATGTGGAAAACCTATGAAAATTAGATCAAAAAGGTATGAACAAAAAATAGTACAGAAATCGACAGACAGACACACAATTTTATAATTAATAGTTGAAACGGAATGGGAGAATCGTACATTACTATACAGACAACCTTTGACGGACATCAACAACCATTTAAGAATTCTTTCACAATCTCAGGTTATCTATGTACTATGAGTACAAATATAATACAAATATGGAGATATGTATGTACTCGAATCTGTTTCAACATTATAATAATTGTATACTATATTGTATTTTCTAGTTATTTTTATATGTATGGTACCTACTCGTAAGTACTTATGTTAATAATTTTCTAAACTTGGAATCAAATGGTGAAATAATAAGTGGATGGTTGAGCGGATGTGGGAGAGCAGCAGCATAAAACTCATACATTGAATAAATTAATACAATAACAGTCCAAATCAAATTGATTGTTTTTAACAAGATTATATTTAATACGCGAATGAATCTCTCCTTGAATTTAAGCAAAACAAAAAAAAAATAATAATAATAACCAAAAGAGATATGTATTTGACTTTGATTTATTTCAAAATATATCCTAAACTTTCGGTTCGAAAAGTATCCTATGCTCAAGGCTGAAACTAACCATGCACATTCAAATAATTTCATTACACTCAAAGCAACGGTTTGGCAGCGCATCAGATACAAACAAAGAAACAAATTAACAAATAGTTATTTTTATTTATTGGATTTGTTTTCCTAAAGCTGAGCGAAGATCCCTTGCTGAAGAAATGAAGAAGTTTTCTATATGTATATGGTCTCTTTTTCCTCGTCGTTTAGGAAATCATAATTTTGTATATTACTTCTACAAAATCATTTTCAGGGGTTTTATGCAGTGTATCCATGTCCATAGGTGTATTACATATGTATAAGTTCTAATAAATATTTATAATAAATTTCCCACAATCTTCAATGTACTCGTTTTCCCTCGGTCGCTTATCAAATCGCCTAAATCATCGTGTTTTAGGGTATTTTTTATAGAGCCCACATAATCCATAATCCATTGTATCCAAGTCCATTATTATTATAAGTATTTATAATAAATTTCCCACAATCTTCAAGTTACTGTCTTTCTCGCTCAATAACACAAAACAAAAAGTATCAACCAACGACGGAACTTAAATTGTTCAATGCATTATTGCTTTTATACTCTTCACGCAGTGAATAGTATTATAAGTTTGTCATGAAGTTTGTGACACACAGAAGGAGACATCGGAGATCCAATAAAATATATACATATATTCTTGATCAGTTCGACGAGACGATTTGATTAAGCCACGTTCGTCTGTCCATCTTTCCATCTGCATGTATGCAAACTAGTCCCTCAGTTTTTTAGCTAGAGAGCTGAAAATTTTACACGAGCCTTTTTCTTTACTAGACGCAGTAACCAGCCGAATCGGACCACCCATTTAGTTTCAGGTTCTTATTAGAAAAATTTAAGTTTTTATTAGAAAACTTTTTTTTGTTTTTTGTGTTGTCGACTGAAATTTGAAATTTGTCTGTTCCATATTCAACAGCCATGTAGATTTCAAGACCCTAGGATTACTGGATCGTAAAGCTCCCATACAAATATATCGGTCACAGTATTGAAATGCTCTTTGTGTACTGGCTATACCCTAAACATAAGTCAAAACAGATCGTAGGCAAATACATTTTCTAGAGGGTGCATGAAGAGTCTATCAACTTCGTCATAGTCAAAGTTAAACTTCTTACTTGTGTTTTTTTTTTTGTTTTTTTTTTTTGTATTCTATTATTTTATTTATTTAGTGTAGTTCCTTTCATGCTCTCTTTCTTTCCTTCTTTCAATATGGTTGCGTAAAAACTATTCTTATACCTTCTTTTTTTCACTTATCTAAATTAAACAATTTATTATGTTTTCCTTCTTACTACAATAAATATTGTTATTATCAAAGTTTACGATTTATACGTCTGAACTCGTGCCGCGATTACTTGTCATTATATGGTACTTAGCGTGCTACCTATTTAGATATTTTATTGTTTTACGATTAGTGACCTAAGTAAATCAATGGAATTTTCCTGTAAAATCACTATTGTATACATTTTACATACTCGTACATAATTCCGAGTTGGAAATCAAAAAAATTTCTATGTTTTTTACAGATCACTTTCACAATTTCTTTCTCTCAAAAAAAAAACTCTAATACTTTTCATTTAACTACATGACAATAAAAGTAGGCAAAGAATCAGATCTATCATATACGATACTTGTGTGATGATAAGCACTTTTCTGGCTAGCACTTGGTCTACAATAGTCATGATGGCTACTAAAATAGGTGAATTATGTGCTTAAAAGCGCTCAAGTACCACTTCGATTCCTTAAAAATGGAAAGTCACAGTGCTTGAAAATTTTTAACTACTTTTAAAACGTAGATACCAAGTAGTTGGACTCAAGAATCAAACAGAAGAAATTCGATGGCAGAAATTGTATTCAATTCTACAGACAAATTTGGCTTATCTTTACCGGAAAGCTATACCAAGCTCTGATTCGAATGCCATCCCTAAGTTTTAAGCTGACATAGAAACTCTACGAGATGCAGTACATTTGTTGGAGCCATTCGAATCGGACTACTAGGGGAGATACCTCCCGTACAAACCACCCATAGAAATTCAGGTTCTTATTAGAAAAACATTTTTGTGTTTTGTACAAGCTAACTGAAATTTGGGCATTATAAGTTTCTAACCAACCTCCATCAAATAGTGTAAATTTCAAGACCGTGGTGTTACTGGATGGTACAGCTCCCATACAAACCCAAATTGAAATTTATGTCTCATTAGAAAATCTTTTTTGTTTTCTGTGTTATCGAACTGAAACTAAAACAGTAAGTGTCTGATCTATATTCAATAACTGTGTAAATTTAGTGAACTGATATACCCAACATAGGCAGTATCGAATGTCTATCACGACTAATACTACTAGTAAGCCTACTAAGGCAAATCGATAAACAAATATTTCTGAATGCTCTATCACAGAGCGTAGGCAAAAACATTTTCTAGGGATGCGTTTAGAGCATATCAGATTTGGCATAGGCGTAGTTAACATTCTTATTACCTGTTTGTAGTATACTTAATTTATATTTGGATTAATGGAAATTTGGATCTATTTTAAGTTTTACAAACAGTCTTGCTCACTGGAAACCAGATCGTGAGAATATGGTATTCCACATACAAAGTACTTATCAGCCAGCTATGTACATAAGTATATACAAGACAAGTACTTATGTGCATATGAACCGTCTATATTATATTTTACAGGCAATCAAGTATATAATGTGCTTGTAGTACATACCTATATTAAATTTGAATCACAATGGGGGAATAACCCTGAGTTGAAAATTCATTGATTCTTTATAATGAAATAAAATAAAAATGTAAAAAAAAAAAACGGGTTCTTACAAAAATAAACAAACATCAAATTAGAGTCACATAGTGACACATTACATACATACTATATACACATGTACACTATTATATCAAATACTGTATGGAAATGAAATAATCACTAAAAGAGAATATATTAGTTCATAAGAAATAGTATATCAATATTTGTATATAATGTAATCACGTAGATACATATGTTTTATAGTAAATGACAATAATCAGAATTCTCTGATAGCTGATTGTCAAAAAGCCATAAAAATTCTATCTAGTACTGTAACTAAAAACAAAAATGGGCCACGGAGGATTCCATACCAGATTGGGTGGTACTTCCCCTAGCGGTCCGATTTGACTGATTCCAACAAATATACCGCGCCTATATCAATAACTTATAGTGTCTAAATTTCAGTTCGATAGAACAAAAAACAAAAAAGTTTTTCCAATAAGAACCTGAATTTTAATAATGAGTTTGTATGGCAGGTGCCCTCTCTAGTGGTCCGATCAAACTGAAATTTTAACAATATAAGTTTCTGATGTATAGCCACCAATCATCCAAATTTCAAAATCGTGGGATTACTGGATCGTGTAGCTGCCATACAAACTAAAATGTTTCTTGTATGGGGACACCTTTAAGTTTTTTAAAATATTTTAGTTTTAGTATTTGTTGCTAATGCTCCTGATGAACTACACATTCTGTGAAAATTTCAACTCTTCAGCTATTACGGTTCATGAGATTTGACCATCCGTCCTCGGGTCCGCGGTACCCTAAAAAACCAGAAATTCTATTGAACTTGAAAAACTATGCAAATAACTTTCCGATTAGGTCTAGTACAATGAACTCCTAATTTCTTTTGCATAGAGCCCTCCTTGATTCATTTATGATGATAATGTTCTATTAAAAAATTCTGATAAAAGAATCTAAAGCGACAATTGTTTTCAAAAATAGACTTTTTGATGAGAAATTGTTTTAAAATTACTAATTCATCATCCGGTAAGATAATAATTTTAAAGCAATAATCATCATAGTTACAGAGAGACATCGTAAGAGACACCCTGCTTTCTGCATTACTACAAAAATAGCGTAAGAGACATAAAAGCGGCTTTGTAGCTATAAATATTTATACGTAATTAAGTATAAATGAGCGACGGAGAAGATAACCAATTGAAAGTAAGAAAGTACTATATACACATATGGCAAAAATAATAAGTACATCTAGTTTTCATTTCTTTCCATACATTTTTTTTTTTACTTTTCCGGTTGTTCGGATGTCGTAAACCATTTTAAATCTATGGATTACGATGTGGCGAAACGCTTTGGGACTTCACTCATTTCTATGATAGCTAAAATTTTTAAAAAGACCCATTCAAACCTTCAAAATGCATTTCAGCTGAAATAGACCAAGTAATTTCAGACCGAACGGTTCGTCACTAACTAACTACAATATGCCAACCTACCAGGCCGCATAGCCCGAAGAGTTCCGCTGCTTCTACGAAATAATTTGAAGATGAGGCTAACTTTCGCAAAGAAACATGTAAACTGGTCTGGGCCAGACGGTGGAAGAAAGTGGCATAAGATTTTGTGGAGTGACGCAACAAAAATATATTTGTATGGTAACGATATTACTTGAAATGTTCGACGCCCGAAAGGAAAGGAATTCCACATGCGCTACACAAAAAAGACCGTTAGCCAAGGCGGCGGCAACATTATGTTTTGCGGATGTTTTTCCTGGTATAGAATTTCTGATACCATGACCAGATTCCAAGACAAAGACATCTTGGAAAGTACAATGCTCTCCTACGCTGAAGAAAATATGCCCTTGAGGTGAACCTTTCAACAGGATAATGATACAAAACACACATCGAAGTTATTCAAGGATTGGTTCAAATGCAAGAAAGTCAATTTACTAAGCTGGCCAAGTCAGTCAAAAGACTTGAATCCTATCGAAAACCTTTAGAATGAGCTGAAAAACAGAATTGGAAAGCAAAATTTCCAAAATAGAGACCAATTGTGGTATGAGATACCAGTCGAAACTTGCCAGAAACTAATAACCTGTATGCCAAAAAGAACTGAAAAGATTATTCCAAATAAAGGAGGATTTTCCGGGTATTAAAGAAACAATTGTAATATTAAGAAAACAAATCTGAAAAAAAGTGAATTACAGATAATTTCGTTTATTTCAATTGGTAAATTTGACTTGTTTTTTTTTTACAAAATTTTCGCTATCAAGAAATGGGGGAAGTCCCAAATTACAATATTTCTTGCTTGCAAAGGTTTCGCCACATCGTAATCTATAGATTTAAAATGGTTTACGATATCCGCACAACCAGAAAAGTAAAAAAAAAATGTATGGAAAGAAATGAAAACTACATGTACTTATTATTTTTGCCATAAGTGTATGTTTAGAGGCTAAATATACGAGAGCGAAAATTGTTTTCTATTATCTATTCTGATCTCTTTTCTTTATTTTTTTTTGGTTTTTATTCGTTAAGAGATATAAATAAAAGTTAAATATTGGTTGGAAAAGGAGACCAAATCCTTGATTCAACAAATATTGTGGAAATGACTGTATAGCCAAAATTACTTAAGGGGGTATTCTGGTCTAGAAAATTGAAAAAATCGATTTTTTTTTGCATATTTTCAAAGCTTAGACTTTTAAAAATATGCTCTTAAAAGGATTTTTCAAAATTCGAAATATTTTGGGAGGTACAGCGGATTTTGTTACGTGGCATCTAAGCCGGCCGAGCGGAGTGATCACACAATGAATGGCAGACTTGAGGATTCATTCTTTCCAGAAATTCTTTTATATCCGACTCGAGCTCTTTATGTCTATATATATATATATATATATATATATAATACATGTGCACTTTTAAATTTCCATATAGACGGCAATATTATCATCTGAGTTATTCTACTCGAAATCTTTCTCAAACTTCAAACGCGTTTTTTTCAAAACTCCTTTTTTTGAGGTGGTTGACACGATATCTCAAGTTCTATCTTAGCGATTCCTTTGAAATTTTGTGAGAATCTTCTTTATACATTTCTTTATCGTCTTACCCTTGGATTTTGAAAAATTTTAATTCCAAGTATTTTTAAAAAAATCGTAAAGGTCGAAAAACAGGGGTAAAAAAAAATTTTTTTTTCAAGTGGACGCCATTTTGTGAATTTTTTTTTTTTTTTTTTTTTGCTGTGGCACAAACGATAGCAACATCCTTACTGATTGAGAATTTTTTTTCCTTGTTTGATTTAGATCACTACAAGGGTAGGAATCATGTCAACCAGGGAGCACCCTTTGAATGGCAACCCCCACTTCACCAGCCTGTCATTGGATGAATTTTTGACTTTTTTCCATTTTTAAATTTTTTTTATATACTTTAAAAATCAATAAACATTATATAAAAAAATGGATACTAAAAATGTTTTGAATTTTTTTTTTTATCCTAGTTTGAAAAATACCCAAAAACTAGGGCTCTAGACCAGAATACCCCCTTAATGAATATTTTTGGTGCATAAGCACAAATTAGAGAGATTGGCAAAAAACATAGAAATCAAAAGACGGAGGATGAGAATAGCAGGCGCAAGTTAAGCTATGAGTATCGTTATCATGAAAAGGAGTTTATAAATACTTTGCCAGCAATTCATCTATGTACTATGAAAAAAAACACTGAAGATTAAAAGAAACAGTAAGACGCTCAGCAAAAACAAAATCAGAAGAGAAGTTATACCTTCCTACGGAGTTCTACATAAATCTTGGACCACAGTTGCTATTTGTTTCTGCTCTTACTTTTTCTCTTTTGATAAATGAATCATTTCTCTAAACTAAACTACTCAGAATACTCAATTGATAAATGGCTAGACTAAACAATGGAAAATAAATATATGCAATTGGATCTTTGTTCAATTCTTTTCTAGATAAAACATATGTTTATAATTTTATCATCAACCTAATGATTAGATTCTGTTGTTCAGTTGCACGTTTCCATATAAAACACATTTTTGTACAATAATATGACTAGTCGCAACGATTTCGCTTCAGTTGGTTTGGGTGATAAGTACAATAGTTCTAGAACTTTTGCTATTCCGCAAACACAAAACATATTTCGTGATTCATTCTTAATCTGCCAGACTTCGGGTAGCGTTGGACACTTGATACATTAGTACACATATTAGCAAAGGTCATGTCAGTCATGATAGAAAAATAGTCTCCAGGCAGAAGAACAACTTTTTCACCCTGAACTTTTCTGGTTATATAAAATTTATTTACTTATTAGAACTAAGATTATAATTACAAATTATAACCTAGTATTTAATATAAACAATAGCGACAAAGGCCTTCAGCTCCGCGACTCTTGGGATGTCAGCCAGCGCACTAACCTCTGGGCCAACGAGCCAGTCTATAGGTTATATAAAAATAATTTAACAACCGAGCATTCTACTACTTATATAGGTAGTTTAATTTCATTTTCGAACTCAATCCCATAAAACTAATTTCGACTTCTAAAAAGTCTTTCTATTGTATATCAAAACGTTAGAAATCTCCTTAGAAAACTAGACATTTTGTATAGGCATAGTTTATCCTTTGAAGCGGATGTTATAGCGTTTTCTGAGAGATGTATGATAATGAAATTTTCTGTTCAAATTTCATTACATTTAGGCCACAAATATTTTAATCACAATAAACAGAAGTCAAATAAATAGAGAAATATTTTCTATATTTTTATAATCAAAAATTTTCAACATTTAAAACATTTTATATACAAGTATTTATTCATTTATACATATGATATGATATAATATGATATAATATAATATGATATGATGACCAGAAAAATGGCCAAACAGAATTAGATTTAAAAACATTATTGGATAAATTTAAATTGGTTAGTAAAATTCTGTGTGGGTCGCCATTATATTGTAGGTAAATTTATATTAACTTATAAAATTAAGAAACATTAAAATAAAAACAAAAAAAAATTATGATTACAGTAGATTTCTAGAACGAACTTAATTCTGATTCTTATTTCGCACCAAAACAAGGCTCACAACACGTAATTTATCTTCTATTTCTATATAACATAATGTACAAAAAACACGTGAATCAGGAGAAACACGAGCAAGAACAATAAAAAAAAAACATATTAATTATTTTAAGATTTGTATTAGGAAATTCGAACTTTAATTCGAATTACATATTCAAATGTTTGTTGTTGTTGTTGTTGTTGTTGTTGTTGCAACAAATTAAAGTAATGAGAAATGTACTTCTCGTACATATTTATGTTTATGTTTGTGATACCACAGCCAGTGGAGACTTGTGTTGTGTTGCTTAGTGTAAGTATATAGTGTATAGGATTATGGACAAGATTATGATTGAGATTAGGGTTCGGAGTTGTCGTAGCCCTTGTTAGTAGCACTATATCGCATACGACCTTCACTACTAGAAGTTTCATAGGAAGAGAATTTTGGCATTTGTCCGTTTTCAAGATCAATATCGTCTAGCTGGAATGCAAAGCTGGATGAATTTGTTTTGGGTGATATAGCACCATCACTATTGCTAGTGTCTTGATCTGAGACCGCATGAGTTTCAGCTCCGCCAGCGGAACGATTGGCAGCATCGTTTATGTACATGTATCTATAGCGCAATGCCAGGATTATGAAGATTCCCATGTCGACAATCATGAACATAGCAAAGAAAATAAATTCCCCAGATTGGGTCTGGGTTATTTTGAATTGTGAAATGACTACGACAAGCATGTTGCCAACGGATATGGTAAGAAGCCAGCAAGCTTGTAGTACGGCTTTCATGGATGTGGGCGCCTGTGTAAAGGTAAACTCTAGGCCGGTAACAGAGAACATGACCTCGGCTGCTGTTATAACAACAATCTGAGGCAATTGCCAGAATATTGGTAGTTTGTTAGCTTCAACGACCTCGACGAAATTTGATTCCTATAAAAAGTTAAAATATACATATAAATTCATATCGTTTTTGTTGTAATTGATTAATTTTTGTAATTCTTACATAACCATCCTGTTCGGTACCACGCATTATGAGTGCATAAACCCCACCAGTGAGACTACTAAAGTTTGCAGCCTCAATACCATTAATAGCAATGAATTTTGAACCACCGTCAATGGCAGTCAAGGCTGAGATGTTGCGCTTGTCCAGCTCAGTTGTTAAATCTTTGTTATGGTGTAGCACAATTGGACCTTCGTCTATAGGAAAATTTGTAAGCGTACGTAACAAAGAATTACCGCCCCTCGGTTTGGAGCTCTCATCATTAAACATATATAGCTGATCGTCGGCCATGAAGTAGCTAATTGCCTCGCCTGGTCGTAGATCTATGTTGGCTGAAATATTCGCACAATCCTTGCTAGTCGATAAAGCCAAAAATTCAGCTTTTCGCGGTTTATTCATTTTTAAGGTTAAATCTGACCACATTTTTAATGATTCGATTTCTCCAGATCGTAGAATTGAACGTCTTTCATTACGATGCGCTGGCTCTGCCATTGCAGTGAAGTGATAGTCACATGGCATTCCATTATAGAAACGTAAATGGGTTGTGTCCGGTGTCAGTTGAACTGGTTCAAATTCTTCTAATTGTACTTCAACATATGCAGACAAAAGGAAAGCCACGGCAGCCAATAAGCCACCCAAAGTGAGCTTTTGTAGTGGTCGCCTGATTCCAAGCTTGCTAAGTATTGGATAGATTATGGTATCAAAGAGTGGTATAAAGATCAAGATGAGCAATGGGTTCACAACTTGCATTTGATCAGGTTTTATGGTGAACCAACCATTGATACTACCGTTCATGCGAGTTGCCTGGAAAGTCCAACGTGAGCCCTGCTGATCGAAAAGCGCCCAAAATACGGGAAACGGCAAATAGAGTACTAGAATCTTTACAAGTATACGCGTATCGTGTATAATTTTATTATCCACAGTACCAATAGCATAATCAAGAAAACGACCACGTGGATTACGATTACGATTCTGATACCATCCTCGTAATGCTACTAGAACGCATCGAGTCACACCAAATATCATGTTGCCCTCTGGAGCTTTAATGCGATACAATGGTTTGCCCATTACGAAGATAATCACAGAGGCGACCATAAGCAAGGCTGGTACTCCAAATGCCAATGAAAAGCAATCTTCATCATCAAAACAATGAACGTCCGCACGTAATATTGGAGTTAAAGTAGTTGAAATCATAGAGCCAGCATTGATGGCAAAATAGAACAGTGAAAAGAACGCAGCTATTTCCTTTCCCTGATGAGGTAAAATAAACTGATCGCCACCAAATGCTGATACACACGGTTTTATGCCACCTGTTCCAGCCGCAATCATTAGCAAACCAATTATTGTAGCATGTCTGGAATATATGGTATATGGTATATTGTGTATGGTACAAAATCTTATTAACAAATCCATAATAAATTTCTTTCTTACACAGTTGCAAAGTTCAGAGCTGGCAAAGCACCCAATGCCATAAGTATACATCCAATTGCATACAGCACAGAAAGATACAAAATAGTTTTATACTTTCCCAGCCAGCTATCGGCTATGACTGCTCCAATGAGTGGAAACATATATAGCAACATGGTGAATATATGAAAGATTACAGTCGATTCCTCCTCAGTGTAAGCCAATTTGTTTGTGAGATACAACACCAGGATGGCTAAGCAAAGAAAGAAAAAGTTTTTTATTTTTTTTTTTAAACCATCTATCCATCCAATTTAACTTACTGCGCATGCCATAGAAATTGAAGCGTTCACAGAACTCATTGCTTATAATGTAGCCAATCGAACTTGGATACGGTATGACCTATAAATATAAAAAAGGGATCTCTATTATTATCCACAAGTAATTATACATATTACATAAGAATTTATATATTGATACGAGTTCTAAGTTACTTGTCTGCTTGAATTTGAGTGTTTTTTTTTTTTTGTCCTAGGTTTTTAATTTTGTCATTATCATTTAAGTTCTCCGATTACAAATTAGGACGGCCCTTTTCATAAGAATGTTATTAGCTTGGCAATAATTTGAAACAAATTTACGAAGCCTAGTACATCATACTATGTTTCGGATGTTTTTTATGTAATATATTTTAACGAGCATCATATATACATATTTCTCATTCTAGACCGTAGGATTATTAGAAGAGAAGTATCACCCTCCCATACAATCCCAGAGTCAAATTTTGTTTTTTATTAAAAAAAACCCTTAGATTACTGGATGGTATAGCTCCCATACAAATCCAGATAAAACCTCTTTTGATTTTTGTATTATCAAACTGATATTTAAACAATATAAGTCATGGGCCCAAGTCCACCAACCATGTAAATTTCAAGACCCTTTGACCACTGATTCGTATAGATCCCATACAAAGTCACTTTCAAATTCATGTTCTTTTTAAAAACAACTTGTTTTTTTTTTGTATAGTCAAATTGATATTTGAACACTATATTATCATGTATATTTCAAGACCCTACAATTACTGGATGGTATAGCTCCCATACAAAACGCGAGCAAAGTTCGGTCGGCTGGTAATAAAGCCCTATACGAGTATAAAATGAATTTATATACATACAAGTATTAAGATATAAAATAGCAGATGTATTCCAATGTTCCTTAACTGTCCACTTAGTAGGCCTAGAAAATAGGACACACTGTACCTAATGCATTACAACGGCGCTTTAATAGCCTAAGTGAGTTGGCCTTTGTACTAGCTAACTAATCCTAACTTAGCCTACCCATGTACAGGGAGAGAGAGAGAGAGAGAGGGAGAGATCCGATCTGTCATTAATTTTCGAAAACCCTGAAACACACAACAATGTAAACTTTAAAAAGCTAACACTGTTATTAAAAATTTATTTATTAATGAGTATTTAGTATAAAATTTAGTATTCGAGAAATAGCATTCCAAACAGAAGGCATGGATGCTGATAATTATATCTTTAATATACTCTAAGATTTCATTCATACTCTCCTCTCATACCTACTAAGTATGTTAAGTATATTGCACAATTATTGTATGCTTCAGAAATTATTGAGCTTATTAAAATACTTAATAGATGCATAATATTGTTTATATTGTATATTTTTATATATGTATCTAGATACATATGTTAGCACTTATATTGTTTTATTTAAGAAGGGGTGCGTGCGGCATGGATGAACACAAATTATAATAACAAAATTTGAAACATGATTTACAGCTTTGCGTTTGGTTCATAAACAAGTTTATGTTTTTTTTTTTTCAATCACAAAAAAAAAAAATTTTAATCAAAACAACTCACAAGCGACTCACCTCGACGTCTGTCGGTTTTATTGGTGCATCTACAACCATATTTATAAAGAAAATATTGTACAATACTTATTTTTTTTTTTTTTTGTTTTTAATTATGATTAATTAATTAAAATTTTGCACAAACAAATTGCAACTCTAAGCTTAACACAGAAAAATTAAACATAAATTATAAAAAAAAAAAAAATAATAATATTTTTGTATAAATTTTCTAAAATCAGTAATCACAGAATAAGATTTGAGTTCGAAACCAATGCGAGCTTAAATTCGAACTGATCGAAACTGAAGCTTTGCAGTCCAAAAATTGAATGACAACATTTTAGAAAGCCTCCAAACTAAACAACAAACAACCAACGAACCATGCATTGGAAGAACTACCTGCCCATAGACAACTCTTAATTGCTGTTGAATAATTTTCGTAACAGAGAGGTTTTGACAAAACTGAGAGTAGTAATTTAGAGAGATCATTCATTTTAAACATATTGTAATAGATACAAGATACTATTTCTTTAGTCTATCTGTTTGTCTATCTTAATAAAAGCCAACAATCAAAGAGTGTGGGGACTGAGGCGTCTAAGCCAACTTAAGACTGAGACTGAGACTGAGACTTGTATTTTATTATACAAAAATAAAAAAAAATAAAAAAAAAAAAATAACTAAACAAAATATCTATAAACAGATTTCTTACTACTCATGGCTCATGGTTAAATTTTAAATGAAGTAGCCAACAAAGTATCTACTTAGAAGAGAAATATGCGACAAATGAGCAGAATTTCATTTGCATGCAATAAAATTAATTTTGCTTACTCCACCGACATGAAGTAACGTTTAATAATTGCAAATTAAGAAAAACATCTAGTGAGAACTGAGAAGTCTTACCTATACCTAAGTAAGTACTTACAAGGGCTAATGGATACAAACAACTAAGCATTCTCCCTTAGTAGGCATTACAACAATAGAATTTTTTTTTATTGAATGCACTTTCATGGATTTTAAGATTTGTATTGTCATAACGAGAGATAAGATAATAAGATGTAATATCTTTGACCAGTAAGACCCTACGCAAATACAAACCACAAATCAGTTTATAAAAAAAAAAAAAATCATCTACATAAGTCATGGTCCAAACATGTCTAAGGGACGTGCTACTCAAAAATTATTGTAAAAGCTCAAAAAATCGTATTGTATATTGACCTTAATACATAAAATAGAATGCTTTCACAGAATCTCAGTAATACTTTGGACATATGAACAAGCACAAGCTCTCTCTCCACTTATATTTGTTACAATATAAAAAGTAGTCTTTTGTGAGTTAAGTTAAGCCCTGATTTGCCGTTAAGGGAGATGAGAGATGATATCCTTGTATTTTATATAATAGTCTGATCTGTATAAGGTTCGTAAGACCCTACATATGCATTGTAGGTATATAGGCATGCATGGCATATCAGTTTGAACAAAAGACATCATTTCATTTCTCAGAATCTGAGTTATCCTCTAAATTTATGGATCCAGTAGTTTTGACAATGCTTACAACTGATATATTTTGAATAGTATTATAAGTTTGTTATGAATTTTATAAAGGACATAAGAAGACATCAGAGACCCCATAAAGTATATATTGTATTATTAGTGATCAGCTTAACGAGACGAGTCTGATATGTCTGAATATATACAAACTAGTACCTCAGTTTTTGAGAAACAGAATTAAATTTTTCATTTTATCCGACTCTTTACATTTGTCGGAATCAGCCGAATCGAAACCCACTAGGAAGGGTACCTCCCATACAAACCCAAATTCAAATTCATTTTCTTATTAGAAAAATATTTTTATGTTATTTGTGTTATCGAACTAAAATTGGGACAGTATAAATGTCTGATCCATATTTACCAACCATGTAAATTTCAAGACCCTAGGATTACTGGATCGTATAGCTCCCATACAAACCCCAAATAAAATTCAAGTTCTTATTAGAAAAAATTTTTTGTAATCAATGTTATTGAACTGAAATTGGGAAATTAAAAATGCCTGATCCATATTTACGAACCATATAAATTTCAAGACAGTAGGATTACTGGATCATATATCTCCCATATAAACCATGAGTTAAATTCATGTTCTTATTAGAAAAACGTTTTTGTTATCAATGTTATTGAACTGAAATTGGGACAGTATAAGTGTCTGATCCTTATTTACCAACCATGTAAATTTCAAGATCCTAGGATTACTGGACCGTATATCTCCCATATAAACTTCGAGTTAAATTCATGTTCTTAATAGAAAAACATTTTTGTTATTTGTGTTATCGAACTGAAATTGGGACAGTATTTACCAACCATGTAAATTTCAAGACCCTAGGATTACTGGACCGTATATCTCCCATATAAACCACGAGGTACATTCATGTTCTTATTAGAAAAATTTTTTTGTAATCAATGTTATTGAACTGAAATCGGGACAGTATAAGTGTCTGATCCTTATTTACCAACCATAGCTCCCATACAAATATTTCGGTCGCAATGTTGAAATGCTGTATGTATACTGACTCTACCCTAAACATAAGTCAAATCAATAAGGAAATATTCATTTAAATTCTTTCAATACATGAAAATGAAATCTTCTTGATTTTAGCAATAAAACAAGATCATTAATTCACCTTATATTTAGTACAAAATCGATTTCATGCTTACCTCGTCATTTGTTACTTTTAATTTGTCTTTTGACATATTTTCTTTTGTATCCATTTTTTTTTTTTTTTTTTTTTTTCAACGTTTTACCCACAATAACAAAAACAATAATAAAACTGTAAAATTTTATGAAACAATGAAGATTATATTTAAATAATTGTATCGGCTTTTGATCGGAATGATGTGAAAGTCAATTGGGTACGTCGTCCTACTATGGAATAATCTATGAGCATTTGTGTTCCTTGCTAGAAAAAGAATTTTTGGGTACGGACATCCGTGATTTAGGTTTAATCCAATAGTAAATACATACACACATATTTAGGAATCTTTGAGCCAAATAAGACTATCCAGAAACAAATTAAACTAGTATTGATATGAGATAAAATATAGTCTTTAATATTTTTTGGCTCGAATGTCTAGTTGAAATATTTAAAGTTTAGTTAATCATCATCGAGACAGAATCCAAGGTTTGTTCTGCGATAACGGTGCTTTTTTTTTTATATTATTGTGATATTATTGTGACAAAATGCAGCTGCAAAATTTGCTTTCAATGCGGAAATATTATAAGCACAATTGCCACACTTACCATACCAAAAAAAAAATAAAAAAAAAATAGAAATTAAACAAATAAATTTTTATCAACCAAGAAGCAAGAAGAAAGAACCACAATGCTTATGTGTAAATGTTGCTGTAAATGTTGCTGTAAATTTTGCTGTAAAATGTTGCTTATATTCTTTTGGAAACAGCAAATGAACACAACAAACAAAGACAATCGGACAGAATTGTTATGCCGGCTAAAGAGAGATTTTTTTCGATCAACTCTCTCTCTCACTCTCTCTCTCAGTCCCTTTCTCTCGGATCTCATCCAAATGACAATTTGACACCCAACTGATTTACATCAAAAGATCGAAAAGACCGATGGATGGATGGATGATCACAGTGATTATAATGACAATTACAGTATTTACGCCAACACGACACGACACTTGTCTGACAACGAATGATGCTTGCATTAAATGCATGCTACGCTTTAAACTATAAAAACAGAAGCAATAACTACTATTTAGTACTAAGAACTCTATAATTGGATGGTATACACTATCGAATACTCTACAAAAACAGCATCATATCCCTGCAATATTGTAATATATATTGTACTTAAAATAAACTTCTATCATTAATCGTATCACATAAGTTATTGACAAGAAAAAAGACAAACAGTTTTCATTCAACAAAAATTTGCTTTCTCCAATGGGGTCCGAAATCATATAAATGTATAGCAGAACCTATAACTCCAAGTAGTTTTTCTTATTAATACTCTTATAAACTGATCATCATGTCGTCTTGTTTCTCTATTAATGTTCTCCATATTTTATATTTTTATTTAAAGGTATTCCCGGTCATATTACCTATTTTTCTATATTAAATGAATAGTAGAACAAAACTCCATCTATAAAGTTACTAAGTATAAGCTGATCTTCCCATAATTGTATTGATAGATAGTTAGATAGATGATATAGGGTACAACACAACACTTACAACATTACAAATATAATCGCTCAATCATTTACAGATTGCAGAGAGTCGTTGAAAGAATCAGAAATCGGAAATAAGTATATACATGTATACATACTTATATAGATAGATATATGTATAGAGAGAATGGCATGAAGAAAGCAAAATGTTGTCATCTTATATGAACAGTGAAAACCAGATATACATATATGCACGATTGATTACATATTACAATATAATGAAAAAAAACAAATGAGTCTGAGAAATCTTAATGATATCGATGCGAAGCGAATGAAATCAAATCGAATCGATTAAAAAGCCTCCCAATTCGATTCATTGCAATAAGTTTCGATCCATTTGTAATTTGTAATTCTTATTCAAAGAGAAAAATCAAATCAATTATGTACATACGATATATACATTATTATCAATTTTAGTAAAAACAAATAATATACTAGGAGGTTCCATTAAAAACTTCATTCTGATACAGTATTTATTATACAATAAGAATATGGTCAACTCCAATTAGGACAAAAGTCAAGAAATCTTAATAGTCTGGACTACATATACATAGTTCTAAGAAGACTATAACTTTCTTTGCCTAGATTAGATGGGATTGGATTGGATTGGATTGAATTGAATTGGATTGAATTAGATTAGCTTAATTTAGGGAAGAACGGGAGCTGCTCCTACAAAGCATTTGTATTATTCATTAGGAATTTAAAAATTTTCTGAAATTCCTTTCCCTGGTTCAACGATTGTACTGATGTATGTGCGAGTAAATAAGGTGATGATTTCGATCTCCATCTATTTTGGGGCTAATTCAAGCTTAACTCTCATTTTTTTTAACTTTCACTTCTTAACTGATTCACTCTGAAAGAGTGTAACACAACAGGTATAAACCATGCAGCTCTTATTACAGTTGTGACATCAATAGATGACAACGAGAGTGATTGAGAGATCGTTTTGGGATCGTTGGGAGAGAATAGAAAACAAGAGAGTAATTACCAAAGCAAAACAAAAAAATAAAATTAAATAATGAATTCTAATTAAGTGGTTGGTTGAATGACAACAAATAAGCGAAGCCAAATAATTATTTCATGTTTTGTATTCCCATTTAAATTCGGGATATAAAAAAAAAAATAAATAAATAAATAAAAATATCTTAAGTACAAAGCTGAAAAAGCTTTTTATACTTTGCAATTAAGGACACAATGGATTTTCAAACGAACTCTTATATTCTACACAGTCTGGGGTTGTCTTCAATATGAGAGTACAATTTTAGAAATTATAGAAAAATTCTATGACATAGTAGTAGCTATCGCAAGGTAATAAAGTGCGAATTTAGTGGTCCTTAGCCGTGTGTGATTTCGTATGTTCGTAAAGTTCTATTTGGCACATCTAAGCAAATGTTTGTGTATGACATATGCATATGCTGAACAATTAGTAATGAATATTGTGAAAATGGTGAATGGTGATGAAATCCATAAAAAAATTATATATCAATTACTAACCTTTTGAATTTTAACACTCTTCTTTGGATAACGCCAATCGGTTATAATCGGTTCTGAAGCCTTTCGACCGTCTTCGTCTTCGGACAGAAATTCCGTTTCCAAGAATCGTTGTCGCGCTTTTCGAATTTGAGGCACATCTCGCGGCGGCCGGGTATTGATGCTTTGCAAGTTAAGTTGTCTTTCCAAAACTGTTGGTTTCCTGCGTTGTTCTCTGCGTTGGCGTCGTGTCAGAATGACACCCAAAGATTCTTGCCTTAACTTTCTCCGTTTTGCCAACTCGATCTCGTCAAGATTCGCTTCTTTATTGGCGGGTTTATGCATTTTGATAGCTCACAATTTCCATTTTTTCGTCTAATTAATTTATGGTTTATTCGTTAATTGCTTGGTTTTCACAATCTTTCACAACTCTCATGGACAATTTGAAAGCTAAAAACAAGAACTTTTCAATAGTTATATTTCTAATAAAGTTCAGTCATGTTATATTGACAGATTTTTTTTTCATTTACCTTTTGAATAAAAAGTTGGCTTTGAGTTTACAGAAATGTTACTAGATATGTTTTTTTACGATGATTGATTGAAAAAACTTACATCTTCATATTTTCAACTTTTTCACCGGGATGTTTGATGGCTTTGTTTTAAAATTTATAACTATAACTAACTAACTAACTAGTTGCCGCGATAACAAACAAGAATCATTTCGATAATTTTTATTGGTCAGTTCGATAATTTAGTTTTACCAATTATCGATGATACAATTACTTCTTGTTTATAACACTGTTTTTTAATGTTATAAATATTCAAAAAAAAACATAAATTTCCCACATTTCATGCGGCGACACATATGAAAATTAACTGTGTGTGCGTGTGTGTGTGTGTGTGTGTCGAGAAAGAAAACTTTCCATCAATTTTGTTCTGCGGCATTTAATGTGTCCCCATTTTTAGTACATTTTTAAAGCGAACAAACAGTTTATAGTTTAGATAGAACGGTCACACTGCTTGCGTGTATATATATGAGGCAGCTAAATATTTTTTTGTCTATTAATTTTTTATTAAGTCTAAAAAAACAAAAACCATACAAGATAATCAAAATCAATCTAATCTAATTAATAAATAACGAAAAAAGCAATAGAATAATTGCAATTACACTTTTAATGTGATGATTTTTTATTGTTTTTATTTATTTTTTTTTTTTTGTTTTAAGTGGTTAAGAAGTTGTGCGCGAGCGTGTGCGTGTGTATGTGATTCTGCTCGCTTCCTTTCGTTTCGTCGTGCTATTCAGTTTTCACGCGCTCTTCTCTTACCACTTGTACTAATGTATGGCGGCAGATAAACGCAACAAAGAAAAGTACGCACGCAAACAACAACAACAACAGCGCAAGGTATTAATAAGTAAAGTACAACAAAAAGAAACATAGTAAATCAAAACAATTAAAATTTAAAACGCAAAATTTAATTTTATTAGATATAAAATTTGTTTTACGATTTGTAATTTGTGATTTTGTTTGTTTGTTTGTTTGTTTGTTGGAAACAAAAATTTGTTTTGAATTTTGAATAAGTGCAGTGGACCAAGTTAAAATAAAATGAAATGCCAAAATGTGTTTGCAAATATCAAATAAAACTTAAATTATTATATTCAATGAATATGTAAAACAAATCAGTAATATGTGAATGTGTGATAAAACGCGCGCGATAAATTATAAAATGGAAAGAAGAGGAAGAGGAAGAAAAAAAAACATGATTGGGAATAAGCGGCATAATTTTAGTTAAATTTCCCCAAACAAACGAATGGAATAAGAAAGAAGAGAACAAAAAACGAATGAACAAACAGTTAAAGCTTATCCAATAGTAATTATTCTCTTCGTTCTCCATCCTTTATACATACGTATGTACATGCTTATTGTGTTTGTTGCAGCCGCTTCAACATACTTTCGTTCCATCCTTTCTTCTTTGGTTTTTGTCGTATTTCATTGTAATTGTCTCTTAATCGACCGTGTTCTGTGTGTCCAGTATTCTGTTCTTTTCAATAAAATAGTCTTATCTTTCTAAAAAAAAAAAAAGGAGGAACTAAAGAAAGGAAGAAGTTACTTCCGTCTTTTGTCACTTCTCTTTATCATAGAACACATGCATCCACCACCACCCACCCCTGTTGTGCTGTGTTCTGTTCGGCAAAACGAAATAATTTGAAAACGGTGGAGGAACGAAAAATATAATAAGAACCAACGTGCGAACGAACGAACAAATGACCGAGCGAGCACAGAGTTGCACGCGATCAAAAATTGGCTAAAACAAAAATATTCTTTGACAATAATATAAGTAAATAATAAATAAACTAAATATATGTGGTAATTGATATTGAAAAGTATTTTCCCCTAGTAAATGTTGTTATGCGTGGAATTTGGGTGATTTTTTCCTGATAAAAAAAACTCCGTTCGCATGCAACTCTGTGTGGACACCGTTCGCTTTTTCTCTGAGCAAAGGCAAAATTTTGTTTATGAGCGAGCGAAAGGCAAAAGCAAAGCAATTGGAAAAACTAAGGGATGCGGGGGAGATGTGCACGATTTTCCATCATTTTCAAAGAAAATATATATATATTTTTTTTGTTTTTTACTTTCACGTTTTCGTGTGAAGTGTGAAAAAAAACACACACACATACACTCAGGCGGCACACACACACACACACAATCAGCAAGCAAACGACAAATGATGATTTTGTAGTGTGTGAAGAAGAGGAAAAACTATTATAAATAAAAAAAGGAAAAACGAACTAACGAAATGAGAAACGGAAGTGTAAAGTGTAGAAGAAATGGAAATGGAGCAAAAGAATAAAAGAGAAAAATGTGGGAATTCTTGGTCGCTTTTTTGTAACCCCCAAAAAAGAACCTATTAGATAAATTTTGTGTTTGAGTGTATTTTTGTCTTTTATTTTTTCAATTCGTCGATTATTTTCATTAGTTTACATTTCATATTACAAAAAAAAAAACAAAACAAAAAATAAAAAAACCAATGCACAACAAAAACAAACAAACAAACAAAAAACCCAAATTTCAAAACTAAAGACAAAAGATAAAAGAATAGTAAAAAAATACAAATACAATAAACGACCCAGAAACACTAAGACATAATTCGGAAACATAAAGTCAAGCAAATGGAAAATCAAAATCCAAATCGGCAGTAAAAACGCATCGGTTTACAAAAAAAGAAAGAAAGAAAATATAATAAAATCTCTGATTGGTCTGTCGGACGGATGACCAAGGAACAGTTAGACAGACGGTCCGGTCGAAGCAGTTATGTAGTGTATGAGTGCGAGTGCGAAAAATATCCATTAGCACCAGCAGCATCGCATCGCAGCGCATCATTTCATCATAAGTTTGGAAAATGTGGAAAGTGAGAAAATTGGCATTAGTGGCGAGCGCAGCGTGGAATACCAAAAAGTAATTGATTATCATAATAATAATTACACATCAAAAGTATATTGAATTCGTTCGATTTGAAACTAAAAATACTCTTCGTTGGTGTTGTTTGGTCAGTCGGTGACGAGTGACGAGTGTGTCGAGTAACGATTGAATCGAGCGAGTAGTTGAGTGAGTTAGGCAGGCAGGCACTAATTGCTTATGCCTATGAGTAGCCATCAGCAACGGCACCAGCCGCAGCGCGTACACTTGAAAACTGATTCTTAGCGTCCGTTTAGTCAGCTAGCGGGACAAAGTGAAGAGACGTTCTTCGTTCCATGCTGTTGTTCGTCTCCGTTAAACAACAAACGTCGTTCGTTTTTTTGTTTTTTTGTTTTTTTTGTTTAAGAATAGTGGCATAAATAGAAGAAGAGAAACCGGAGAACGGAAAATAGAAATAGGAAGGAAGGAAGGAAATAATAACAATAACATAACAAAACAACAACATAATAAGATAAGAACACAAGTAAAAGTGAACGACGAATGCATCAAAAGAAACTATAGAAACAGGAAACAGCCACGAACAGAAGCATCAATAATAGAAAAAAAGAATCACAGCTTTTGTAACAGAGAATTGAATTGATTTTGATAATATTGATATTTAAAGTGATAATTTGTTGTGGTGGGGTGGCGAGGACGAGCCGCAGGACGCCGACGACGACGACCACGACCACGACGTTGTGTTATCAGCGGAGAGCAGAACATCTATGGAAATGGCCAGTAGCGCCGCAAACAAAGATGGTGGCAGCGGTAGCAGCAGCAGTGTCGGCGGCATTAATAGTACACGCATATCAGCTACATTGCCATCGATGTTTACAGTCAATAGTAATGGCAGCAGTAGCAACAACATCAACAGAAATACTACCACTCTCGTAGCAGGCAAAGATCTGGATGGGCTGATAGCCATGAATGATAGTGCGCTATCACAACAAATCGAATTTATATTACAAGATGCTCCTATGGAGCAAGACGACGATGATGATGATGACCAGCATCATCACCGCCAGCACCAACACCAGCGGCATATGGCAATTGGAATGACTGCTAAATTGCAGCAGCACAACCCACCGATAACAAATACAACAACAATAAGAACTAGCGCTTCCGCATATAATAGCAATACATTAAACACTACGGATAATTCTCCGGTAGTGGCAACAGCAGCAGCAGCAATAACGACGACACCAGCGTCCGCAGTTACGCAGCAGCATCACCACTTGCTCCAACAACAACAACAACAACAACACCAACTCCACAATCGTCATCAAACACATCAACAAATTCAGCATCATAACAGAGAACAGCACCATCAGCAGCTGCTAAATGGTCGCCCCGTAATCATCCAGTCCACGGAAACTTCTGGAATTATATCGCCTGATAATATTAACATTAAAGAAGAGGAAGATCCTGAATTGAATGATGAAAATCTACAAGATATTGAAGAAGAGGCACAAGCTGCTGAAGCAGACGAAGAACCAGAATCGACACATAACCAAAATACCCACCAGCAGCAGCAGCAACAGCAATCGCAGCAGCTCCAACATCCACAGTCAGTTTTGCAACATCATTTGCAACAGCATTTGCAAACACGTGTCAAACTTGAGGAGGATGAAGATGTTGACTGCGATCGTCAGCAACAGCAGCAACATCGCGTAGAGTTCATTACTGCGCCCACAATCACCCAAAACCTCACACAAACGGCGGCACGAACACAGCAGTTGGTTTTACCTGGCGGCAGCATTATGAATACGACATCGCGTACACTTTCTGTGCCCGTGCCCGTGCCCGTGCCCGTGCCTGTGCCTGTGCCCGTTTCCGAAGCCCTTGTTCAATTGCAACGCCGGCCGGTCTACATAAGCAATGCTGTTGGCAACTTAACTGGAGCAACATACGTACGCATGACACCGGTCAACAATCGTAGTCCAATGACGGTGCTTAATGTGGTGCAACAAGCCATGAACGTTGCACCAACAACACAACTGCATATACTGCAGGCAGCAGGATCTGAGCCAAATACCAGTACAGGCACACCAGCAACAGTTGTTGTTACATCCAATGGAGCCCCACAAGTGGCTGCTCCTGCTGCTGCACAACCCACAGAAATGCAAACTGTTGTAACGACCAATGCAGTGGCAGCGGCAGCGGCAGTGCCAACTCCTGTCACCTGTCTAACTCCTCAGAATCATCATCCAACAACTACAATAACCAACACCACCAACAGCATTACCCCAAATCAAATCAAGAGTGGTGGTCATCATTACACTCAGCATCATCCACATCAGCAACAGCATAGCCCCGGTCATGCCACAACTGGTGGTGGTGGAAACAACAGTGGAAATGGTACAACATCTATTGTTGCTGCCACCAGCACTAGCGGTGCTGGCGGTGGCAATGCCAATGGCCAAATGATGACCACCACCACCTATCAGTGTTCGAATTGTGTCGAAAAGTTTGATTCGAAGGAACTATTCGATATACATTGTACGGGTCATACCAACAACATGAAGTGTGCCATCTGCAACATGGTACTCAAGTCGATTAAGAACTACGAGAAGCATTGTTTACGCTGTAAACCGTATGTCTGCCAAATCTGTGGACGCGTTGTACGCTTCCGACCAAATTTCATTAAGCACATGCGTGTGCATACCGGCGAAGAGCAATCGGAACGACACAAATACAAGTGCGAAGTGTGTAATAAGGAATTCATGAGCTTCGAGTACTTTAAAGTACACAAGAAGATCCACACAGATAATGTAAATCTAACATGCGAAATATGCGGTAAAGTATTTAGTGCACTTGCCTCGCTGCGTGGCCACTCCAAGCTGCACTCGGGCGTAAAACTTCACAAGTGAGTAACAAAAACAACAACAACAACCAGAATACAATTCATTAAACAATTTTCTACATTCGAAATTTTTTTTTTTATTTCATTATTTCTTTAACAGATGCGACGTTTGTGGCAAAGGCTTTGGTCAGCGTTACAATTTGAAGATCCATGCACGAACCCATACCGGCGACTTTCCATTCGAATGTAAGATCTGTAAGAAAAAGATGCATACGCAATCCTCACTGCAGACGCACATGCAGGTGCATCAACGTGGTGAACAAACCGCAGCGGCAGCAGCAGCATCATTATCATCACAAGTGAATACCACAATTAAGTATGAACAATCACCAACATCGTCATCTGCCTCGTCCTCGTCGATATCAACGAAAGCAAATGCCAGTAGTACTTCCAATGCTTCCAGCGGCGCAGCAAGCGTACAAACAACCAGAATTGTTAAAATTGAACCACAAAACAATATTAGTGGAGGAGGGGGAGCTTTAATAACATCAAGTAGTGGCATTGGACTACAACACCAACAACAACAGCAACACCAACAACAACAGCAACACCAACAACAACAGCAGCACCAACAACAACAACAGCAGCAGCAATCTCAACAGGTGTTGCACGCACATCAGCATCATCATATTGATGTTAATAATGATAATGACAATTCGGATATGTCCGATGATGAATATCGTAGCGGTGCTACGTCCTCGCATATTGTTACAACCACCACCAACACCAATTCCACCGTCAATCGTATTACCACCGGCGAAGATTCTTCAAATGAATCCTCGAATGCCTCGCATGAGCAGCTACAGCAGCACCAACAACAACAACAACAACAGCAGCAACAACAACATCAATATCTTGTCACACAACCTGCTCGCACTATTGTTATTAAAAACTTTATGCAACAACAGGATCCGCATGCGATCAGTACGGCTAGCTCTGGTTGTATTAGCGGCAATGTATTGTCCCATCAACCAACTCAGGTTATACAAAGCAACAGTACTGGCATCGCCTCTGCTAACACAATCGGCAGTACTACAGTTGTAACTACTAGCAATAGTGATTTGGCCCAGCAATTGCTACGCAAAACTCCAATCATACACTCGACTGGCGGTGCGACATCATTGACATCTGCCTTGGCCAGTGTGGTCCAAAGAACAACAGGTAAACATAAATTTCATAATTTTATAATCATTTTCCTAATTTCTTTAATCACTGAAAGGGACCGGAACCACACGGTCAGCATCGCCGTCATATTTGTCATCTTCGTGTGTGATAACAAAGACAAATGGAGGTGTGACAGTATCATCTATTGGCAACTCAACAATCATACGCAGTACCCGCAATCATCATCATCATAACAATCAACAACAGGCAGCTACATCAGCGGCAACAGCTGCGGCAATATCCTCGACCTCGGCCTCATCATCATTAGCATCGACGACCACAGCAGGAGGCGCAACAATTTCTGTGTTTAACAGCACAAACAGTAATAATAGCAACCACCGTGCTGCTGTCGGTTCCTCGCAGCAGCGCATCAACCACCGAAATCACCACCGACGCCGTCATTTGGCTGACCTTGATGATACCGACGATGATGATAGCGCAAGCGTTTTGCGTTCAGTTGCCACAAATGGCATACATCAGCATCAACAACACCACATGAATCCAAATCCAACACAACAACAACAACAGCAGCAGCAAATACCAACATCATCATCAGCAGCAGCATCAGTTGTTACTGCTGTCAATCCTCAGTCAATCAATCACAGCAGTCGACCAAGTTCTACGAATAGAAGTTGCAGCAGTACGAGCAGTGGCAGTGGAAGTGGAAGTAGTAACAGTAGCATCATTACTACCACAAATCATCATCAACAATCTGCTCAGCAACAACAACAACAACAACAACAACCTTGCAGTCGGAATCTTATGAATATTCATGAACTACTGCATCATCAACACCATCATCATAGCCATAGTCATAGCCACAGCCATAACCATCATAATGATCATTTTGATGATGATGAAGATGACGAGAAATCCTCCCCGTCCCTGGCAACAGCTGCCATCATAAAAATAGAACCGAATCTTTACTCATCCGGTTCTGGTGATAATTCCAATGATATATTTATTAAGGAGGAAGTCATGTTTGAAGATACCGCCGCCCCACATTCGCCGCAATCGCCACCAGGCTCGAAATTTCGCATATCGAATTTCGACAGCGATCTCGTGGATCATCATGTCGATTTGAATCATTCACTACCACCATATGGTAATCTCTTTGAGCCGCATTCCATACCGGACACCGTCCAATTGTACGATGACGATGATGATGATTTTCGCTTGGATCACACTTCCTTGGGTGGCCTACACAATACCTCATCATCGACAACTGATGGCGATTTCATAAAGAAGGAATGGGGCTATGGCTCCGGGTCAGCAAGTTATGGCATGAATGGTAAATTTGATGATGATACTGATGCATTGTGTGATGCATCTAATTTTATATACAATTGATTATGATGATGCGGGTGATGTTGTGGATCTGGACAATGATTTGATTTATGTATGTAATGATGGTTACATGAGTCGTCAATGACATCAGCATCAGCAACAACAACTAGACTATCGCATCAACTCTTCAAAGAACGAACGAACGAACACCAACCAACCAACCAACCAACCAATCAATCAATCAATCAACAAGAAACAAAACAAAACAAAAACAACTTTGCCAATATTTGCAAGTATTCTTAAATGATAAGTTTAAAACAAAACAAAAACAATTAAGATTTTAACTCTTTATCCACCTTGCCCGCCCTGCCCCGCCCCCCTTTTTTAATATTCTTATAAAATACATAAATATTATGTATACATTTATTTTTTTTTTTTTTTTTTTTTGTAGTAGACAAATTATTAAACTATAAGAATTACTAATAACTACAAGAAACAAGAGAACTAAGAGTCTAAAACAAAATTCAAATAATCCATGAAACAAACAAGAACCCAGTAAAATGAGAGACATCCTTAATTCTGGTTTCCAATACCAAAATTCATAAAATCTTCCAAAATCTCAGAGAATAGAAGATTTCTCGATATTTTTAAAAATTAAATTTAAAATTCATATCTCACTCACTCTACTCACTCACTCACTCACACACACATTCATTAGCTTTTTCTATGTTCTTTCGCATGTATGTACATACTTAAAACTGCTTACACTCAACGTCAGTCCTCCATAACAACGAACTTCCTTATTGGAAAACTTCGTCTCTGCAGTGTCAACAGTCACAAATGACTTCGCATAAAGAGGATTCCCGAAGTAATTGGACTGGTTCCAAAGTCTTTGTTATAGAGGAGTCTGACTGTATTGATTAATTATGATCTGATCTGATCTGATCTGATCTGATGATCGACATCTCATTTTTAACATTTTCCATTTGTTTAAACAATCTTATTATAATTAACACACAATTTTGTTGTTGAACTCAACATTCGAAAAATAGATTAGATTGATTCTAATAGATTTATTTATTCTCTCATCTTTACTTTTCACAGAATCAACCGAAACTATTGTAAATTTCTAACAATAGTGTTCAATATACTATATAAAACAGCAATCGCTGGAGATGATTTTGTATAACAGGAAATGAGAACAAATTCGCTAGTTAAATCAGAAATCGATTCGATTTCAACAATCAACAATCAATCAACAACATAAACTCAGATGATTTGATGATAACTTTTACAAATTTAGATAAATTTTTGTTTTTCTCGTTTCTGATTTGAATTTTGAACAGATCGTTTACCTAAAATGATCTCTCTGATCTATTCTATAGACTATATGTAGACATATGTGTGCTCTAGGCTAGGCAAAATTGTCTAAATCAATCAAAACTTGACATTCATTTTAAATTCGTAATCCTTACTTAAACACACACACACACACACACACACACACATACATTTATATATCTTTTGATTTACAATATAAGAATTTGAATTTCTTTTTTATTGTATTATTATGTTGTATTTATTCTCTTCCTTTTCTTTTTCACACTGACTCGTTTTTTCTCATTCACATTCACATTTCCTCTGTGTTTAGTGTTTAGTACAAAATAAAAAAGCTACAACTTATCTATCATTATATATATAAGTAATGTATGTGTGTGTATGTGTGTGTATGTGTGTGTGTGTGTGTGTGTATGTGTAAGTGTGGATATGTATGAAATCTTGAAAAGAAGAGGAATTTTTTAACCGAAATATGTAAAGAAAAAGCACAAAATGATGGATTTATATTCCTTATTGACTCGTAGCTCATAAATTTACAACAACAAAAAAAAACAAAAAAAAAATAATAATAATGAAACAATCTTGAAAGATGATTTTACGATGAAAATAGAAAGCAATAAAACTTTAATTAGCTTTAAGGACGAAGACGACGAAATGGTAGTAGAATAAGAAGAAGGCAGAAGGGAAGGAATACAAAATCACACAAAATTAATAGAAAATTCAAATATTTGTTGTATTTATAACAAAAATCCTTGAGAAACTTTTTATGAAAAACGTAACATTAAAACAAAAACACAAAAGTATAAAAATCTATACATAAAATATATTAGGATTAAGTACAAAGATGTGTGTAAATGTTTATTAGTATTTTTTACCATTTCTTGTTTTTTATAAGAATTGCGCATGTGTCCCGTACGTGGTGGCATGTGTCTCATTCTATCTGTAAGGTGTAGTGTAGTGTAAACGTATTCTTCTGTCGTCAAGGAACACACAACATTTTTTAGTTGCCATTGACAATGACGATGAATACTTACTTTGTGATGATAAAGAAGAGCAATTTCTAGACAACCAACTATTCAACAGACCCCCGACTAAACAACAAATTTATCCAGAACAATCAGAACTAGAAAACTAAAAAAACAAAAAAAAAAAAACAAAATCAATTCAGACAAATCGATTATCAATCGGTACCGGAAGTCTTGCGTGGTGTGAGTTGAATGGGTCCTTGGCCGCTTAATATTGGTCTGGTAATTCGAACCAAGCACTCGTGAGAATCAAGGGAAACTATAAACAATTCAGACAAATCGGTTAGGTCCCTCCGACTATCGGTTATATACAATACTGAGTGAGTGGTGGGTGGATGGGTGTCTGTTTGGTGGTGGATATGTAGGTAGATAGATAGATCCTTAGTTTCATATTTTAGATTAGTATTTAATAGAAGTTGTAGGAGTTGTTTCAAGACGCATACTTACATATGTTCATATACAAACAATATTTGAATGATCTATAATTGATATAAGTTAATTTAGGACACCGCTAAGTCATTGCTTGGGTCGTAAGTTTTTTTTTTTTTTTTTTTATAACAAATTTCATAATTTTAGATTTTAACAAATGTAAATTTAAAACAAACTTGCTCTAAGACATCATAATCAATGGACTTGACAAAGCAAATTTTATTTAAATTTTAACTTTCCTAGTTTTAAGAAAAACATGCGTTTTGGATGGGGGGTAAGTAGATTTTAGGAGATGGGTGGGTGAATGATAAGTTAAATCGCAGTTGCAAATGCACAAAATTATTGCGGATATGCGGAAGAAATGGATGAATGCAAATACTACATTGATAGATCCATAAACTTTATGGGGTTTGTGGGGTTTTATGAAGACATCTCCTCCATCACACCATCCACACCTTTTTCCACCCATCCACCGTCCAGACACGAATTTTACCAATAACAACAACAACAACAACAAAACCAACCGATATTCGAACAAAACCCTGAGTGAGGCTGAGGCCTCAGTCCTTTGGGAATAGAATATTTTCAAGAAATATTTACTTATGATAACAATGCCAAATGAAGGTATTTATTTATCTATTATAATTTTTTTTTTTTGTTTATTTGTTAACGGTTCCTAAGTACATACATATGTATGTATATTAAAGAAGAAAAAGAAAAAGAAAAGAGAATTCAATGCAGAAGAAGAGAAAACAAATCTATGAAATTCATTAAAAATTTATAAGTTTTTTAAATTTTGTTTTTTGTTTTGTATTTTACTATTCATTCATATTCTCATTGCATGCTGCATCCCATAGAATAAACCATACATGTTTGCCTTATTTTTGTACCTTTAAATTTATCATCATATATATATAGATATGTAACTCATAATTTGTTAAATCGAAAAGAGAACAAGACCAAGCCCAAGAAGAAAAAATGAACAAAATGTGTTTTTCATTATTATTATTATTATTATTAATTTTAAGAATTCATGTTTTAATTTTAAGTTGATTGAATTTTATGTTTTTTTTTTTTTTTTGTTTTGTATATTTTATTTTATTATTATTTTTGTTTTTTTTTTATCTATTTATCATGTAGTATTAATATTTCTCTATTTATCAATCGATCAATGAATTAATCAATCTGTTTGACTGTGTTTTTTAAACCAAAAACGAAAACTATGTATGAAGAATTGAATTGAAAAGAAAAGGAAAGAAGAAAGGAAGGTAGGAAGGAAGGAATAATAAAAAACAAATGCAACTATAAAAAATTGTTGACCTTTTGACTGACCTCAGAAAAGAAAAAAAAAAAGATGAAAAAATATTAAGTTAACTAAAAATCTAAGAATATTTCAAAGTTCTTGAAACTGAAGCAAACGCTACGCATAAACACATAATCAAAACAAGAAAACCAAGACAAGACACAGAACATTGGATCCTTGATTCCTTGACTCTACCACCATCAAAATGAAGTTCTTATAATTGAAACAAAAAACATCCAAACTGAGGAACTAACTAATAAAGTATCATTATAAGAAATGATGTCCTCTGCCTCCGAAATCACAACAAATTGAAAAAAATTTAAAACATACAAAAGATACAAATAAATAATAAACAACATTACACTACACACACACATCATATAGATTAGATTAAAGACCAATGCGGCAGCTAGTCACCTTGTCAATTTCGCCTATTGCAACATATAGACATTTGATCTATACAAGTCCAAGTCTGTATGACACTTCACTTACAAGATAAATCTTAATCATATATATGAAAAGATTTTAGTTTAGAGATCCAATGCAATGAGATCCTTCCTATCGAACTGGAATGTGATACACTCAGCGGTAGTAATTGGAATAGAATAGATTAGATTAGATGTACTGTACATAGATGGAGAATCTGAATCTGAATCTGAAATGGTGAGGGGGAATCAATGTTAATTTGTTCTGTGTGATGCCTTGGAGTTTTCTTATTTCTTAACAGTATTCGGAATGAACCAATTTGGTTTTGTTTTTTTTTTTTATTATTATTATTATATTATTAATTAATTAATATAAACAATTATTTTTATTAATTTATCAATAATTTTGAATGTAATTTTATTTTATTTTATATTTATTTATTTTTTAAATAACTTTTAATGCTGATGCCGCCGCTAAGCCACTTTATAAAGAAAAAAAGAAATGAAAAAAAAAAACAACAACAAGAACAACAACAACAACAATCTCAGGCTTGCTAATAATTTCTGTTTTAAATTTTGTTTTTATAAACAATAACAACAACAACAACAACAACTACATTTATAATCAATTTTATAAACAATTTTTCATATTTTTATATATAAAAAATTTACTTACATTTAACATTTATAATTTAATAATAATCTTTCTAATTTGTGCAATCTCTCTTCTGTATAAATATATTTTTTATTTTATTTTTAATCTTTTGCAATCCCTAAACTTTAAAAAAAAAAAAAGAAAAACATTTTTTTAAGAATATCGTTGGTTTCCTTAATAAAACATACATACATATATATATATATATATATACAAAAAGAATTATCTATATATAAGTTTATAGTTTTTAACTTTTTACATTTTTAATTTTTGTATTTTATATTTGTACTAAACTAAACTAAACTAAAAAAAAAAAAAAAGAAACGAAAAAGCAATCAAAAATCGGAAAATTCCGAAAATAAGTATAACTTTATTTTGTTTTTCTTTTTTTATTACAATAATTTTCACGAACTATACAAAAAGAAACAAACACTCAAGAAGAGAGAGGAGAGGGAGAGGGAGAGAGATTCTTAAGTTGATAAATTGTCTGATCAATACCTTGGTCCCTCACAGCCTCATATCCATACATATGTATGTATATGTATGTAATTCAAAAAACTGGGAATGATGATTATCAAATGTCTTAATGATGTTACATAATCATAAACATAAATGAAGGGTCTAAGACAGATCCTTATGTATATGTAAGTTCAAAGTAGTAAGTAGATCAGTTGATTAGAATCTAGAAGAAGGTGTCTTAGATTAAATATACCATCAGCAGCAGCCCCTCACCTCACCCTGTGTCCAGCTGTGAGGGCTTGAAGACGGCAGCTAGACGGACTGGACGGATGGGATTGGATTGGATCAGACTGACCTGACTTATTAGCAACTCATATTGATTAATTGATGATGAATATTGGGAAGAATCCCACTGCATTGATATGCAACTTTGGGTATGGTGGGATTTTGACCCGATATATATAGATTCGAAAGATCTCCAAGATCTCTTCCTTTTTTTTTTTTTTTTCTTTTGTTTTAGGATAATTCTTTAGATACTCAATATGATGAATTCGTGAAAATTTTATAAAATCTTGAATTAGAGAATATATTTTTATTTTTTAATTTTTTTTTTTTTAAATGTATTTTTGTGCATTTATGGATCAATCAAATTTTGAAAAGTAGTGTGACTGTATATAGTAGCATAAATCTTTTGAGCTTTATTAATACAAACAAAAGAGAGAAGAAGTTAATATTATTTAAAAATAATCAAATTAATTAATTCATTAAGCATGCAAAAGTTTATTTAATTTTAAAGAAATAAATGAAAATTTAATAAAAAAAAATATATGCGCTTTATTAGTAAAAGAGAAAATATAATAAAAATATAAAAATCGCATTTAATGTTAATATTAACATAAATAATAAAAACAAATCAAGCAAAAAATATAATTAAAAAGAAACAAAACTTAAATAAAAATAAAATTCTTAATGAAAAGGAAACAAAAAAACAAATGGAAGAATTTATATAAATGAAAAATTTATATTATTAAAATGGAGTCAAACTTAGTGGAAAATAAATAAATAAATACAACTGAAAGTGTGTCTGTGTGTGTGCGTGTGTGTGTGTGTGTGTGTGTCTGTGTGTATTGTAGTGTAAATGATGATCGATGGTGATGGTGTGGAAGGAAGAGCAGGAGCAGGGGAATTGATCTGTTGACATTTGTTAGAAGAAAAAACGAAAAAGAATTAAAAAATCAATTTAATTAATTAATTAATGTCCATGAATAATGAATGATGATAACAAAAATTATCAGTGTTTCTAGTGAAATTTTAGAAAAATATGAATACAAATTATTAATTATTATTATTATTATAATTTGTATAATTTTATATTTTTTGTTTGTTTTTTTATATATAAAATTATAAGAAAATTATAAAACCAGAAAATTTTTGCTTAAAACTACAGAAGAAACAACATATGAAACATACGCACAAAGTTCAACTCCATAATGATATTTTCAAATTTACCTAATCATGATGATGATCTTCACTCTAAAATGGATTCTCAGAACATCCATCATCATTTTATACACTTTACAACTGATATCACAAATGGACCTTCGGTTGCCCATTGTGTAATCAAACTTCCTTCTATCTAACTTCCAATTGTTTTTGAAATTATCCATAATTTTGATTATCAGGTAGTAGGGTTGGGTCTTCATTATGTATGTATATAATATCTATGAACTAAATCACTGGAAGTTGATATGACATAATAAAAACGTAAACGTGATAACTTTACTGTATAAAATGTTGTGTCAGAAGTTTCGTTTTGACCAAATCCATAAAAAGTAACACACTATATATACTTATAAATTTATTCAGGTTTTTGAAATTAACAAAAAGACTTGAAAATAAATTACAAAATGCCACCTGAATGCAGACATAAAATTATTGGACCTAGGGATCTTGACATACATATATACATTATATACTTACAATAGCAAGGAAGATAAGAATTTAAGATGCTTAAGAATTAGTTACAGAATTTGAAATCCCTCATATTATTTTTTTTTTTTTTTAAACTTTCATTACATACATCATCATCATTCATTCATCATGTAGGGAAAACCATGGACTTTCATTAAATATTCTCATTACATCCAAAACCATTCAAGACTAAAGTCAAAATCAACATCAACAATGAGTATTACGATTTAAAACTTTTAATGGAACCAAAAAATAATATTTATTTTATAAATATTTTATTTTCAATTTCGATTTATAAAAATATCCAATACAGTTCCGAGCAAAAGAAGACAAGAAATCCGAAATCCGAAATCCGAAATAATTTTTTAATGGAATTTTTTTATTAATAAAATGTTTGATTTTATTTATTATGAAGATAGTTTCTATATGATAGTGAACTTTATAGGGTAGAGGTCTGTCTCATTTGCATGGAAACTAATCAGAAGACGAAGACGAAGATGAAGAACACAAAGTCGAAATAACAATGATGAATTGAATTTTATATTGTAAAATCTTAGATCAGCATACATATATCAATATCAATATCAATGATGATAATAATGATGATAATGACAAACATAATATAGTGAATAGTGATAATGATGTATGCACATAAATATCTTGTAGTAACTGTAGAATTATATACAATATAGATCACAACTATAGAATCCTTATCCATAAAAACATGTGTGTCTTCTCTTAGTTCAAAATCAATTTGAATTTGAATTTGAATTTGAATTTATCTGAAATGAAAATGCTACCTAGGAACTACTAGTACGATATGATAGTTTGTCCAAAATATTGAGTAAAGAATTTTTAAATAATCTAATCTCTCCAAAATCGAAGAACTTCTACTCCTACTCTTAATAATATAAATTTTGTTATTTTGTAAAAAAAAAAAAGAAAATATTATAAGAAAATATACTACTGGCATGTAATACAATATACAATATATATCTGTATATAAGATAGATAGATAGATAGATGTCATGTTGATCGGGAATACTGAATACGGAATTCTGATAGTTCTATATACAATATAAAAAAGTATATAGCGCCCTCCTTCCTTTCTCTTTATGACGACTTGTTACAACTTAACCAATGATGAATAAAAATTATTATATTTAATTTATAATATTGGAATAAATCCAATCCAAACAACAACAACAACAACAACAACAAAACGTTTACACTGCATTTACAACTAGAAAAAACAAACAAACAAAGAAGAAGAATATTATATATAGGAAAATGGCTGCTAATAATTTTTTTAACAAATAACAAATCAAAATCATTTGATTTTGAATTTCTTTCCTTTATTCGTTTGTCTTCTTAAACTAAACAAATTTTTTTTTAATATATATAAAATATAAAACAAATATTAATATTATACTTATTAATATTTTATTTTTTCTTTATTTTTTCTATTTTTTTTTTTTTTTTTTAGTTAAAAGAAAAAATAAAATAAAAACAAAATACACCAATGATATGATGAAAAATAAATAAATCGCATAAATATGAAAACGAAACGAAATAAAATAAAATAAAAATCAATTAGCGCAAAAATGGGAGGAACAAACACCAAAACAAAAAAAAAAACAAAAAAAAAAAACGAAAAACGAAAAAGAAAAGAATATCGGGTCAAAATATGTACCCCACGTATAATCGTATATATAGTATATATATATATTTTTTTAATTGAGACTATAAAATAAAAGCAACCAAACCAAAACAAATGCAATTTACAATAAGCAATAGAAAAAGACGCAACGATGACGACGTCATAAACCAAGACACCAAAATAGAACCTTAAGATTTATTAGGCTAAACTGAAGAAGAAGAAGTCGGTTAAGAAGAAAGTAAAGTCCCGACTATGTATATCATATACCCCATGCTGTACGCCCACTATGAACAAACAATATTCAACAGAGAAACAATAAATTCTTTGTCATACATACAACATTGTAACATTTTATCCGATAAATCAAATATTGTAACACTCACTACTTCTATGGATTATAACAATACAATACAATATTTTTATAGATCAATCAAGTACAATATCTTTTGTTTATCGATATCAATATCGATATCTTTAAACTTCTATTGTAAACTGTTCCATGTAATTAAAAGTCTTTATAAACAAACAAACAAACAATTTCTACCATGAAATTACTACATAAATCTTGAAATTCTAGGCTTCCACATTGATGAAATGATATATGTAAGTTTGCCTATGGAATTAATAATGTCAATTTTATATCATATTTCCATCTAATCTTCTTAGTCCATCGGTCTTCCACCATCATATTTACAATGTTAAAAAAATAAAAAAAAAATATTTGCCTAATTTAATAGATTTATCCTATATGATATACTTTTGTATGTATATGGTATGTAATAAACAAAACTAATGAAATAAGGGCACAAAGGGTATGGGGTATACGAGTCAAAATATGTATATTTACTTTGGTGATAATCAAAGAACAGATGAAATACCTTTCACACGAAACATTTGAAGAATATTTCTATATAGTAAACTTTGTCTCATAATTATAATAATAATAATAATATCTTTTTTATTGTTGTTATCCGATATTATTATACATACATATATGTTATATGATAATTCCGATTTGACAATATAATATACTTTTATTACTCGTATATTATTATGGGTAGATCATTCATTCTACTTTTATAAAATGCATTGCAACACTATAGAACCATCTAAAAATATACGATTCTTCATGCTGTCAATAAGATTATTAAGCAATTTTGTTTTCAATTCTTCCATTTCTTTATTATTTCCCATTACAATTCTTCAATAGAATCATATTGTTTTTATTTTTTTTATTATAGTTATATCCTTCGGATATTTCCCATATGTTACACGACATCGGATTTTGATCTAGGGAACAAGTCGACCAGTCCATAAGATCAATGGATTTTCTAGAAAACCGTGAGACATGGTTTCACTGGCCTAATGGCAATTCTGGCATTGTTTTGCTGGAATGTCCATCTTGTTTCCGGGTGATGCAGAAAAAGCTGCCCAAATCAAGTCCTCAAAAGGTTTTGGTTTTGGTTTTGTTATGGAAAACACCAACAGCTCCTTTCTGATATCATGCTAATACCCTTTCTTATACAGAAAATATGACCTTAAAGTGGAAAAGTTACTTGAAGTCATTAAGCAATGACGTAACTTTCCGGATCTTTCATAAATTTCAGGATTACACTTCGACCGAGTTTCCTGGATTTTTTCACTAATCCCATATTCTCGTTTTCCGGAAGTCAATATTCTTGCGGCGATCGTTTTTAAGAAATCTAAAATTTTTAGGTGGTTCTATAGTTTTGCAATGCGTCTTAGTCTATTGAACTTATGAAACCTTTAACATAATCATCAATTAGATAATTTACCTATACTTCCACCGAAACGCTTTTATATCTTTTTTACACTCATATTGATGAATGTAAGGTACTGGAATCCCATCATCATATGTGAATTCAGTAGGAACACATTGTAAGCTTACGATCTATAAAATCTATACTTGTATCCAAAAATTAAGATCGATAAACGGTATTTTTAAGAGATCTGTAAATTGTAGATTGTCGGCATAAACTTTTTCTGTCAATTCGCCCCACAGAAACAAGTCCAGATGCCAGCAGGCTAATGGACATCGCCAAAACGGCCAATCACATGCAGAAGGCGGCGTTATGGGTAGTTGTGGCATGTTGTTGAAGCCATAGCACATCGAGATCGACACCTTCCAATTCATGTCACTAAAAGTCAGTTATCATGTCTCGATAGTGTTCACCATTTTCAGTCACGGCGTGACCTTCTGCATTTTCGAAAAAGAAAGGGCCAATGATCACTGGATGTATAGGCTTCTGTACGATGACGTGTCGGTTTTCCGTTCTCAAAATTCTGCAATCTTGTTTGTTGATTATTTACCTTGCCAAATCTGGATCATCGTAGAACTCATTCAAAGTCCTTACATTTAAATTAAATCATTTTTTATACTTAATCGGAACAATCATTCTATCAAAAAAAAAAGTAAATGACCAAACCCAAATGCCCAACCTTATATCTACATATGTATGTGTGTATGTATACAGTATGTACCAAGTATATGAGAAATTGTGTGAGATATCTGATGATGAATCTTATGAACAAGCAATCTATGTAACTATAAAGCTTCCATATGAATTAAGTTAAGAATGTTATTTTTGTTTTGCCTTTTTCTCTCTCATTTCTTAAATAAAATATAGATTTAATAATTTGTACAATAAATTGATATAGTATAGTACGTACATACATATATTGTGTCTATCTATTGAATTCATCGATCGTCTATACTTAGAATCTATATACATATGTATGTGTGTATGTATATCTAGTATGATTAGAACTTATTTTATATTTGTATTGTATTTCAATTTATTTGTATTTTAAAATATATTGAGTCCCAACATAAATATATATGGGGCTTACCTATTATGAATAGGAAGAAAATGAAGATTTTGATTTAAAAATCTTAGCATTTTGTTGATAATCTATTTTTGTTGTCTATGTGGTTGGTACTCACTCAGTCTATTGTTGTGTGATGTGATGTGTATGAAAAAGTTCTTGATCTGATTCTTTTACGAATAGGTCACTAGGTCATTAGAGCCTTAATCTATCTTACATGTATTGAAATGCAATAAAAGTGATAATAAATAAATGTTGTAATTTAAATTTAGTGTGAAAGGTATTAAAATAAAAATACTTACAATAATAATGAAGATGATGAAAATGATGAAAATGATGATGATGATGATGATGATGATGATGGGTAAATATTTAAAGAATATTTATATAAACATTGGGCCTTGTCTAAACCGAACACCACCAAAACATCCTTCCCCACTAAAAAAAATGACTTAACAACAACAACAACAACAACAACTAACCAATATAAAATTAATAATAAATTTAAAACAAAAACAAAACAAAAAAACCATAGAATGAAAATCATAAAGATGATTCTCTCTTGAATCGAAGGAAGGAAGTTCATCCATTCTATGTATGCGTATGGTACAGTACTCCTCCTCCTCAATAGTACCGTTAAGTACAGTAATGACATTAAAAAAAAAACAAATTCAAACGAACGCGCACAGAAAAAACCAAAAAAAAAAAATATTGTGTATTTTTATATGTGAAAAAATGAAAAAATGAAAAAACAAAAACAAAACCCAAAATGATGATTTGGGATGAGCCAAATTTTCTGCAATAATTAATAAATATTATAGATATATTTCTCTCTCTCTCTCTTTCTCTGTCTCTATCTGTTAGTACAATAAACTTAAATAATTTATATGTTTTTTTTACTGAGAATTCTCTATTTCTCAAAACTTCTTCAGAAAATTAATTTTTTTAATATTTTTTATACTTTTTTCTAAAAGCAAAACTAAACAAAATCAAATTTAATAATTAAATTTAAAAAAACAAAATCACAACAAAAAAAAAATTAACTATAACAACAACAACAACAACACACATGCAAACATCCAATGGTGAACAAAAGTATTTTGACAAAGAAAAAATCATGGTTTTTTTTTTTTTTTTTTCTATCATCTTTCTTATTGTAATCGAAATGGTAGAAAAAACAAAATCAGAAAATAATCCATGATATAAGAGTCAACTTCCAAGAAACATACATATGTATATTTGTTTAGTTCAGCAGAACATACACTGAAATTAGAACGATACAGCGAAGATTAGCATGGCCCCTTTCAAAGACCTCAGTAGACGTCTCCTTTAAATTTGAGCTTTTCTTTCTTTTTAGGCCAATTTAATGTATTTACTTCCATTCTTCACAGAAAATCCATTATCAAGTGGACCTTGTGGTATGGAGCATTCTCCTGTTGTAAGCTAAAAGATTGCCCAATGAGTCAGCTTAATCATTTAGGATGTGTATGAATATTATTGATTGGTAGCAAGCCCAATCTCTCAAGCCATTAAACCACACACGGCCCCAAAGCATAACAAAGCCTTCACCATGTGATACGGCATCTTTTTTTTCCGTACATTCTTATGTCATAGATCCATGAAATTCAAAGGAACTTTCATCAGTCCACAAAATTTATTCTCAAAGCAAATGTTCCTTTTTTCTTCAAATGAGCCTCCACCATGTGATACCCGTTCGCACAAGGGCATCATTTTTTCCATACATTCTTAAGTCATAGATCCTTGAAATTCAAAGGAACTTTCATCAGTCCACAAAATTTATTCTCGACACAAATGTTCCTTTTTTCTTCAAATGAGCCTCCACCATGTGATACCCGTTCGGACAAGGGCATGATATTCATAGGAACTTTCATCAATCCACAAAATTTGTACAAATGCTTCAGCAAATGTTAAGTGTTTAGGATTATTTTTTGACGAAATGAAGGAAATTGGACGCGTTATACAATATAAGTAGAAATATTGGCTTCCTTTAGGCATCTTTCAACCGTTTTTCTACCAACTTATAGATACCATTTTTAGTGTAACACTACAACACTACATCTTTCTTAAATTTATCCAATATTATGCAGTTCTTTCTGGGAGGTGTTTCACGTGGGTGGTCTGATTAGAATTAGATTTCTTTTGTTTGTTTATTTGATAGTAAATAATAATAATTCTTTCATAGAACTTTTTTTAGTTTTACATATAATAGGAACATTAAACTACTTAAAGATATAAAATATTCTTCTGAGAACTGAGAAATAATTTCTATACATTTAGCAGAAAATGGAAATTTTTTTTTTTATTTAAGTAATAGTTTGTAAGTCGCGTGAATGGATTTTTCTTAGGCGCCTTTGAAGTAGCATCCTGGTTAGTGACTCGGCTAGAGGATTTCGATGGGAGAAAAAGAAGCCTGTCTGTCATTGTAACGGCTACTGTGAAAGTTTTTTTCCTTAGAGAACCGTAGGCATGCTGAGGTCGTAATGAAGTCAGGGTGTATTGGTGATTGTTCATAGAACTTGATTTATTTCACGGGTTTTGCCCATTTAAAAAAAAAAAGAAATCAAATAAAAGTGAATAATATTGATTAAAATAAATGAAATTAACTTAAGAAAATCCAAAAATTAAAGCAATATCATTTATATATAATATTATTATTATTATATTCTAATATCAGATCTATAATATTGAAACAAATATATGCGTTTTTCTTTTTTTTTTTTGAAGATGATTTTCATACTACAAACTACAATATTTTCAATCTCAATCATTAAAAAGATATAAGTATTCTTTGTCAATATACTTTGGTTGTGTGTGTCTCCACTAATTAATTAATTAATTAAAGAATTTTGTATTTTGTATTTTTTTTTTTTTTTATTTGTTCTTAACATAAATGTACCTTAATGCAAAAGATTATAATATGTATTAATATTAATAAAGAAATTAAGACAAAAAAAAGAATAAAAAATAAAAAGTTTATTATTAATTTCAGAAAGAACAAAAAAAAAAAAACAAAATGAAATGAAATTTGCAACAATTTGTATATATAAGAAATTAACAAAAGAACATATGAATATTTAAGTATATAGAGAAAAATGTTAAATATTTAATAGTAAAATACAATAAATAAAAGAAAAATTGCAATGAAAATTATGGAAAATATTATTTTTAATTTTTATTTTACAATTTTACAACAAACAAAACAAAATTAGTGAAAAAAAAAACAACTAAATAAATATAAAATAAAATAAAAACTTTCTCTAGTCATATTTTCAGTATTAAATTTAAAAATATAAAAACTTAAAAAAAATAAAATGAAATTTATTGACATTTTGGAAAACAAAACAAACAATAAAAAAAAAAAAATAGGAATGGAAATTGTTTCTATTAACATAAAAAAAAACAAAAAACAAAAAAAATATTAATACATTTTTTCAAAAAAAAAAATAATGAAATAAATAATTAAAAAAAAAATCTTCATAGTTCATATAAACTTATAAATAAATACAATAAAAAAAAAAAGGAATGCAATAAAAAAAAAATTAAAATAAATACAAATTCAAACACTCAAATGTAAATGTAAATAAATAAAAAAAAAACAAAAAAAAAATTCGAAAAAATATGAAAAATAAATAAAAAAAACAAAACAAAATTTTTTGAAGCATTTTTTGATATATGTATGTATGTAATTTTTTTTAGTTCTTTACATACACATGTATATGTATATATACATATATATATATATATATATATGTATAATTATAATATTATATTATTGTATGTGTATGTGTACTTGCAATAATCTATAAATAAATAAATAAATAAATACATGTTTTTTAATATTTAGTTTTTATGCCTAAGAAGAGATCATTAAATATTAATAAATTTAATATATATATTATATAACAACATTTATTCATTATAGAATATTATTAAATCTGATTTATCATTAAGAAATCTGTGTGTGAACAAAAAACAAAAGAAAAACAAAAACAAATTTATTAAGAAAAACAACAACAACAATAATAATAATATAAATAAATATATAAAAAACAAAAAATATATATTAGATGAATAAATATTTATTTAATTAATTAATTAATTAATTATTAATATGATTATTGATTTTTTTTTTAAATAAAAATAAAAAATAAATATGTTCAACAAAAAACTAAACTAAACTAATTTAATTTAATTATTTTATTGCTTATTTTGTAATTATTTTTTATTTTTATTTTTTTTTTGTTCCTTTTTTTTAATATAATTTTCAAAATAATTTCCTTTTTTATTTTCTTAATTTTAAAAACACATTAAAATGTAGAGTCCCAAACTCGACAGAGGATTGTTTCTTTTTTGAAAAAAAAATGTAAATATTTCTTACACTTCATTTGGACAAATGCCCATAGGGCCCAGGACCCCGAGTACCACAACAAAGAAATAGAAAAAGTATTCTAATTTCAGATTTATGAAATTATAAACAGATCGCCGGGAATTTTAAATGTGAACAACAATATTTACTTGGGGCTAATGGAACCGAAATTCTATTCTCCCAAGATGCATCCTTTTGTCTCTCTCTCACTCTCCATGACAGCGCTCAATTTCCTTGCTTTGCTCAAAACGCAAACGTAACTCTAACTGTCCAGCGTCATCAAATCTCTTGCCAAGGCCACGAAAAGGGGACGCGACTCACAACGCGACTTAGCAATTAAAGTCTTGTAACTCACGAACTGCTCAAAATTTCTACAATTTATTATTTATTGTATAACACAATTATTATTATTTATTATTATTAAATAAATATAAAAAATAGTGAAACAATTAATTTAATTAAAGAGAAAATTATAAATGAAAAATTTTTAAAACTAAAAATAAATAAATCTATTAAATATAATCAATTGGTAATAAATACATTATAAATTTAATAGATCATATTGATGATGATGATGATGATGATGATGATGATGATGATGATGATGATAGAAGCGCATGAGTATAGTTTTCATTGTATGTAATTCTTATGTCTGTGTGTGTGTATTTTCAGTAATCAATGTAAAAAAAAAACAAAACAAAAAAAAAAAAAACTACAAGAAAAAAAATATATCAAATAAAAACAAAAAAAATTATAAAATGACAAAAAAAAATGGAAAAAAATTAAAAATGGAAAACTAGCGAAATAAATAAAAATAATGAGCAAAAAAGAAAAACTCTATTATTCTTGCATTTATGTACAATAGTATAAAATATGATGGGCCCATCTATTGATCCGATTTTGGTTTGGTCATGGTCAAAATGAGCAACGAATTTCGCTTTATTTGATAGAAACAAACGCAAGAAATCGTGCCTCCACTTCCGCATGTTTTTAACGGAGGTGTACGACTCCACATTTCTGATTTCAGAAGAGATAAACTAGACCAGGTCCCGCTGTCCCGTGCGGCTCATACCATCTTAGGTTTCTGAACTCTGTCATAGAAACGAATTTTTATTTATTTTTTTACACGCCACCTATCTTTTTGCTCACAATTCGTCTTGACTTTACGAAATTTCTATTCCTGGGTCATTTATTTCAAGTCCTGTTAATAGGACAAGACTCGCAGAATTTGTAGTCTCTTCATTTTTACCAGCTACTGCTCACACATCTGACTGATATACTTAATGTCTTTCCGAATGTTGTGGAAGAACTGCCGATTTTGGATGAGTAGTAGAGCTAAGATAAACCTCAGCTCAGTAAACCAATCTACGATATTTGGTACTTTCAAAAAATTACATGAATTTCTCATTAAAACCGCCATCTTTCTAAAGCAACGTTCCTAGGTCAATACTATTGACATCTGCTTCCAAATGTCCCATCATGTCGACTTCTTTGGCAAAATGCTCTTTCAGCTTTTAAAACAGTAGGCACCTAGGCATATCCATAATCAACTGTTTTTGCCGTTTTACAACAGTCTTCTGAGCAATCTAGTGTGCAAATCATATCTCGGAAGGCAGCCAAAAAATCGATTTATAAACATCAGAGCCAATGTAGGTAGTGTCCGAACGCAGAAACAACTGATGTCTAACCAATCCCCGACTCAAGTTGGTGACCTATGTATGTACTCGTATTTAAGTAACTGCCTCTCTTGGAATGCTGTAACCAAACCGTATTATAGAGTCTATCTACTAGGTTATCTGGCTGCAGGCTGCACCAAGCATATGAAGGCGACATTCACGACTCATGAAGAATCCACCTACTTATAACTCATCATACAATCAACGAAATGAAAGACTATCGAATTATGATTTCTTTCACCATTTTTTTATTTTTATTAAGAGTTAAAAAATACATCTATCGATCAGATCATCGATCCCATCCATCATTTGCAAGTTACTTTAACAATGAACCAATAACTTACTTTAATATAAATGAACGAACTACAAAATATTGTATACATATTTGCCTTTCTCTCTTTTATAACTAACTGACTGACTGACTGACCGACTGACTGACGATGATGATGATGTACTACATATAAAACTAGTAAGAACGTTATCTTCGACTATTCCGAAGATGAAATACTCTTCACGGGATTTGTATGGGAGGTACCCTCCTTAGTGGTCCAATTCGGCTGGTTCCGAGAAAAGATTCGTGCAAAATTTCAGCTCTTTAGTTCAAAAACTGAGGGACTAGTTTGCATACATACGGTCAGAGACGGTCAGACGGACATGGCTTAATCAATTCATCTATGTGGTCTCTTTTGTCTCCTTCTGCCTGTTACAAACTTGATGACAAACTTATAATATTATTCACTCCCGTGAGGAGTATAATAAACGTGCGGTGGTGGTGAATGGTGAATATATTCGCTTATGTGTTAAGACACACATACATATACCGCCGCTTGCATTGCAAGTTTCCTTAATAACTAAATTTGGTTTTGGAGAACTTATTGACATTGTCTCTGTTGTTTTTGTTGTATTTGTAACGTGTGGATTACTCCTCCATCATTTTCTAAAAATTAATAACATTGGTACTGTGTATAGTGACTCAATAGTTTCAGTTGTCACAATTAATCTAACTATCCATCTGTGGCCATTTGCTCCTCTCCCTCTCACTCTCTGTCTAATAAATGCTTAAAATTTATGTTAAATTTTGATATGTGTAAACTTCGTTGTTGCTTTCCTAATGCTTCTTGACACTTTCCGTTTCCCGCTAACACCTGCTTCAACTCCTTCGTCCTCTTTTGAGTTCGTAGGTACTCTATGTTAACTAGACTCTGTGAATGTTTAATCATCGTGCTTTGCCCCTTAAATTTCATATCCTTAAATGTACAAAAGAGATCCAGAGATCATAATTTAGACGGCGCAATTAGTCATTACGACGCCATAACTTATAACTCAATTAAAAATTTATTGGGGCGCAGAAGAATTATCTCCTTCATTGTACATATTGGCATTGCGTCTCATGAACTTCGCCGGGGATGAATCTTCTCCTGGATTCTTGAAGTCATCATTTATGGAAACGGAGGACACGCTTTTAGCATTATCGTCATCAGACGTCCCAGACGCCGATAAAGGCATGTCTTCTTCGATACTCGTCACTGATTCGGAAGCATTTTTAACACCTGAAACTGCTGGCATTACAAGGGTTTTACGCTTCAATGGATTGAATTCTTCGAAATTGACCGCCCCAAGAAACTCTGTTATGTTCAATTGGGCAGTGGATTTGGTAAGATTATTTGTGTCGGGTAAATCTATTGACTTGCCATGCACTATCTCTTTACCCTTGGTCGCAAGTAACAAGCCAAGCGGATCATCAATACCCAGTTTATCACAAAATTGAGTGCTCTGGGGATTCATCATGGGTTCGGGTTGATCATATCGAATGTTCAGATTATCTGCATAGGGTTGATATCCTTTTACAATGCGACAGAAGTTCTTCGGTACTTTTAGATCCCCAAATTTCAGACGGGTTTGTTCCAGTTCCTCAGGTGTTGGTGTAAATTGGTAACGTTCTCCACTTGAACTGTTGGGGCCAGGCATATAGTGCAAATTTTGGTTAACAGATATCAAATGGTTGGTATTATATAAAATAGACAACCATTCATCGTCATATTTGAAGCTGATTTCATTGTTGGTCGCAGCTGCTCCTTGCTCATTTTCTGAATCGGTGGCCTCCCTTTCCAGTGTCAGAATTTGTAAGAAACGTCGATTGGATACACATTTATCAAGTGCTAGGAACTTGGTTACACGCTCTTTCTTTGTTTCAGACTTTTCTCCACATTTAGACTCAGTTTTATCACCTTTACTTCTTTCATTTTCATATGGGATGTCGTGAGGCACCAAAGCAGAAAACTTGCAATGCAAATGGGCAGCAAACCAATATTTCGGTTTAAGTTTATGCAATAGATCCTCCAGGGGCTTTCCGCCCAACTTTCCTGACTCTATATCTTCCCTGAAATGTGGCTTGAAATTCAATAATTGCGTTTTGTTGCCGTAATTGTATATACCGCGGGGCCAATCATGTGAAATGAAGATATCTATGTCGCCAGTCAGTTGACTTAGTCGGAATACATCGAAGTTTCTCACATGATAGACAGAGCGTACGGTGGCACTGTCATAAGGTGGGCACTCACTGCGGCCACGCATATAATCAAAGGATTTACAAATGCCTACGATGAATGAAAACGGAATAAAGTAATAAAATAGCCATTAATTCTTTCAAATCCACCACTCGACACTCACCGCTTATGCCACCAATGCGAAAGCCATTCACATTGACGATTCCAGCGTAGCCCATATAATAAATATTAGGCGCTACCCAACCGCCATAAGGCAATTCCTGCAAGTGATTCGATGCCTCATGATTGCCACCTATAAATATAGTGAGCACTGGCGCAACAAGCTCGCCGGTATAATATTTGTAAAACGAGCCCATTGTACGGTAATATGTGGGTACCGCCATTGTCTCCAAATCAGCTAAGTTGCGCGTAGCCTGAAAGTCGCCACAGCAAATTAACAAGTCGATTTTACCCTCCAAGCGATTGATTCCTTCAACTACGCCGTAAATCTCCTCCAATTCGCCATGAGCGCATCCTTCCACAGCAATTCTCATTTTCACAGTCATTTTCAAGTTTATCCACAATTCCAAATTCAGTTTAATATTAATTTATTTAAGTAAAATTACTAAAACCATAAACACCTTCGTCGTCAAATACAAATAAAAAATTGCAAATCACAATTCGAAGTATTAAAGCTTGGCACGAACACGACGACGACGCTTGTTTAGCCGGCGTCAATAAGCAATTAAGCGGTTACACGACACGAAATATTTTTTCTTACAAGTAAATGGCGAGCATTGTGTTTGATAAAAACATATGTAAGTGCATTTAGAAGTTGAATTTGGATAGATTAGCAAAATTACAAATCAATTCAGAAGTCATTATCTTTTAAACCTTCCTTTTTGAAATAAATTTGCATTTAGTTGATATAAAAAACAAAATTTCATATATATTTCCTAGTTGAATTTTTATCTATATGGATAAAGTAATAAGTGTGTAACCTACTTAACGGATGATACCAAATGGGAAAAATGGTGTTGTGCTAAGGTGACCAATATATATAAATTTAAGCTGAAGAGCTCGTCGTTAGTGCTCTTATTGTAATATGTAATTAATTAGTTATAATAATATTTATTTTAATAAATAAAATATAAATTTAACATTTCCTTCTTTCCTTAACAAATCGCACAAACAAAATGTGTGCAGCGGGTTGCATTCAAAGCTTTGATATGAAAAAAAAACCGTTTAGTGCTGCCAACTGGTTGTAGGTGAGTAGCTCTAGTACTAACCAGTGAATGCAAAGACATAATAATCGTCTTTGGGCTTAGCCCTGCCATGTGCAAGCGCATTTGCATGATTTAAATTACAGATAGCTGCCCACACGTCAAATATTCATAAAATTTGAGTTTGCATTTGAGCAAATGTTTGAAACAAATCAAAATGTTTAGATTTTCTTCAAAACTCTTCTTTCTTATTTTTGAATTTTATGTGATTAGAAAAATATAGTACTTAAGCTATGGAATACTCACATCAAATCGTTCTTCAAATTGCTCTCATTTTGGGAGGGAGGGAGCTTTTTGACGTGTCGATGGAGGTCGATGTTTTGCGTTTGATCAAATCAACTCATTATTATGAAATCTGTGTTGTGATTAACTAGTGTCCTGTATGCGGACAAAAAAAAAAATGGTATTTCGTGATTACGGAAACAAAATAAAACAAAATCATTAAAAATAACAAAAACAAAAAAAAGAAACAAAATAACAAAATAATATTTAATGTTGTTGCTAGTGAAATGTTACATTAATATTTTATTGTTATTTGTTTTGTTTGTGATTTTGTTTTTGTTTTCTTATCATATATTAAGGTTTATTGTTTGTTTTAAATAGAAACATTTAATTTAGCATTAAAATGAAAAACGAACATAGAAATTTCATTTCCTTCATTGAAGCATACCAGGCATTGCCTTCTCTGTGGAAGACAACAAGCAAGTCACACATTTCTTGTGTGCACTCACTCGCTGCTTTCAACGAGAACTAAAAATTAAAATAAAAATTAAATTAATGTTTGTATTCCTACCTGAAGTTTTCTTTTCACCAGACCACTTACACATTTGTCAGAATTGGACCACTAGAACCCAGATACAAATATGTCCCATATTCTTATTCGGAATTTCTTTTCTTTTATGCATTATCGAACTGAACTGTGGGCACTATAAGTGTGCCAACCTCATTCTAGAGAATTTTACATATGTAATTTATTTCAACTTAAAAATTTGCTATTTCACATATAAATTAAAAATAAATATAAAAAAAAAAATGTGGGCACTTCAAAAAAAACTAAAACAATTCGTAATTTGCGAGTGTATGGCAACGCATCAAATGACAACACATTTGATAAAGAATTGACGTGTGGATGGCCACCTTAAGCAAAAACGAGATGGAGTGAAGTATCAGCAGCGCGTTTGTTGCGAAGCCATTTTCATTTTTTCCTTCAGTTCCAATTCAAATGTTATTTCAGTGTGGCTGGTTGAATAGGAAGGAAGTGAGCGGTGAAATACGACAGCAGCGAGTCAAGAAAAAACTAAATTTGTATTTTGTTTGGTGTGTGCGTTTTTCTTGAAATATTTAATTGTATTTAATGAATTAAGTGAATTTCGCGTGTTAAATGATGTATGCAAATACAGTAAACGTTTAAATTTTCGCCATTGACAAAGCAACGAAAAAACATCGTCAATGCTATTTGTGTGTTGGATGGAGTTGCGGCTTTTTCTCAAATTACTTTCATCAAAAATGGTATGTTTTAATATAAAAAAACACAATATAATATTAAATATTTATTTATCGAATAAAAATATATGAGTTTATATATGGAAAGCATCATGCAAAAGTCAAAATCATATTCAAAAATAAAACAAATTTCTTGCCGAAGGTCAACGCAACGCAACTGTGCTGTTTGTGACTGTCCGCCTGTTTTTTTTTTTTTTTTTTTTTTGCAGTTTCGCATAAAATTATTTATAAATTATTGTCAACCAATACAAGAGACATCATCATAATTATCCATCATTATCAAATGTGTTACAAATTTCAATTTCCTTTAAAATTAAAATAAAATGGGGAACCTTATAAATTAAATTTATTTTTTCTTAATGAAAAATGACAAATATAACATTTGGGAAATTACTTGGGTACGCACAAATGTATGAAAATTGTTGAAATATTTTGTTGTCTGCTGTCTCTTCTTTTCACAATTAGCAGAAATAAGCGCGCCGAAAAAAAACATCAAAATTTTTGTAGCGAAAGGCAAACAACAAGAAAAAAGAAAAGAAGATTTGTATGTACATTATTTTGTTTACGCGCGTTTTCTCATACACGTATGCATACAATTGCATATGCATTTAGGTTTCTCTCCTCGCCATATTTACTCATTCTCTTTTCACTGTGAGTACTTTTCACGCTCTTTCTCTCTTCGTACGACAAAATAAGTACGTGTATTTTGTCTTGTAACGACGAGTACTTCATTTTTTCGTTTATATTGATTTTCATACATTTTCGCTTGTTGCCTTCCTTCATTTAATTGGTTATTTGCATTCTTGCTTTGCTCTCACTTACTCGCATTAAAAGTTACGCATGTGCCGTAATCCATTACTTAACATATACAAGCGCATTGTGCACAGCTAGTTGTCTCTTTCTAGCTGACGTTGAAGCAAAGAAAGTTATTTATGACCGAACCAACTACTTAACAACAACAAGAAAAGAAGCATGTTATGTGAGTTCATAGTGAGTAGTTAGACTGACTCTCTTTACACCATGAGTAAAGTATAATGCGAATAAAGAATTTTTGCTTGCATGTATATCAGCATGAAAAAAGAAGCTTCATGATGTGAATCAGTGAATAGTCAGTTAGATTCTCTTTGCACTTTCAAGCAATGCTTGAGTTTGTGTATTGATTGCAAGTGATTAAGTGGGAGAAGGAACTTTATCTGGAGCTACAGGTGTGCAGCGCGTTTTTGTCATTTAAAATTTTTGAAAAAGTTAAATGTTTTTTGTTTTGTTTTATGCGTGCATTTCATATTGTTCGGTCGCTGAGTGGCTGGCAACCTACTTATGTAAATTTTTTGTTATAAATTATGCCATGCCGCCGCTTGCCCTTCACCAACCCACATTGGTTAGACTGTCTTGACTGACCATTCCATTCCATTCCATAAACACATTACATATGTATGCATGGGCATATGTTTTATTAAAACAAAAACGAAGTTTATTTGTGGCAGCAGCAGTAACAGCAGCATGCATGCATATGTATGAATATTTGAGAGAGTGAGTGAGTGCGTGAGTGTTTGTGGTTATCTATCTATTCCTCGCTTCTCTACACTGTGCTCAGTCAGCTCTTTATTATCTATATCATTTTAATTTTGTTGTTATTGTTATTATATCTTCGTGATTCGTTGTTGCAAGCTAGAAACAAAAGCACAGTTAATTGATTCAAAGAAAAAATGTGTTTTTACTTTCTTTCACAACCAAACGATATCAAAACCACAAAGCAACTAAAATAATCATGGAATATTACAGTTTTTGAATTAATGTTATTTTTAATATTGATTGAGTGAGAGTTTGAAGAGAATAGCGACGACTCTTATTATCTCAATCCAATCCACCTAGAAAATTGTATGCCATTTAATGTTCTTAAGTCTTCATTTAAGAGAAGTTCGTTCCACATATAAATTTTAACATTTTTAAGAATTTTTTGATTCTATCAACTAATTTATTTATTTATTTTTTTTTTGTATTCTTTTATTATCTCTTCAAACAGCGAAATTATTGATATCGATTAAATATGCATCGATTAATAAAACTCAAACAACAGAAAATAAACAATTAAAAAATAATAAATATTCTAATAAGTTAAAAGTGCACAATATAAAACAAAAAAATATTTAAAATACAATAAATAAATAAATATAGAAAATGTTTAACTTTCACAAGCCTCGAGTTTACCGATCAGCCGAAGGTTGTTGCATATGTCGAGCTAAATCGAGTAGTTCGCGGTTCACCGATTCTCGCAAATACGAAAAAGAGTCCATGCAATGTTTCAATTTACAGCATCCCAGACATGGAGAGATTTGCAATGCTTGCGTATTGCTGGTCAAACGCTTTAAACGTTTGCCGATTGGCAACAAACGTCATTGGGGTCATGTAAGTTTGTTCAATATTATTGTATCAATTATAATGTTCAATCTTCCATTTCTTTTCGTTCAGGTTGTAGATGCACGTGCCGGTCCAGGAACAAAATCAATGGTAAAGCATAGGAAACGTGAGGAAATGAATTGTGAGGCAAATGGTGGCAGCAATGGCAATGGCAATAGTAGTAGTAAATCTTTTATACCGGAAAAATTTGCAAAAATCTTTAAAAAGAATCGAAAGCAAACAAAAGGAAAAGGCCCATCATCTGCATCTGCATCAGCAGCAGGAGCATCAACATCAGAAGAGTCTAGAAGAAGGCTGCAACAGCAACAACATGGTAAAGCATCAACATCACAAACAAAAAAATCAAATTCAACAGATAGCGATTCGATTGAGAGTTCTGATGATCAAATGGTGATGGATTGTGATACACCACCTCCACCATCATTTGAACCAACAGCAGCTACAACATCACAACCAACCATCGTCCAATTCCAAACTAAGACGCGTTCTGCAGCCCAGAAACAACAATTGGCTGCAATTGCCAATGCTACCAGTAATGTAAAAGAAAATAATAAGATAACCGGTAGCACTCGTCGTCGTATGGCGGCACCCAAAAAGAATTATTGTCGTGAGGTGATCATAAAGACGCCATTCTTTGATCGAGAAAACTTGCAGAATATCACTTGTTGTTGTGGTGTGGTGCGTTATTCGTTGGAACATAGATATGTTGTTGTTGATGAAGAAGATTATAGACCATGTGAATGTGAGAAGCATCGCAGTTACAGCGCCAGTAATAAACCATCATCACCAATAGTAACAATGGCAACAGCAACAGCAGAACATGCAGAGCATCATTTACCGCCGATGACGCTGACAACAACAACAACGACAAGTTTGGAAAATGTTATAATCCCGGGTAGTAGCAATGAAGTGAAAGCACTTAAGAAACATCATTTGTTTTTTAAGCGACAATCAGAGAGTTTCCCAAAGCATGTTGAGAACAATTCTCCCCCAACTCAAAGTCCCCCAATGCATCCAATGATTAAGACTGAAAGTATAAAAATGCCATCATCAATCAATCAAAATCCTGCAACGGAAGGACTAACCACTACCATCACTACATATGATACAACTGTCAATTGCCAATTCACCAGCAGACATTCCAAAACAACATCTCCAGCTATGTCCGCATCTCCAATGAATAATGGAAGCACAGTTTCATCGTTAATATCATCATCATCATTAGCAGCAGCAGCTGCAGCAGCAGCGATTGGGACAAAGTCATCTCCGTCGCCACTTATATTGAGGACAACTGCACTTGTTAGTACAAGTGGCAATGGAGGTACTGCTATTGTTGTTCCATTGGTTAATAATCATTATGAAAAACAACAACAACAACAACAACAATCATCATTATCCAATCCCACTCTTCGAACTCCTCTGACTACAGTAGCATGTGCCTCATCGCCATCAGGCTCATTATCTTCATCGAGTTGCTTATCAACAAAATTCAATGACAATTCATCAGATTCTGGATTTGATGAAAATCCTCAAGAGAGAAAAACATCTTCAATTTCAAATGAAGTTACTCCAATTTCTCCAGTAGAAGTTGTAAGTTTGAACTATTGATTACGAATTGTCATCAATTATCCTTCATTCTTAATTTTTCTCTTAATCTTTAACAGCAACAAACACAACAACAACAACAACAACAAGAGCAAGAAGAAGATACTGAGATGCAAGAAGACGCTGATGATGCATTAGTAATAGCAGATGCAACTGATATTGAAGTCGAACGAGAAGAAATAATATCAACAATAAATGAAGATGAAAATATTTTTAATCAACCAGCAGCTGGCAGATTGGTTTTAACAAACGGCGTTCAAATCCCAAGACATTCGTATAATGCGCATAATATTGTTTTGGCTGGTAATGAATACGGAACAAGGATAATGCAACAACAAGTTATTACTCCATTGACGTCAACAACTTCAACATCATTGACTAAAGGATCTCATCATCATCATCATCATCATCATCACCATCATCATCATAATCATCATCATCAACGTCATAATCAGCATTCACAACCGCATCGCATTACTAGTAGTAGTAGTAGTAGTAATGGTAATGGTATTGACAACATTGAATCAATACCAAGAAACAAAGGCAGTTGCAATAAATTACGTGCAATATATACTAACGGTAATAATACTATAGATCATGAAAATGGGGTGACCACAATATTGCCAGCATCATCGTTGGCAGCCAGTAATCAGACAGCAGCCATGAATGCAATTGCCCCAAGCACAGTCACCATATCACCGGCACCAGCAGCAGCATCAGCATCCAATGGTATTGCTGCCATCAAGAAAATATCACTCACTGGTCACTTGCAACCACTGGCATTGACTACGAAAGGTAATAATCTTCTACAACAACCCAGTAATAGTGCCACCAAATCTATTGTTGGTAAACAAAGGATTATCTTTGTGAAACACAATGCATAATCTCAAATAAATTTTATTGAGTGACACTTTAGCAAATCATTGGCCACCCACCGCCGAAAAAAGTCATTCATCATAAATACTTTTTGTTAGGTTGATAATCATCTTACAATATCAATCCATCATCAATTCATAAATCTCCCATTATGAAATTTTATTTATTTACATTTACAATAATTTTTTATTAATATAATCTTTACTTTTTATACTCTGCACGCAGTGAATAGTATTGTAAGTTTGTAACAGACAGAAGGACACGTCCGTCCTAACGTCTCCCTGTCTTCGGAATATCCGAAGTTAACCTTCTTTTTTTCTTATTTACTCTTCTCTTTGATATATTTATTATCTTAACTTAGTTATTAATTCACTCAGATCAGATCACAGATCATTCAATAAGTCTCTCAGAGGCGTCATAAACACATACAGAGATGAAAGGGAGCAGCATCCAATGAAAAAAAAAAAAAAATTAAAAGATATGTATGACAATTCGAGGTTTAGCACGCAGAGTCCCCACAGTCCCATCAGCTCATAGATGCAGTTGGGGCTTGAAGTAGAATGAACTCAAACATGATTTACATTCAATCAATGTACGATTCTCCAGTTCTAGTTCCGAATTCTATAGACTCTTACTATGTGTCTTGAGATTGTATTCCAATTTTAGTCCAGCCAAGCATCATTGAATATTAGAAACCATTTAGATTGTAGCTCACTCAATAAGTCCCCAATAGGTGACACTAATCTTTTATCATTCAAAACAACAGAATGCATGTCCTCACGTCATCTTTACATCCAGCCAATGGATAAAAACATTTGCACAAATTGTTGTTCTAAATCATAACTCGCTCATAGTTTATGAGAACGACACTTAACTGTAAAAAACTAAAGCCACCATCTGTTTCTTACACCGTATTGGAAATTTGCTCTGACGGGTACCACACTCGCAGATAGAACAGCAACTACTACACACATTTAAATAAGAACATAAATGAAACGGAATATGAAAAAATGCGTGCAAGCGTGTGGCTGATTGTAGCAACAAAAATAAAGAAGAACCAACGAAAATTCACTCTCTGGTATCCGCGATTGTAATACCAGTCTTTGACGTGCACGTGCTTCATACGTTGAGTTATGAGTCTCTGAGTTTTTGCCGATTCTTCTTTAGTAACTCAAGCTGCCGTCCATACTCCGGTACTCAACTTCTTCCAGCCGTGCTTTGAGGGCTTCGAACTTGCTTTAAGCAAGATATACAGTTATCTGCTGCTGAGATGCTGTATGGAGCACCGATTCGTTTACCAAATGAATTTTTCGATGACATGGATGCCATACCAACCTCTGCAAATTTTATAATAAGTTTTCGTTTTTAGGAACATCCAATTCCGGACATGTAACACAACAATCAGCTTAACACAGCAAGCGCCTTCCACTTTAAGCCATTTCAGCGCAGGATTGTTATTGTGAGATGTACATCTCTTGTGGCGATTTTTACGTGATTTGTCTAGTTCCTATTTTATTTTTTTTTTTGTGTGCAAACATTAAACACGTTTTCATTTTAAAACGCTCCTCGCTATAATATGCAAATACTCTTTTACATGCAATTGCAATATGACTAAAGTGATGAGCGCATCCCTATTTATACACTACTAGCGTTAACCGGCGTGCGTTGCTACGCCCCCGACGTGATGATAGTTTCTGATTGTTATAGTCATTATTCATGTCATACTAATTGTATGCCGCGAACATTATATAGAATATTTCCCTTGAGTGAGTGAGATGTGATCGTTTAGTATCGATCCGAACTTCTGTTTTTCATTCGCTATTAGAGTTAGAATAGATGCACTTCCCGTCCCGGCGTGCGTTGCTGCTCCTTCCATCGCTTTGTTCCTTTGTTAAGTTTTTAGAATCATAGCATTAAAATAAAATATAAAATGATTTCAATTTCAGCAACTCCCCCTAACTACATTAAAATCGGTCCAATTGTTCTTGAATTATAAATGGTATATTTTTTTGTTAGTTTTCGAATGTTTTCGTTTCGATAGAGAGACATATATTGTAGGTAGATACCGTTAAACTTTAAAACATGCAATAAATGATCAAACAGAAGTGGAGTTCTATAGTAAACAGCTTTTTGTATTTAAGCATAAGGAAATTACAGTCGAGTAAAAATAAATGCACTTCTTAACAAAAAAAAAAAAAAAAAAAAATATAAGAAAACTTGCGAGTTGCAACAAAGTGGATAAAATATAAACATTCTTCATGAAGGAATACATATACATGCCAACTTTCATACTGATCGATCAAACGGTGTTAGAGTTCATCGCCGTTAAACGAATTTTCTCGTCCTATTTTATATATGTAGATTTATTCTTAATATTATTATTTATCATCAGATCCGATCAGATCAATTTTATTTTTTTTTATAATACAAATAAATTATTCATCAATAGTTTTTAAAGTTTAAGACAAATGTTTGACAAATTTACAAAAATATTCTTATTCTTAAGTATATGTAGTATAGAAATAGTGTGTGTGTATATATATGCAAGTACAATATATGTATTAAATAATAACAATAATATACATATTTTTTTTTTTTTCTCTTTATAATGATCTATATATGTACCAACATCATACAACATATAATATTCTACATAAGTATAAGTATACTGATAAGAATTAAAGTTGTCATTGTCAGTAGAATTAGGACAAAATAAAACAAAAGAAAAGAAAAGAAAGAAGAGAAATAGTATCCAAATCCAAAATTTGTACTATGATGGTTTTTATTTTAATTTTGTCACCATATACCATATAAGAAGAATTGAGTTTCATCTCCAGAGGAGCTTTAAATTTGGAAAATAAATGTGAAAACAAAAATGGTTAATTTCAAAAAAAAAAAAAAAATAAATAAATAAATAAATGTTTTCAATAATAAAATTTTATACATCATTATTATTTATTATTCAATTGATTGATTTGTTTTGTATTGGGTTTGGGTGGTTCAAAACATGAGAGTTTTGTTGTTTACAATGGATAGGATGAATGCTCATCTTCATAATTTCCAGCCAATTTTCCAGCAATCAAATGTAGCACCAGGTTCGGAGGCTTACTTGGAAGACCAATCCACATTAAGGCGAAGCAGATGCAGCTTGAATTAAAAATCCATGAAAAAAGAATGTAAACCCTTATGCAGACACTAGATTTGTTACCCTTATTCCGGACACTACGGTCTGGCCAAACCACAGGCATTTGTATGGAATATTTGTGGTAATGATTTGGTGTTATGGACCAAAACTAGTGTGTTACGCTAAGTCGAAGTTGTTATACTCTTCATCATACACTCCTAGAAAACGTAATTGCTTTACGCTACCGTGATTGATCATATAGAAATATTTCTATATTGATTTGACTTATGCTTAAGGTAGACTTAGTATGTCTACATTAGAGATAGTGTGTGCCGTAGCACATTCACCTTGCCAACAAATGAAACAATGTGTACAACTAAATGAATGGGTAATACAATTGTACACTACTAAACTAGAGTTAAAATGAGTGGACGCAAACAAAATAAAAGTAAATCGAAAAGGTAAAGCAGCATACAAATAAAATTTTCTCTGTTCTTTCATATCGTTGAGTGACTTGATCATTCCTTTTTACAGGGAAAAAATGTACATAAAATGATGTACTCACAATTCGCCAGTACCAGCAATCACTTTCATTCACAATTTATTCAACATACATTCATTTTAAATGGGTTCGGCAAAAGATGTACATATGTACGTGGAACGCATTCACGCGCAAGTCTAGTATACTCGTACATACAGCATTTCAAGAATGCGACCGAATGGTGTTTGAGTAGTAGCTATAAGAAATTTGCATGGCTAGTGAGTGAATATGAATGAGACACTTATAATATCCAAATTACAGTCTGCTAATACAAAGAAACAAAAATGTTTTTCTAATAATTACATAAATTTGTACGGGAGCTATACGATCCAGAAACACTAGGGTCTTGAAATGTGCATGGCTAGTGAATATGGCTCAGACACTTATAATATCCAAATTACAGTTTGCTAATACAAAAAACATAAAAAATTTTCTAATAAGAACATAAATTTGAATCGCGGTTTGTATGGGAAAGTACCCACTGTTATTGTTAAAAGAAAATTTGTAGCAAAAAAATCAGCTCTCTAGTTAACAGTTACAAACTGAGACAAAGAGAAATAGTTGTGTAAAATTAATGTGTTAGCTTCAATATCAATTAATCAATATCTTCTATACTCGCCTACTACTGATTTGAATTAATAAAGTTTTTTTTCTGTCACATTTCTGTAGGATTCATAAGAAAGTACCTACATACGTACATATATCCTGAATCAACATGATGTGACAAATTATTCATTCCAGTTTTATCCAATTGTCTATTGATTTATCTGATTGTCTGTTTCATTCATTACTAGTCATGCCAGCCAACCTGGTTTCATGCAACTTGTGGCGTATAGAATTTTTACACAGATTCATTTTGATCAAGTCAAGATGCAAAGTAGAGACCCTTAGGCCTTGGTTAAGTGAATGGCAAATGTTAGTTACAAGTATACAAAAATTTATTGATCCAATGTTCTAATCTTCGTCTTCTGCTTCTTATAAACTATAATAAAATTCATGTGAATCAAGTATTAATGCGATCATGATCCAAAGTACTGTATTCCATGATGCTTCCAGTAAGAGAACAAAATGTGTGTTCATAGCGCCCAAACGCCAATGCCATGGCAGCATTTTGTGCATGATTGTGTGACCCACATACATAATGATAGCATTCATGCCACACTCCACGAACGGATAACCAATCCACCATTGACGCACATCGATAATATAATAGAGTATTGCCAGCAAAGCAAAGGCCAAAGCGGCAGTCACGAAAACAAAGGAAAGTGACCTAGAGAATGGTAAAAGTAGTATGATTCCCATGACAATTGGAAAAATTCGCAAAATACCATAAATTTTTGTTTATCGGAATTAGGCCATGTTCTTTGCTAAAACCGCATAGGGCACCACCGACTAAGCCTAATAGAACTGACCAAGTTAGCCAGCGTTTCAAGCGTGATTGCCAGTCAACATGCACCAAAATCGACATGCCGCCAAGGACACCAAGCAGCACTTGAACAATAGTCAGTAGGCAACCTGCAACATAATACAAAATGTTAGTGTGGAAATAGCATACATAATTCGATGAATGATATCTTACCAAAAACACCCTCTGGATCGAAAGCCTGAGAATCATAAATAGGCTTTGCAGTTGAATGTTGATAAAGGTGAGAATTCGTTAGTATTTGCCGATCTATGTAGGCAGTAGCACCACCTGTACAATTGGGATATGCTGCCTGAGCATGCATTCCACCGGGTCCGAGATAACCACGTGGACAATCCGGTACATATAAACCAAATGTAATACCCAAATGTGTTGCTATCAATGCCAGCATAACAATAAGCTCACCACGAAAAAGTATCAGATCATAAAAGCTGCGTTGGCATGACGATTGTGGAGGAATATAGGCAGCATTCCCTTTGCTGAAGATCGTGTGAATGACACCGCAAACAAGGAATGCAATACCAAAACGTTGCAAGACACCCATTATGCGTATATTCTCAAGTTGTGGACCATTTATAGAATTGAGGCAGAACCCAATAGCAAAGAGTTTGAAGGCTCGCTGTAAATGAGAGAAGGATGAGTGAGTACCAATCGCTTAAAATACATGCTACACTAACCCAAATGATTCTTGTGCAGACATGCACTTTCGTAGCGCCACGTGCTAATTGTGCCTTCACTGAAAGCGGTATACAAACTCCCATAATCCATAGGAACGAAGGAAATACAATATCTGCCAAATGAAGGCCATTCCAAGCTGCATGCTCGATCCACCAATAATCACCGCCACCACTATTGACAAATATCATAAGCACAATAGCTAAACTGATGGGAACATAGAAAAATTAGACAAATTATGCTGCCAGACATTGCTTTTGATTTATGATTATGGCTTGCGTGCGTACCCACGAAATGCATCCAAGCTACGCATGCGTTTGCGTTGTATCGCTTTGGTTGCAGCCTCATCAATGCTGTCCGCTATTGCATTCGCTTCATCATAATGATATCTCTGCCAAGCACAAAATCCAATACGCAACAACGACAAACCCACCACAAATAGCACAAAGACAGACAGTATGGCTATCCAATCCAATGATAATGATTGATTGATTAATGTAAAAAGTACCAGTATCAACTATAATGTACTCACAGTAATTGACATTGACACCATGTTTGTCTATGGCAAAAGAACAAGTGCCATTTGCCTCCAGTGTTAAATTGTAGACACCAAACTCTTGTAAATCTTCCAGCCTCGAAGTGCATAATGCTAGACTATCTCATATCATCATATCAAGAGAAAAAGCTTCATTCACATTTTTCATTCCACAAAATTCTCGTATGTAAATAAATAAGTTGTTTGGTATTGACTTGTCACTTTTAACAGAATTACGTCTATTATGTGCCAAATTGTTCGATAATTTCTTGTCATTTCAATGGCATAATTTCATAATCTAATCTATTCTAATCTTCTTTTTCTTTTGGCAGAAAACTAGGGCCAAGTAAGAAACCATTTTCGTAGTCCCATTTTTTGTTTTAAATTTAATTAGACAATTGCAAATAGAGAGAAGAGATTGGTAGTCTAATAGAGTAAAGACATCCCAACAAATCCCTTTCTATTGATCAATTTTGGACAATGCCATCATCATTCATCATTGTTTATTAGTTCTCATCAAATATACAACAACAAAACCTTCCTGGGCTTGGCCACCGTTTTTGGGATGCTCTGTCTGTCACACACAAAGTCAAACAGTCATACCTTTGACAATTGGCTATGCTAATTTCTTTGTTTATTGCCCGACATAGTATGTACAATACGATGAATGTAAGTATGTACATATGTAGTTTCAAATTCCTTATAGCAGAAAAGCGACAAGTCATTACCAAAGAATCTTGTATTATTATTATGTACCTGTTATTGTCATAAGCATAACGTCCTTGATCATGGTCATATACTTTGATGTTTAAGACATGGGCAATATTTATTTTAATTGTTGCAGGAGCATCAGAAGTGGCACCACCAAATTCTTTAACTTTTGTGTAGGGACACTAAATTACAAAAGAAATATAAAATTCAATGAAAGTTGACATTTGTGATTGTGTTGTGATTCATTTGCTTACCGTAAAGCAGGCTTCATTTAATGTGTAGAGAAAATTTTTATAATTTCCATCATAATGTGAATGCAGATTAAAATAAGCCTCATCCACTTTGAGTGAACGCATATCAAGACCCCGCCATTGTGGCTCAGTATATTCCACAAACATGGACATGATGTCATGCGGTTAGCAACTCGTCTTTCTTGTTTCTTGAAAACGAACACAATTCTTAAAGTATGTACTTCAGATTGAGTTAATTATTATGATGTATGATATGATACATACTAATAAAAATCTGTTTGCTAATCTACTAAGATAACAAATAAAGTTCAAAGCTCATTTAAATATTAAATGTAATAAGGCACACGTGCCATTGCTATTAATTTCTTACTAGGTCAATATAAACAACCAAAATTTCAATGTTATTCAGTTTTTATAATCGTCTTATATATGCATACATACATATATATATACATGTGTACATACATATGTAAGTACTATGCATATAGAAAATTATGCAGTTACGAATTTAATTGAATTTGACCATTAGACAAACGACTTTCACTTACAGAATGAAATGATTGCAGTCAGTATCAAATTTATGTTTACTCTTTTATTTTAAATAGATTAAATAGATTTCTTATATATAAAACAAATATGGTATATTCGTTTCGCAAATCAAAATTCTTGTTGTTGTTGTTCACCATCAACTTTCCTTTCCTTACCAGCCAAATAAGCAAACATCAAACACCCGCAAAACAAAATACTATAATTTTAATTGTTTTGAATGTTTATGCAATCAGCTGATTATAAATCAGATTTCTAATGTTGCCAGATTGTATGAAATTTCTTTTGCCTTTATTTGCTCAAGTTTTTTCGGTCATTTGTCAACACAGAAACATTTTGTTTGAATGTCAGTCACTCGGCTGCTTGATATGAAAAATATAGTACAATAAACTTCGTTGAAACATCAAACAAAATTCAGTCAGGTTAATTAAATTTTTTGTGTGAATTTTCCTTTTTGTTCACTTACATTTCCATTAATATTATTATTGAAAGGTGCGAAAACAACCAGATATCCAGAACAATGGTTTGCGTGCCATGTTTCATCATTCCAGTATTGCTATATATTTGGCATAAGTTTTTTCAACCGATGTTGCTTCGTTTTTGGAATCCCTGGGAAAAGAAGGATGCTCAAGGCAATGTGGTAAAGGCTGGGCCCGAATTCCCATTCGAGTGCAAAGGTGGCGTTTGTCCTTACCAAGGCTCTAAAAAGCAAAAGACCGAAAATGATGAGAAACCGGTGGACACAACAACAACAACAACGGAAACAACAACAATAACAAAAAACACTATACCAACTGACCAATGCAATCAAACCAAAAAAATTAAGTAGATTAATTTAATTTAGACAAAGACATATTTTTGTACCATTTTCCATTTAGTTGAAAATATTTAATTTTCTGGTGCACAAACACAAAAAATACATGTTAACATTTCTTTACCGAGGCAGGCAGTTAAATTCCTCAGAGAGGAGAATTTGTGAATTACATATTTAGAATTAAAACAAAATGTGAAATAAAAAAGGAAAAGCAGGTCACCGCAAAAAAATAATTATGCATTATTTATGTACTAAATGTAATTAATTATAAGCGAATGTATTTTGTATCTTTGCCCATGTACGGGGCAATCAATTCTCAATGTCTCTAGTTTACTTGGATATTTTTTTTCTTCAGATTTCTATTCTTCAACAGGAAGAGGGAGAGGTTGCAGTTCTATAATTGTTCATTGTATAAAATGGAGTCATAGTAATCTCTTCAACAATTGACGGACTTTGATCTATAAGGTTAAATTAAAATTAAATGTCTGAAGATTCCATTCCCTTTGTCTAGTTTTAAGGAATATTTTTGCTTATTGTCAACTAGGCGGAATTTTGCTAAGCCAGAAAAGGAGGGCACATGATCAAGACAAGGGCTGAGCAACAGGGCTGATTTAAAAAGTGATATGCTAAGTTTTTGCAGACTAATTATAGTTTAGGGCAAAGGTGTTCAATCTTTTTGGTTCCCTGGGCCACAAGTAAGTTGGCGAGCAAAACTACAAAATTTCTATTGTCACTTGAACCACACTGATAATTGCCGCTGACTGGACTGCCGTAGATTATGGGTTTTAGTTAAGACAGTACGATTTCTCAATGTTGTGTTATGCAGTCTTATTTTAATTGTCCAAAAGGAGATAAGTGAACCCACATGTGATACATGTTTAGGGAGAGATGGAATGACCATCTACATTTACCCGATGCAGGTCTTTGATCCGTTGATCTCTTAAAATTATGTAATCAATTGAAAATCAAGCTTCTCCACATTAATATTCTCTCTATTTATTAATATTCTTTTAGCATAACTTTGAACTTACTACTAATAAGAACCAGAAAATCATTCAAATATCTTTATATATATAATTCTTCTGTGAGTGTGTATGTCACTGAACTTCTCTTAAACGACTGGACCGATTTTGATGAAATTTTTTGTGTGTGTTCAAGGGGATCTGAGAATGATTTAGATTCACAATCTTTATATATATAATTCTTCTGTGAGTGTGTATGTCACTGAACTTCTCTTATGTGTGTTCATATTGAGTCTTATGCGCGGCTATACCGTTCGTTCATCTGATTGCAATGACATTTTGTGAATGCGTGCATGGTTGGTTTTAGCCTTGAACATAACAGAGTACTTTTGGATTCGATATGTGACGCTGTTGTCGAGAAATTGGTGGATCAAATACTGCATTTGATTTGTCTGATTCTGCGCAATGTACTACAGTTAGTTTTGAATAAATTAAAGGACTCAATAATACAATAACACTTAAGGCAAGACCAGGGAGTTGTGGATTTGGTAAGTCACTGGAATTATTAATGTGACTGACCATCCATTTAGCCAAATTACAGTGCAGCGGGAAGCAAAAATGAAATACCAGAATTGCAATTCAACTTATTAATAGCGATGGTGCGAAACTGCAACTGTAGGTATGGCCCAATCCACTTGCGTTCTACTGAAAGTGAAGTTTAAGGAATCCGATTGGCCGTACGACGTCGGGCAGGATACCCTAGTATTATTATAAAGAAAAACAAGTAAGAAGTTTAACTTCGACTATGCAGAAGTTGATATACTCTTCACGCACCTAGAAAACGCTTTTGCCTACACTCTGTGACAGAGCCTTCTTATTGATTTGACTTATGTTTAGGGTATAGCATAGAGTATATCAACACTGAGACCGAAATAATTGTATGGGAGCTCTACGATCCAGTAATCCTAGGGTCTTGAAATCGACACGGTTGTTGAATATGCGTCAGACACTTGTACAGTTCAAATTTCAGTTCGATAACGCAAAAAACAAAAAAGTTTTTCTAATAAGAGAGTTAAAATTTGAGTTTGGGTTTGTATAGGAGATATACGATCCAGTTAATTAGTGCCTTATAGTGTCCGAGGGAGGTACCCCTCCTAGTGGTCCGATTCGGGTGGCTCCGACAAATGTACTGCGTTTGGTAAAAAGAAAGATTCGTGAAAAATTTCGTTTCATTGATGCCTAAATGTGCATGCTGCATCACTTAACGGACAACCCAGTGGATGATGTAGCTTAAAGAAACACATACGTTTCTTGATGGTTTTGGGTTTCTGGTCACTGTCCTGACCCATTGGATGTCTTATGCCAATCAAATCATTTGGATAGATTTGAAAGATTTCGCGCTTATTTTTCAGAAGTGTTTTAAGGCCACCACATTCTGCTTTAATATTTTTCAGATCTAAACTGGAAAGGCTTTTAGCAATTTGACGTATAGTAAGACAGCCACCAGTCATCCACGAATTACTTGGTGTAGGCGACTCCTTATCATCATGATTGGTATCAGCAAGCAATAACATATTAAAGATCTTTAATACAAGAGCATTTAATATCTCTTTATCCATTTGGGTACAGTTGTGCACGGAAATTCTTTTGTCTCGTAACTTAATCACTTCCGGCGTTGCTGTTTCCGTTGGATAATGCATACGCTCAGTATGAACAAATTCCTGAAGGTGCTGACAGTGTGCTCTATGTTCACTGCTATTGTAAGTTCTTTCCAAGCCAATTATGGCGCAACGTTTCGTACTTGGTATTTTCAGACGATCTGTGTGTAGCTGGAACCCAGATATTTGGGAAATTATCTCCGTATATTGCAAGAAATCCTGATAAGTACTGCGTCGCGTATCCCGACGTTGGTATTTTGCTCCAGAAAACTCATAGGCACAGCAAGGCAGTAGGAAGTAACGCATCTCATAGCTGGCCAAAGAAGACATTACGGGCAACCAAACTGACAACTCATCCGAATGATTGCCAATGAGCCAATCAACCTCCGCCGGCAATTTGAAGCTATCAGGATTAATGGACTCCTCGATAAGTTTAACATTATTGGGATAATAAGACCAAAGCTTACGTAATCTTATATCATAACCATAGCCAGGGTAACCTTCAGCGTTCAAGATGTAGACCAGAAGACCATTGCCACAACCCAGATCGGCGAAGCAATGTGGCTCCGATTTAGTACAACGCCAAAGGGTTATTAGATATGATGCTATAGCCAAATCTTCGTAAATGAATTTGAGAGGGTTCGTTGATTCTTGTGCGGAATGCCATAACTACAATGGAGAAATTGAATCCAAATATATTCATACATATTAACACTTTCATGCCAACTTACCTGCAATGCAGATCCTGCATGCTTCTGTTTGAGCTGCTTATACAAATCATTATATTGTTCCATGTCCACCAGCTGCAGAGACTTCACCGGTTTTTTTCTTACCGTCACTTTATCATCATCATCACGATCACCACTTTGAGATGCATTTCGACACCATTTTCGAAGTTTCGATAATAGAACATATTCCGCCCATCGTGTAGTTTGTTCAATATCCAATCCTTGACTTATAACGTTGGCTATCAATATGTTGACCTGATGGCGAACGATGAAATCAATAAAATTTTTATCACGGAATTTACAGATGTAGCTGCACTCTGTGAAATCTACTCAAAAAAATATTCCATATATATTTCACAAAATTTTTTTTTCATATTCACTTATCAGACAAAATCAAATCAAAGCAAATCAAATTGCTTTGCTCTAAGAACCCACCCACTAATCCAATGGCCTCAATGTTGTAATCCAGTTTTTTTGTTAAAAATTTAAATGTTATCCGGAAGCCTTGGCATCTTTCAGTACTACTGATCCATTGCTTTTGATTCTGAAGACAGTTTTGTAACTCCTCCAATGTTGAGTCACTAATGGAGTAGACGCCTTCGCCCTCGCCCTCGCCCACAATATCATTTTCCCAGAAATTATCGTCATTCACTTGCTGACACAACTTCGAAACGCCTTGATTTATCCGTTCTACTTTGGTTATCAAACAATCGAATATCTTTTTATTAATTGAATGGTAATTGCTCAAAAGAATCTTTATTCCGCACCAAAACTGTTGTTCCGTGATTTCCATTTCATGAACACTTCATTTTATTGCAAACACATGGTCGGTCGTTGTGTTATTGTTGTTGGAATCTTATGGGTGACCGTATTTCATGATATGTTGCTGTTGTTGGAATCTTATGGGTGACCGTATTTCATGATAGGTTGTTGTTGTTGGAATCTTATGGGTGACGGTATTTCATAATATGTTGTTGTTGGAATCTTATGGGTGACCGTATTTCATGATATGTTGTTGGAATCTTGTGGGTGACCTTTTTCATTATATATTGTTATTGCAACTAATGATGGTATGATTAAAAGGCCTTTTAGACGATCAATTCAGGCGCCTAAAAGGGCCTTTATTTAGCTGGGCCATCAGTTCATTTTTTTTTGTTATCGTTTCGGTTATCGGTGCTGATTTTGAGTCGATAATGCACTGAGACTGAAACTGAAGTGATCGCCTTAAATGGTAAACATTTGCGCTAACATTACCATCACATATATCATCGTTCGCAATATCCATCTCAATACAAAGAATCAAAACAAATGAATGACGCCTTCATGTACATATGGGTTCGCTGTGCAGTTGCTGGAAGCATTCCATTTTTATATATAACAGTTCATCATTTCAGATATGTTATGATGCATTTATAGGGAAAATGTATTTAACCGATTTACATTATATTAGTCACGATGTTCCATTGCCTGGACACATGTTTTCGAATTCGTCAAGAGCACTTCGAGAAGCGTCAGTAACTAGTGTCGTCCACATAAGTGGCAGCTAGAGCTTTCCCAGCGATTGACGTTTGCATATCACTAGACTGAAAAAAAAAAGCATATGATCTATTAATCGATTCATAATTTGTTTTGCAATCAATCACTAGTTGGAACCTTGTGGGTGAAATATATTTCATGAAAATGCGTTTGACGAGAGATTTACCGTTTCACAGTTGCAGTTCTCCAATTCTTAACCATCTTATTGAAAATTCTGCATATATGTACTAACTTCGCTGCAGTGAAATTCTATACTATGAACTTCTCTCTATTAAAAATTGAATTGAATTTTTAGGTACGAATCTTTTTCTTTCTACTTTTAGTCAATTTTTCTCTACAATAAACAAACTTGGCAAATGGAATTTTAATTCCCTCATGCGTTTTTGTTTTATATAATATATTTTTAAAAAACACTGACTGCCGTGAAGAAAGTAGAACATAATTAGGGGATCCCCCCCAAATGTTAAAAATAACAACTAAGCTGAAGTTCCACTGTTCACTTGACATTGAACTCATTTGCTCACCATGCATGAGATAGAACTGCTTGTGCTTTTGTTTTCCATACTGCATTTCATCTCAGAGATCAAAATATATACATATACATACATATGTATGGGAATTATGCGATCCTGTAATCTTATGATCTTGAAATAAACATGGTATGAGTCACACACTTATGGTATTCAAATTTCAGTTCGATAATACAAAGAATAAAATGTTCTAATTGTATGGAAGAACATCCTATGATCTTGGAATTTACATAGTTGATAAATGACCTGATTGATACTTTGATCAAAGGATAGAAATGTTCCGAAAATGTTGATTGCGAATAAATTATTATTATATGTACATACAAACCATACAAATCTTATACATATCGGTGAGATCGATTCAAATTTTCTATAAATTATGTAATATAATTATATACTCGTATTGTTCACAAGGAATTTTATTTTACTCCGAGAATTGTTTTAGTTTCAAATATTGTCCGGACTTGCATTACCATGTTGGTTGGTCAGGTTAGGTACACATGTATGTACATATGTCGAAGGCAGATCCTTGGTGTGAGTCTCCAATTACCTTCCCGCATACAATGCAGTCATATGCTATGTTTGGATGTATATAGCTGCCATCTTACCTGTTTTCGAGTTACCTTTTAGTCGGGAAATCCCGTGAGTAACAGACTTGTAATAAAAACCTTTGTTATTTGACAAACTTCTATGTAAGTGCATATCATTCTTTGTGTCTGCACATGTTTATAGATTTAGTACGTACAATGATGCATCTTAACATAAAAGCAAAGATACAAATATTTTATTAGCTGTCACCTTAGCAGTATGGATGGTACAACCATCACACTAGTAACCATGACCAGCCACATAATCAAACAAATCCTCAGTGGCAAGATTGATTGCTAAATTCAATATGTTCAATTTCAAAATGATACTCAACTTTTGGATCAGTACTTTTTATGGGCACTAAGTATTTTTTAGCACATGATTCATTGTGGTTGATGGTGTATTTATTCCAAAATTATACTGTCAAATATCCTCAAAAAAGGTGGATATTTTATCCTCATCCTGATTGGATAAATTCACCAAAACAAGTAGCCATGAAACGTTGGGTAATTTCCATTTGTTTCTAAATTATAATATTGTGCTGTTAAATGATCTGATTTAGATCAGGAATTCTTTCTTTCTTTTCTTTCTCAATTCTTGAGAACCAGGAAATTTATGGTAAGCGACGAAGAGACCTTGGAATATTGCTTATGATTTTCTAGCAGTGACTTATGACACTTGACACGCTTGATAAAAAATATGAAGGACAGGATTCCATCACAATGGGTCTCAGGTCTATGGGGCGTTTCAACCAACCATTGTCTCTCGAATATTCCTGGTATATTAAATATGGTTTTTTAAATTTGGGTTCTAGTAATTGTTGTAGTCTTGTAAACTTCGACATTTACAAAAACATCTGCATATTTTTAGTGGAAAACTAAGCTTTTATGGCTAAAACTATATGAGGCCCCCGGACTTCTTATAAATTGCTGAATTAACAAATAGAGGGTGAAAATCTTTATACATTGGTAACTTCTCAACCTAGAGAGTACCTAAAGTAAACATGACCGTACCCATATATTGGTTAATAATTGGGGTTTCCTTTTGCTTGGCGCCCCGGGCATTTGGTCAAGTTGTTCATAAGAAAACGGTTCAATGTCAAACATTACATTGGTAACTTTTTCCCATGTTTATGACATAAACATTGGTTGCAAAATGGCATGGCGAACCTTTACATGGATGTTCGGGGTTCCCCCCAGACATAATGCATAATGTGCAATTCCAATAAGATTCTTTTGGATATCAAAATAATGATGATGATGATGATGATGAGTTTTTAATGAAAATCACATCAAGTATATACAATAATTACAAATAATTCAAGAATATGGAAGAACAAAAGAAAAGAAAAGAAAAGAAAAGAGAAGAAGGCCAAGAAGGAAACAAAAGAAAAAGAAGAACAAGAACAAGAGGAAGGTGGAGGAAATAAAAAAAAAAAAAAACTAAATCTCGTTTTCAATTTCAGGTCAAAGACTACAACAATACGAAACGAAAAATAACTTGTCTGGGCAAATCGTTCTCATAAACAAACTGAAACTGAGGTTTGACGTTGCCAAGCAACTCTGAGCTTTGTTTTCTGTTTGAACTGAATTTACACACAGGCACATACACATGCATACATATGCATATGCATGTATATGTACACATGCATGTATGCGAGTGTATGTAGGTCCTCTTATCTTGAACATTTAGTGAATTTCGCCTCAATTGTACTTCGTATCTCTTGAATGATATAAGAAAGAACAAACGAACGAACGAACAAACGAATTATCTTTTGGATGTTTGTTGAAAAATTAAAATGAAATATGTACAAATATGCTGAGTACAACAAAATTATTATAAAAGTTCAGTCCCATCCCCTCACAAACATTATAACCAAAAGTAACCAACCTATTCCAAAGAGTCTGATCAAACCGAGCCAAAATTCCGCTCATTTCGAATCTTGCAGCAATGCATACATTGTGAGGGAGAGGATACTTACTACATAGTATGTACATACATACATACATACATACATACATATGTATGCAACTAACAACAACACATTTCACCAGCGTAATACTCAAAAGAAGAATTTAAGCAAAAAAAAAAACGTCGGTGTTGGTGTCGCTGACGCTTATAAGCTCAATAGAATATAAGATCAAAAAGCCCAAACCCGAAAAGGCTCGTAGCTAAAAAGGCTCTCGATCAAATTAGGCTCATTTGTTTTGTCACCTCTTAATTCCAACCAATATTTTTTCGCCGCGCAAATGAGCGAATTCGCTCTTTCAATTTTGTTTCTTTATTAAAATATGAAATACATACTCACTCACTGGTCGAAATACAAAAGAATTGTATTTTCCCATTGTCTTTGTTCAGGTGGACTTTTCACACGCTCTCACATGCATGCATGCATGCATGCATGCATACACTCACTCACACATAAGAATATAGAATGAGAGGAATCGTGCACGCATACGCATTGAATTAGAGTAGCGAAAGAGAGAGAGAGATCCAAGCAAACATACGCACCACTCTCATATTTATATCAAAAATTGAAACATAATGATGATGAGTGAGAGTGGAAGTGGAAGTGGAAGTGACGGTGTGACCATTTTAACATTTTTTAAATCGGCTTACAAAAAACTTACAACATAAATTGACACACACAATTTTATTACATTTCATAAGAGAAAAATTATTAAAATGATTGATTACAATATTATTTGATTGTTATGTTTTGTTATTGTTCTCTGGGAACATACAGAACCTGATACTTGGATTTAACCTTTAACTGTTTTTTTTTTTTCTGTTCCAGAAATTTCAGGACATTTTTATATATATTTACTATAGATCTTTGAAAGACAAAGTTATAAGTCGTGAATATTTCTGTATGTCACAAAACACTTTTCGAAGTTCCAATAAATAAAATTGATTAAAATAACTTTCGTACTCTCTGCCTTCTCATTTACATTGTGTATCGCAATCTACTTCTTGACCTACTATTCTATCGTTATTAATAACCAATCTTATGGACAATACAGGCAATCAAGTCAATATTCTTAATTAGTTCGATGGGACGAGTTGATTAAGCCAAGTCCGTCTGTAAGTATGCAAACTAGTCCCTCATTTTCAAGATTGAAACCAACCGCGTACATGCCGCGCATGAGACTCAAACAAACAAAAAACAAATTTTAATTTTTCTTTTAAATTCGATGAGTAAAAGTTTATATTAAATCATCATATAACACTAAAATTTTATTTAAGAACACAATATTTATAAAACTATTAGCCTTTTGCTGGAGTTTCACCTTGTCGTGGTAAGCTCAGTACATTCAAGGCAATCTATGACAATCAGCCTATCTTATTTTGAAGAAGAGTCCTTTCTGTTTCTCTTTAAATGTTGTAAATAAATGTGTAAAAATATTGATAAATGCCATAGTTTTTTATTTATCAGAAATATCTCGCGAGTGATCCTCTATTTATATACAATACATAAAAATATTGTAAATGTGTTTAACATGTGTTTATAATTAAAACTATACTATATAAATTCCATGTTTGTAAATAAACCTAGAAGGACACTGTCAATTCCTAGTTCCTAGTATTTGTAATAAATATTTGACTGCGATTGTAAGTAAGGTCACAGTATTATTATCTTAACATTATCATTATACTTATGTAGTCATATACCTGAGGGACCTGTTACTACGTGCAGTTGCACTTGCTGGTCATAGTCCTTGAAACATACTTACATACATTTATACATATTTGATATTCTTTAACTCCTCTATACAGTACAATGTATGAATATGCATATTTTTGTAAGGCAATTTTCTTGTAATCATAAAATTTATTTTATTCAAAAGTAAGAATAGTTTAGAGACAAATAGAATAGAAATATAAGGCTGGTCACTCTCTTTACATTGCCTCACTTACTCACACACTCTCTCACAAGCTTAAATTCGGGTGTCGTTTTCGGTTGTGGCATCGGCTGCGGCTTGGGTTTTGTCTTCTTCGGATTCGGCTTCAAACCCGATCACTCGATACTTTTCGAGCCCTAGTTCGCTCTTTACAACAATTTACTCTTCTACTCTTTTTGCTCTTCAAGTCGAAATTCGACTTTTAACGGGAGAACATCGATGTACGCCGTTTTTTTTCGCCGTCGGCAAATTTTTATTTGTTAAATACGAAAACTGTTTTAAATAATATTATTAATTCGCATTTTTCAACTTTCTGTATTAATAATTAATTGCCTTTTTTCGAAATTCGAGGAAGCACATCCACACTGAATGCGCTCGTGTTAAACAATTTTTGTGTTTGCTTTGATTCAGAAGATTGGATTGAATTTGAATTAAAGTATGAATTTTTTTTTTTGTTTTGTTCGACGCTCGTCGTTTTCGTTATGTGTTGTGCGTGTGCGTGGATAACTGAATGTGAACAACAACACAACAACAACACATCGCAATAGTCATGTAAAAAGCAAAAGGAGGAATAGAAACATAACATAAAATAAAATAAAAAACGGCATACATAAAACAATGACAAAACCTGTCTATGTGTGTGTGTGTATGTGTGTATTTTTTTTGCAATGAAGATCATGACGGATGGAAAATAAAGGAAGCGCAACATAAATGAATTAAAGAAAAAATTATAAATAAATGAGAAATAAAATTGTTGAAAGCAAAAAAGTGTTTAAAAGAAATTGAAGAAATAATTTCAAATAAAATCACATAAAGAGTTGTTAAAAACAAGCAACAAGGGGAAAGGAGGAGGATTAGAAAAACGAAACGAAAGAAATCCTCTGACGTTGAAATTTTTTTTTTTTTTCCATTTGAGTTTGTGTATTGTGTTTAAATTATAAACCCAAATTCCACTATTTCTTATAGCCATAATGGCAATGATGATGATGATGATGATGATGTTTAAGCCAAGAAATGCAGTCGTCGTCTTCGATTTATGTTATTTTTGTGAAGGAAGCACGGGAAACGTTCAAAAAATGCAATTGTTTGTTTTTAATAAATAAATAAATTCATAAATAAATGAATAAATAGAAAATGAATTAAAAGAAAATTAAAATTATTGATTGAAAGGTGAAAAAGTGAACCTTTTTTTTTATTTAAAAAAAAAAAAAAAATTTGGATTTTGTGTTGCATATTTTTTTTTTTACACGAAACGAAAAAAAAAAAGAAGAAACAAAATTGAATTTCATCAAAAGAAAAGAAAATCATCATCATCAAAAGAGCAAACTACTTAATAAGAAATATATAAGAAAATAAAATAAAATAAAATAAAAGCAACACTAAAACTGGCTCAAAATGTGGCTAAAATCTGTTGGCAACCAAAGAAGAAGGATGCTTGGTTGTGTTGGTGTTGGTAGTGGAGCCAGCAGCAGCGTTGGCAGCGGTGGCAGCGGCAACGACAACAAAATCTGGATTAAAATGCTAACTTGTCTTCTGCTCATACTCAGTGTCGCCAATTGTGGCGCAGCCGCAGCGGGTGAGTTTCATATAATACAATATTTTTTTCTCTGCATTTTACTTACTTTTGTTGTCTGCTGTTGTAAATTTTAATTGTGGAAATAAGCAAAAGCCAAAAGCAAAGCATAGCATAGCAAACGCACACACAAGCATAAACACTCAACACTCAAAATGCATCAGGCGTCATCAGCAGAGAGCAGAGAGAGCACAGCACAGCTTAATATTAGGTAGGGTGGGGAATTGAAAGTCCAAACAAGATTTTATGCTACTGCTGAGTTCTGTTATGCTGTGCAGTGCTGTGCTCTCTAATGCCCAGCGAGAAAGACAACAACAATGCTTAGAGAGACAAATAAGGTGGTCGTTTTCGTGTGATCGATCTCTCTCAATTTGTATCTACTCTTGAAGCAGTGGTTGTTTGTTGTATGAGTATCTGCTGAATTCACTCACTCATCTCCTTACTACATATTTTATGTATGTATGTATATAGATATATACATATACATATATAGTGACTGCAGTTTGCTTAAGGAAAACATCTACTCTCTATTTGCTTACAATGAATGCATGCACTGCATGAGCCAAGAAAACGAGCGAGCGAGCGACCGTATTGAAAAAGATTGGTTTGGTTTGGTTGAACTAGCAAATTTAATAAGAAAAAAAAAAAAAAAACGTCGTAATTGGTAGTCTGTCAGGCACAGGCAACGAATGATAGATAGATAGATAGAGAGAGAGAGAGAGAGAGAGAGAGAGAGAGAGAGAGAGAGAGAGAGATAGAGAAAAGGAGAGGCACCAGGGTTTTTTCTTTTTTGTGCCATTCAGCACAAATTTTTCTTTGTTGATTTATTTTAAATGAAGTGGTGGACATAACATTATTATTTTTCTAAAAAGATACATATTGTACAAATAAAGACACTCATTTTGTATCATTTTATATTAGTAATCTCTTCGAAACTAAATTATAAATTTTTATATACATTTGTATTTATTCTGAATTAGAATAAATAGAAATAGGACTAAATTCTAAACAACTAAACTATGGATTTTGGTTATCCATTTTGTAGAATGAATTTTCCTCAAGTTTATATAATAAACATTATAGGATCCATAGAAACCTTATGTATGTATGTATGTATGTATGTATGGTATATACATAGTAATCTTCTTCATATGATGTTTTTTATGTTTTGTATTTTGAATCAATCAATTTTTATTAAAATTATAATAAGAATTATATTTTTAAATTCTTTAAAATTGCATTGTCCGTTAAAAATAAGTAATTGTTTGTTTTCTATTTTCTTGGTTCTTTGCAAGATACATACACACACACACACACACACACACACACACACACACACACACACACACACGCACACACACACTTGCATGTATATATATGTATATATATAACACTCACACATGCATACATAAATGCTCACAGATACTGAGAGAACTTCATTTATTCATGTCTCGTATTCTCTCCTGTACTCTTTCTTATTCATTCGCACCCTCATTTACCATCGCATCCGCATGCGCTAACGCTCTTTGAGTTTGTGCATTACATTCGAATTTTTTTCTTGTCTCCCTTTTGAAGTTACCTTTCGGTCTTCGGTCTTGTCATCGGGCAGGTGATCGTGTTATTGGGTTTAATTCAGTTCAGTTCCTTTTAGTATAGTTTAGCTTCATAGATGTTTGTCAGCTCACTCAGCTCGTTATAATTACTAACTATGATATTTAAAAACCCCAAAAACCAATTTCTATGTCCATATGTTCAAATGCATCCAGAAGGATCTATAAATATTGGTATACACTCGTATTTTGTATACTCTTTATCAAGAGGTAGGAATGGTGGCATATGGACATACACATTTGTTGGTCTATCCTGTGTGCATATGCAGGTGCTGTTCCTGTTTCTGGGAAATAACGAATGTTAGAAAGTTAAAGGATCTGTCCTCTATTTTACTGACTAACATGATTTTACAGGTCCAACCAAAAGAATACATAGATTAAGAGAACAACTATAAATATTTACTTTAGTACCAGTTTGCTTAGGAGCTATACGATCCAGTAAACCCAGGGTCTTGAAATTTACATGGTTCACCAACCATATGGTTAATTCAATTTGAGAATACAAAAAACAAAAAAGTTTTTCCTATAAAAACTTAAATTTGAATCTGAGTTTGTATGGGAGCTATACGATCCAGTAATCCTAGGTTTATGAAATTTTTCATGGTTAGTGAATATGGATCCGACACTTATACTGTACAAATTTCATTGTCATGATACAAAAAACAACAAAGTTTTTCAAATAAGAACCTGAATATGAATTGGGATTTGTATGGGAACTATACAATCCAGTAACTGTAGGATCTTGAAATTTATATGGTTATTGAATATAAATCAGATACTTATATTGTTTAAATTTCATTTTGATGGTGCGAAAAACAACAAAGTTTTCCTAATAAGAACGTGAATTTGATTCGGGATTTGTATGGGAACTATACAATCCAGTAGTCCTAGGATCTTGAAATTTATATGGTTATTGAATATAAGTCACACACTTATAGTGTGCAAATTTTCATTCAAAACTATGGAGGCATTTTCGAGATGCAAGAAATAAATTGATCGTTTAAATATGGTAGATGCAGAGTCTATTCAGGCACGTACACAGGTCTCACCAATTGATTATTCAGATATTGTAGAGAGCAGAAATCTATGATACATAAAAACTAATAAATTATATTAAAAAGGATAGATTGGTTTGTTGCTTACTATTTATAAATATACTGGGTTCTATCAAGATTTTCGAGTTTTGGGATTAAAATTTAAGATAAATACAATATATATTTATACATATTTATATCTTTCCTCTAGTATGTGAAAGGAATGAGCTAAACTATTGTAGATATTATATGTAAGTATGGATGGTAGATATTATTGAATACCTATAACGATTTTGTAAGCAAGTTTGAAAGGCACCAAAGAAAATCTAAACCTACGTAAATAAACTACCGTGAAAGAGTATCATGATGATGATGATGATGATGAAAGGTTTAGCCGCATATTAAAAACATAAACATATGTAACATACTAGGAGAAGTTCAATCAATGATTATTTTTGCCATAATTAAATCATGTCCCGCTGATACTTTTTGATCGAAAGTTGAGTTTGATTATACTATTTATTAAGTTTTTAATGGATAAGTTTTCAGTGACTGCGGCTTCACAAAACTATTGTAATTGCCTTAAATGATGGGTAAACATATTTTACCATTTCTTTGTTTGTCGCTGTTCGCTCGCTCGCTCGCATTCAGTTTCCAAAACGATCCATAATAGATGAACAAACTTTCAACACAAGAGTGATAATTATTTAATCTTTATAGGTTTTTCTCAGAAACTTTTGTGTTTGCATCAATGAGAAACTCAATTTATTGTAAAAGATGAGTACGAGTACGAATACATAGGGAATTACAGAATTCTCAATATTCTATCAATCTATTGTTAAGTTATGTATGTTCTTTGACCATGATTATTGTTGTGTGTGGTCCAATAAGAGATTAACTATAAGGTAGTGGGTTCTTTTCTATGGTCTAGATTATTCCGATAGAAGATATGATATATATAATATTTAGTATATAGAACAGAACAGAATAGATATGTTGCACATGGTTTGGACTCATTGATTGCGTTGCACTTTCCCTGATATGGAAGACCCAATCAATCCAGATCACTCTCTGGATATTATCAGCCTTCTTACGGCCACATCCTAGGTGGAATATTCATTTTTTGATTTTTCACTGATAAGGTGGGCAAACAGTTTTCGTAGCTTATAATTCACTTGAGATTTGATTGCTAGGGTTCAGCAGAATGCCAAATGCATCCATTGTAATTGCCTTATCTTTTGTTTTGTAGGACAAACGAAAATACAATACATTTGTGTGATTGTGAATCCTTAGAAATAGGAAGATATTCAAACCGATCGATTAATCGATCAACTGCAGTCTTTCATATTTTAAAGGATAGATTTTGAAAGAACGATGGTGGAATTCGGAAATGGGAAGGCATAAGATATTCGGGTAAACCGAAATATGTACCGAAACCTGCATGCTCTGCTCCGCTTATCGTAATTTGATCACTGGCAAAATTTAAAACCAATGGAAGAAAAACAGCAACAGCAACAACAACAACAACTACTACTTTGTAGGTAATAGCAACAAAAAGAAAGGAAGGATATATGCATGTAGGAAAGAAAACAAAGTTCGAGTGAGAAACAACATTCACTCGATATGACTAAAATGAAGTAAGTGCCCTTGTCTCTCATCTGATGATGATGATGATGACGATGGTTGGTGGGTTATGATGATGATGATGATGATGATGATGATGACATGACAAAGGGAACAAACAACAGACAGAAAGAGAAATAGCAGACGTTGAGCATGCGTTGTGAACAATATGCTAACTGGATTACTGACTGACTGACTGACTGACTGACTGAATGACTGAATGACGATGAGACTCACTCACTCTCCTTAATATTTTTTTAGTTTTTTTTCTTTTTTAATTTTTTTAGGGGTTGAGCATCATCGAGTGAGTTTATGCGAGTCTGATATTCTACAGCTGCTGCTGCTGCTGTTGGTTGGTTAGGAGAACATAATGATAAATGTTTCAACAAACGTTCAATGAATTTACTATCCACATAATACCATACCATATGTCTAGTGTCTAGCTCTGCACATACAGTTACGCAGTTGCATAGCAAAGAAGAACTAAGATTCATGACATTGGTACCATGAGATCTAACAATGTACTGATGAATATGAATATGAAACTCAATTGAATGAATGAATTGAACTCATTTCGTTTATTAGCAATTTTTTACTTTACATACATTTAGTTCATTTAACTAGACTAGACCTAGACTCTATATCCATAAATCGCCAAGAGGCTTTTTGTTTGCAGCAGTTTCTCCATTAATCCAAACAGTTAACTGCTGCCCTAAAGGTTTCGCTGGGACCTTTTCCATTGAATGATAAATGATCATGATGATTATGATGATGATGATGATGATGATGATGAATGTTTTGTATGCTTAACCACAGTTGAATTGAATGATTTTGTTTTTTTTTTTTTTTGTTTAGCTAAACAAAAATGTTGAAAAATGTTAAATTTTTTATTTAATTTAGATGTACGCATAATTATTGAATTGAAACTGTATAGGAAAGTTGATTTGTTTCTTTTAAATTTAATGTAAAATGTATACTTTCTGTTAGTCGTCTTTATCATCTTTACTTTCTTCATCTTCATCATCTTGATTGTCTTTATTATATCTTTATATATTACGGTTCGTTTCTTTTTAACTCGTTTCGTCTGTCGGTCGGTGCCTATTTAGCCGCCAAAGCAGCAGCAGCAGCAGATTGTACACAGACAAACCTTTTTTTTTTTAAGTAAGACTCGTCTATAATGGAGAAACGAAAGAAAAGAAATTAAGAAAAACAAAACAAGAAAAACATTAACAACAAATTGAATCAGAACGACCAACGTCCACAATGATGATAATGATGATGATGATTAGTTTACGAGAAACTCGTAATTTTACGGCTCGACCGGTTCATCTAATATAATAGCTACGAATTGATCATTACCTACGAGTATGTGAACTGCCCAACCATAAGAAACACTAAGTTTATCCCACAGTCATGATAAATCATGTGCCGGGGAATCAAAAACTTGATTCTAAAAAAATTGTTTAAAAAATTCTTAAAAAAGGTCGATAACATGATCCAAAATGTTGCTAAGAACCATTCATGTGATCCCATATGTACAACAGAAAAAATTTCATCAAAATTGGTCCAGCCGTTCTCGAGTTTTACGTTTAGCAACATATTTAAGCATTCATAAGATATAAATAGATGGATCCAAATATACACAGTACATGGTTAATAGAAATCTGCCCAAATTGTTGAAAATTTCATATCATTTCAAATTTTTCATGCTCTCGGTACTTTTCGGTCTATACTTTAAATATTTCCTTCCAGTAATTGAAGTTCACTTTCAGTCTAATCTTAACAAGAGACAATTAATTTGTCATACAGTACTCTAGGGGTGCGTAGCCCTAGAAAAAGTCAGTCAACACTGAGACCGACATATTTTATATGTGGAGCTCTAGTAATCCTAATAATAATTTACATGGTTGGTGAATATGGGTCATGGATTTATAGTGTCTAATACAAAAAGCAAAAAAGTTTTTCTAATAAGAACCTGAATTTGAATTTGAGTTTGTATCGGAGCTACACGATCCAGTAACCCTATGGCCTGGAAATACCATGCATGGTTGGTGGAGATGGATTAGAAACTTATAAAATCCAAATTTCAGTTCGATGGTATGGAAAACAATTTTTCTGATAAGAACCTGGTAGGTTTCTAAGAGAGCACCCACCCTAGGCCCATTCAGCTGATTCTCACAAACTAAGGGACCAGTTTGCTTGCGTATAGACTGACAGACATGGCTTAATCAACTCGTCTCTACGAGTATTTATGGGTTCTTTGATCTTTCCGTCAGTCTTTTATAAATTTCATGACAAACTTCTCTGCGTGAAGAGTTTAAAAACGAACTACGAAGGAACGAGTATTGATCGATCGATCTACATGTTTCGTAGGACTAATCTAAATACATATGCATATTATAAATACGAGGGTATAATAAATTCAAGGGATCTCTACCACTGCGCGTCCTCTTCAATGGTGTCAACAAACACGTTTGTAGAATGTCTGCCTACTTGAATATTGATGAACATGGGGATGATGTTGATGACGCTGATGGTATATACTCGTACATACGTAAATTTGTAAGATTGTACAGTAATTAAGAAGTTTAGTAATTTTCTTAGAAGCCTCAGAGCTTCTGAATCTTTAGAATTCTCACAGCTCTTCTTTGTAGTTGATTTCCATAACTTGAATTCTTTTAGTCTTAGCTTCGATTGAAGTTTAATCTCTTTTGATCACGTAAATACTCTTCTCATCTGCCGCTTCTCTTTTCCATGTCCCTATTCTCATGTTGTTCGAGAGTAAATATTGTAGTTCCGTTGAACGCCGCTTTATATCGACACTTCACTTCACTTCACTTCACTCCACTGCACTCCAATTCCATTCCATTCCATTCATCGTTACGACGACTTTGTCGTTGTCTTGTCTTGGGTTGTTGCTATCCTGTTTGAAACTCTCTACCTCTGGCTCCCTTCATTTTCTCATACTTCTGACGCCCATAAAGTGAAATGAAATATAATAAACGCCAACGTAAATTTCTTCCTGTACCGTTCAGATACTAAAAGTAAGTAAGTATATACATTTGTATATATGGCAGTTTGTGTGTGTGTGTGTGTGTGTGTGTATGTGCATGTGTGACATTATTATTTTACTCTGTCATGATACTTGTAACATAATAAAGGATACATGACTATGATCTATGTATAGTAAGTTTTGAGTTTGCATTTTTAGGGAGGAAGGTGGTATTTACCTATAAGGTTATCTCATACAGAAGATGCACACCTCTGCACTCCGTCATATAGTAAATGCTCCTTGGCTTGTGCGGAATGATGTGATTTCCAGGGATCTGAGAATCCTCTCAGTCCGTGAGCAGATCAACCTTCACAAAAATGCTAAAATCGCTTGTTAACAGAACGGATAAACAATGTCAGGAGGAGGCTCAAACGTCTTCACCCTTATGACCTTTGGGTGCACGGACGTCTATGTCAAATTATTGTTTTCTTTGTCACATTTTTTATGTAAATTACCAAATGTCATTTTTGCCTTTATTGTCACATCAATTTTTGGTAACCATTAAGTCGGGGGCTGAAATTTCTTTCCTATTTAAGGAATACAAAAAAAAGAAAAATTTATTGAGTTTAGTTTGAATTATCCCAGGTCACAGTTTATTGACATAAAGTAGAATAGAACTAAGTTCTGTATGGCATCGAATCTGCAAAATCAAGCAATTTAGTTTTACAAGTATCGATAACAAGTACATCAAGGCGGCGGCATGGATCCATAGATAATATTGTACATATAGGCAATACAAGTAGTGGTAATAGTCTTCCCCTATAGAAGAAAGACTTTGTTTGTTTGTGTTTTGTCTTTCTTTTTTTTTTTTTTTTTTTAAAGACTCGGTGACTCTTTTGCTCTCTCAACTCGACCGACTCAACTCGACTCGATTCTTTAGAGTTTATTAAGCTTTAAGGTTTGTATTGCTGTTAACACAAATGTAATAACAACGGCAACGTCAATAGTGAAACATCACCACACCACAATAGTGAACTGGAACTGGAACTGGAACTGAACGAATGAACGAACAGCAAATGTACTTTACTATACTCGTCGTCGGTGTTGTTGTCGTCGTCGTCATCGTCATCGTCGTCATCGTCGTCGTCGTCGTTGTCGTAAACCTTTAAAGTTAAGTAAAGCCACATTACGATTACGTACGTCGTCTGTCGGTCGGTATGTCTGTATGTCTCTCTCTGTGTTGTATGGAGAAAAGCGTGAGAAATTTTTGGCCATGATTTGAGGTTGTTGTTGTTGTTGTTGTTCTTGCTGTTTTCTGTTGTTGTCGTCGTTGTTATTATTATGTTGCGTTTTGTATCTTTTGCTTTTGCTCTGTTTTTCTGTTGCACAAACTATGTACAATATTTATTTATAGTACTGCAAGCAAGTGTGTTTCATTTATACCCTACATTACATTTTTAGTAGTGGGAATAATCAGCATCATAAATAATAAAATTTACATAGTACCATCAATGTCGGATATAGTATTTTTATACCATAGATAGCAGATACTTAATAACAATAGAAATTCACAATTGAAATATGTATGCATATCTATAATTCTCAATCCATAAAAATTTTGTAATGACAAAGAAGAAACAATGGATCAAGCTTGGTCGGTCACCAGATAATCACTACCTAAAATTAATAGAAATTAGTTACTATTTACTCTCCAAAAACACGTTTGGAATTCCTAATGAATATCCAACTCAGATGGAAACTATTAACCTGCAGTGACCAGGTGATTATTTCTTCAAATATAATATAATATATGAAAAATATTCTTCCTAGAAGATCCTCGTGATCAGCCAGCATATGATTAAAGAAAGTCAATTTCTTTTCCCTTGGAATGATATCTGTAAATACCAAATTGATAGAACCATTGCCACTCTATTCATATTTCACATAAAGAGTGTTTTTCCTCAGACTAGAACAGATCAAGTTCTCTGAGCTGTCGACCAGAAAAATGCCTCTTGAAGGCATAATGATTAGAATTCAAGTTAATTTACAAATAAATATTTATTTTTTTTTTTTTGTTTTGGGGTCTTTTCCTTTTCCGCCTTTTCACACCAGGATGAAATAAACTTTGAGCTCTGTAAGTCCATGACTTGACCTGCTGCTAGCTGCTAGCTGCTAGCTGCTCAGCTATGGTATCAGTGGAATACAAGTGATTTATTTTCATCTGGTGGATGATGATTATTATGATTGTGAAGTGTATTTCATCTTTGGTGGTGATGGATTAACATAAATTGTACAGATTTATTATTGTTTCGTTTATTTAATTTTCATTAAGACACAAATGTCGACAGTCGACATATCAAATCATCGTCTAAATTCGAATTCGATAAGCCGCAGAGAATAAAAATAGAAAAAAAAAACAAAACTTTAACTTTTCAAAAATTTAATTTAATAATTGTGTTTTTGTTTTTGTGTGTGTGTATGTGTGTGTGTGTGTGTGTGTGACTGTGGTGTGGTCATTGTTTTGTGTTGTTATCCGCTATTCTCCATGTTTTAGTTTTTTTTTTTGTACTTAGTTCGTTCTACAATACAATACAATACAATGTACTCGTCGTCATATGGATGGATGATGTACTCGTACTCGTATTTCATCAAGAGAGGCAATAATGCTGCGCATTAAGAGATAGCATTGCTCATTGTTTTTTGTTATGAGTATGAATAGATAGAGAATGACTTGACTGGTCTGGATTGGATTAGATTGGATTGATCAACCATCCAACCAACCAACCAACCAAATAACCAATAACCAACCGATCTAACCAATCAATCATTCAATCATTCAATCAACCAACCGACCGTGATTAATTGTTTACTTCAGTTGTAATGATATTGTTTAATTTTTTAAAAGGTTGATTGATCTCCACCCACGTTTCTTTTTTAAGAAAATTAGATGCGATGATACTCGTAAATATGTGTCAAGTTTAAATTGGTTAAACAAAGTGATCTACTCTGCTGTATTATATAATAAAACTACAATACTTAAACATCAAATTGCATAGTCTGCGTTCTGATTTCTACTCTCTAATCTTAAATCAAAATAACCATAAAGAAGGAGGCATAAGTAAGGACATGGTACTACTATACTACTTAATCTAATCTTAATCTTAAATTAAATATAAGATTACATTGTATTGGGAAAGGGCGGAAGGGAGGTGGTAGTCATTTCGTCTCTAGGTGGCCTCTATTGGATTAATTGTAACAAACCTCATAATTCCTCATCCATAAATCTTAATGTTCCTTTTCTGATTTGCAAGGATTTATTCCCTGCTGAAGAGACTTCGTGGTCGATACCAAATTTTGTTGGGTGTTTTTTTTTTTATTAGATCTCAGCTCGCGTGGGTTCTGGGGTCTAGAGGCTGGTATTGACTTGAAATTCCAAGATAAGAATTGCTGGAAGAACTTTTATAATTTAATGAAACATTTCGAACTTAATTATATTTCTATTACTTGAACTGGAAAATGGGTTTAATGTGTTTTAAAAGAGTTCTGAATTTTATGATTTCTTCTTTTATTTTTTTTTTTTTTTTTTTGTGTCATTGGGATTTTAGTCTCATCATGGCTGTAATAGCTCAATGTTTGATTGAGCAGTGAATTCCCAGGGTTTAATATTACTTAATAGTATCAAGTTGTTGAATCTTACGCTTGGTACGTATGAGTTCAGATATTTAGAATTGGACCTCTATAGGAATAATTTGCATATCTAAAACATGTTGTGAATGCGTCAATGAAATGCATTCAAATAAATACACACTAAAAAATATACCAAAATTTAATGAAATGAAAGCAAAAAGCAAACAATTTAATTAGTTTAATTAGTTGTTAACAACAATTTTAAAGATTTTCCACTAAAGTAAGCATGATGAATGTTGTCCGTACTTCTCCGTTTCCCACTCCATCCATCTCCGAATGAACAAAACTTAACGAACCATTCCACCCAACTCACTCACTCAAAATGATAAACGCATAATTCAACTGTTTGTTTGTGTTTTTTTTTTTTTTTTTGTGTTGAACCACTTTACCGCTCTAAATCTCACCTACCCAATCTTAGTTATAGTACATTAGTTACTTGTTATTCTTGTAAATACTTGTACATGTTGTTATAACTAAGTACAAGTATAAATGTTGAGTTATAGTATAGATAAAGTTGTTTCGGTATGTTCCGGTTTAAAGATAAGCACCCACCCAGTTCAGCCAAAGCCAAAGCAAAAGCCATTTAATCTCTGAGTAATCGAAGCATTTTACCATATTGTTATGATGAAAAAGAATAGAGTAAAATAAGTACCTTTAGCCATCCAATCTTCGTACTTTCTTCGCTGCTTGTGTATTTTGTGTTAATAAAAAGAAAAATATTCAGAAGTGTTAACACTAAAAGAAGGAGGATCTTTCTCTCTGTACTAATATTGAATAAAGTCCTCAAGTTTTTCACAATTTGTCTCCGACTCTATGAGTTGAGAACATGGTATTATAATGACATAGAAACGAAAAAACGGGTTTGTATGGGAGGTACCACCCCTAGTGGTCCGATTTGGTTGATTCCAATAAATGTAGAGCATCTATATTAAAAACTTATAGTGTCTAAATTTCAGTTTAATAGTGCAAACAATAAAAAAGTTTTTCTAATAAGAACCTGAATTTTATTGATGGGTTTGTATGGGAGGTAGTACCCCTAGTATTCCGATCAAAATAAAATTTCGACACTATAAATTTCTATATTATTTCCACCAACTATGTAAATTTCAAGACCCTAGGGTTACTGGATCGTATAGATCCCATACATATCCATACGTTTCTTGTTTGGGGACCCTTTTTTAATTGTAATTTTATTTTAGTTTTATTATATGTTACTGTCGCCGGATAGAACTACACATTCTGTTAAAAAAATTTCAACTTTCTACCCATTACAATTCATGAGATGAACCCGAGGGTCCGGAATCCTACAAAAAGGTATTCGATTTGTGTAAATTCTTTCTCATTGATTCATGAGAGGAGAAGCGTATCCAAGTTAATTGTATTTCATTCAAAACGAAATTATTGTACTTAATGTTAGCCGACTTGCGATCGAGTATATTACTTAATTGTTTTTATTTATGTATTTTTTTTTTATTTTTTTTTTTGTTCACATTTTCAATTTCAGAAATTGTGTTAAAAAGAATGTTTTGCTCATCATCATGGATGGATGGTGGATGTTATGTGTAAATCTCTTGTACCGTGTAATTCGAGCATTTACTTATTTGTAAAAAGTTTTTACGCTCTACCGATGAAGCTCAACGAAAGCGCGAGCGCGAGCTCTATGCGATCTGAAATTAAAACTAAAAGGCAATTTGACAGCTCGTTTGATTTATTTACATACAAAGTATTTTGTTATTGTTGTTGTTGTTGTTGTTGTTGTTTTTTTTTTTTTTTTTTTTTATTTAAACAAACAATAATGTTATATTGTTATTGCTTCTATTGTATATTGTATTAGTTTGTATACATACGAGTCTACAAAAGTATGAAAAGTACCAATTTAGAATGACAAAACAAGTTGATCTGGCGTCAGTTTTTCGGCAACCATCAAAGTTGGCTGATTAACTCTATGACACAGTTTTTTTTTTTTTTTTTTGGAAGAATTTAACACCGTTTTGTGATGTGTATTTGACAATTACCTTTTGAAGATATCAATGGGATATGATGATTTATACAAGTATAAATTTAGATTGAGAAGTCTAGAATACACTGCTTGCTGGAAGGCAATTGTGCTTTGATCTCTCTAAAGACGCGTGGCACTTATTCTTTCCTTGCTTTTTAAAAGTGTGAAAGCTTATTTCTTTTAATGCTGATTTGATCTTGGCACAACTGATAAAAGTCACATAGTATCGGGTGAGCATAATATGGAATTTGGCTTGTCTAGAAGCAATTGACAGACAATTCAATGCTTAGGCATTGCAACAATCACACAAATATTTAATCAATGGTCAGTCAAGATTACTGATTACCATTACCATTTTGAACGTGAATTCTTATCCAAAATTCTTGTCAAATTTGTGAAAGGACAACCATATCTTAGACTTTCAAAGACCAAGACTAATCTTAATAAATTTCCGGTCTAAAGAAAAACAGAAAAAAAACAACTTTTCCGGGAATATTCAATTTTATTCATCAACATAGTCTTCTTTTAGATCGCTACATTTAGTCCAGAGTTTTTCCAATTTTTTTTATCCCTTCCAAATATGTCAAAGGTGTTCTCAAGGTCCTCAAAATGGGCATTTGTTTCGGTGTTCTACACCTCATTCCAGCTAAATCTCCTTCAGGAGAGCATTTTTGTTTTTTTTTTTGGTCTGCAAACAAGTGAAACAGGTGTTTTAATTCATACAATTTTGCCATCGTAGTCAAAGACATGTGGCACGGTGCGTTGTCTTGGTGAAAGATTACTTTCTTTCTTTGCATATGGAGCGGTTTCTTCGAAATTCACTCGTTGAAACGATCCAGTTGGTCGCTATTAACTGTCTTGCCTTTTTTAAGGTAGTCGATAAACAAAATATTATACGGACGTCATAACCTTGCCAGCACTCTGTTGCGCTTTTGGATGCATTGGGCGAGGTTCACTGGCTGCTGTCCACTCAGCTTTGACTTTGGCGTGTAATGGTGGTTCCAAGTTTCCTGCATTGTTATGTATTGACGCAAAAGGTACTTTTTGATATTGGCGAAACAGTTCCAAACATCCAAACAGCATTCGGAATTATCAAAGACACGTCCCACTCACTTCAAAAACAGCCTTGGATATGACCCGTCCGTCCTCGGGTCATATCTCATAAGCTAGAGAGTTGAAATTTTCACTGAATGTGTAGTTTTATTCGGACATCAGCAACAAATACTGAAACTAAAATATTTTCAAAAACTTAAAGGGGTCCCCATACAAGAAACATTTTGGTTCGTATGGCAGCTATACGATCCAGTAATCGAACGATCTTCAAATTTAGATGGTGGCCCCATTCCATACTGATATTCATATTTCAGAATTTCTATGTAGGATTCCGTACCAAAAGGGTACCAAACTGAACCCTATTCGTTCTCCGTCCGTCTTTTCTCGTGACATATCTCATGAACCGTATTAGCTAAAGAGTTGAAATATTCACAGAATGTGTAGTTCTAACCGGGCATCAGCAACAAATACTTAAAGGCGTCCCCATACATGAAACATTTTGGTTCGTATGGCAGCTATACGTTCCAGTAATCCCACGATCTTGAAATTTAAACGGTGAGTGGCTATGTATCAGAAACTTATATTGTCGAAATTTCAGTTTGATCGGATTACTAGGGAGGGTACCTCCCATACAAACCCCCATTAAAATTATGGTTTTGATTAGAAAAACATTTTTTGTTTTTTGGACTATTGAACTGAAATTTAGACACTATAAGTTTCTGATATAGACGCGGTACATTTGTTGGAATCAATCAAATTGGACCATTAGGGGGAGTACCTCCCATACAAACTCCAATCTTGTAGTCTGACTTGTTGTTGATATTTTCCGGTATAACCACCTCGTTTGGGAAACCAGAATGTGGCGCGTCATCGATGCTCGTACGACCACATTTTGAAGGTTAGTAAGTACTTACTAAAATATTGATTAACTCAATTTGTGGCGCCATTTATGTGTCAGCCCGGAACTTTTCAGTCGATATAAAACTTATATCTACTGATCAGACTTTGGAGCTTTTATGGAAGCCGAAGATTGAGTCAACGCAATACAACAAAAGTGTGATCATAGATTCATAGATTTTCATAGATTCTGAGTTAGTTTTTATTTGTCTACTTGCCAAGTATGTAAATTGCTTAACCATTTGGGTGAGGGAGATCAGACTTGTTCGAACTGTCTTGACTATACTCGTAGTGTGATTGCTGTCTGTATTTCTGTTTATATTATTGACCTTTTCAAGAAGAGTCCCAGCCAGCCTACAAATAATAATAACAATAATTTCCATTCATTGAAATCATATTTACACTATGCTTTTCTTTTTTATGCATTGTACTTACTACTTATTTGCAACAATAAAAGATATTCAATTATGTTGCAAATCTCTTTTTGTATTCTCCACTTGCATGCATATCTCCATCATCAGATGCGCTTTTATCTGTCTGTTATTGTATACTTCCCACATTGTATTACAATATTATTATTATTATTATTATTAGCATTAAAAAGAGGAGAAATGTGACTGACTTTTTGTTGGGGTCTTGTCACAACCTGTGGTCAGTCGCCGTCAGTCGTCATCATCATCATCGTCATCGTCTAATTGAGGTCAATTAGTTTGGGTTATTGAAAAACAAAGAATGAAAATAAGTACGTAATAATATGCAAAAAGATACTGTAGACAGCAGAAAGTACAAACATAATAATAATAAAGAAATTGAGAAAGAGTCAAAAGGGTAATTTGAGAAACTGCTGATATTCAATCGGATTCGCTTAGAGAAACGATGAGACAAATAAAATAATATGCAATTTGCCATATATCAAAATACATAAAAATCGCACAATTGTTTGTGTGAGAGAGTAAGTGAGTCATGGTATGTAACCAGAATATGGATTGACCAATCAACTCGACCGACTCGACCGACTAATGGTTGAAGTGCTTCAACTGCTTGATCTGACCGCATCGCATCGCATCGCATCGCATGCTCGTTCATCAAAATTGATTCGAATGTTAAGACGAGAACTGAACAATGAAGTCAAGTCTTTGATGGCGAAAAAAAAAGAGATCTCTTAATTCTAGGCTGTGCCGTTGTTTAAATGCCTTTCACAAAATATGAATCTGATATGAATCTGTTTTTATGGAGGTTCCCATGTACTCGTATGTACAATGTCCTATTGGTCCAAAATCTTACAAACAGATAGACAGGCTATGGGGGCCTCTGAGAATGTCTATCCTATGATTCTATAAAAAAAATTATGGAAAGTAAAGTATAAAATCCTCTTGCAATGCAAAAACCGGGGCAAAAGAGGCTCGATCGAGCAGAGCAGACCAAAGAGTATTAAAACTTTCTTTCCGGAGAATTAAAATCTGGGAAAAAACTTAATGTTTGTTTTTTGGAAAAATTACTCAAACCTAAGTTGAACTTCTAGTTAGTTCATAGCCTCTTCTGATTGAAGGGAAGGCAAGCGTGCACGCAATCGTTTAACATTCTCTGGAAAACACAATATGTTTGTATGGAGTTGTTAGTGAGTGTGTGAGTGATTGAGTATCTTTCACAATACTACAAGTATATTTCCTTATAGCGTAGCGTGACTAACAGAGGCAAAATACCTTAACTCAGTCATTGACTGACTGGCTAACTGATGCACGGACGAATAGACAGACGGACAGATAGATAGACAGAGAGAGAGAGAGAGATGAGTGGACAAAAACCCGTTTAAATATTTGCTTTGTTGTTTGGTTCATTCGTTCGTTCGTTAGTTTATTTTAAAGTGTTTCTTTTTACGACTCTATTTTAATTTTCTTCTTCGTTCGTTCGTTGTCGTTTTCTTCATCAACTACTTCTTTTTTACCTGTAACTTCTCCATGGTATCGCATACTCCAATCCATACCATCCACCATTCCATTTACCAATAAATTCAATTTACAAACATTAAGTTTTCATTTGGGAGTTTGGTTTAATGTTTAGTTTTTATGAAGTGAATGGTCAAAATTTTAAGTTTGTCCAAAAAAGAGACTTCAATTACTTTGAATTTGATCATAATGAGTAAACTACTTCTATGTTAACCAATATATGGAAACAACAACACACACACACACACACACATTTTACGAGTACAAAGAGCCGCCAAGTCAATATCGAAATAATCATGAAATATGAATGAATAGAACCCAAACTCTACTAGGGGATGATATTCGAAAAGAGAAAAAAAAAAAAAAACACCTCATTGATAAAATTTGACCAAAGTTGTTCATGTGTCAAGCATAACTACATCTTAATGAATCCTTAGACAACAAGATATTTGATATATGACTGATCTGAATTCATGTCAAACTCGCCTCCTCGACAGCCAGCAGCCGCCCATTCATTTAAGTACAATGAAGTGCCAAGCACATGGATTGAACGTCAATCAACGTCCCCTTGGATAAATATCCGCAGGTACCAAATTAGAGTCATATTAAATTTGGAATATGACTCCCTCCTTGGTGGGGAGCGAGGCCCACCTTAAACCCTTGCTGCTCTCTGGGTTACACCCCGGTTGTATAACGCAACTCCACGTCGAGTTATTACTCTACCCGCATTTGGTTATTAAACCATAGCCACCACGATACTCCCACAAGGGGGCCGTACCCGCTGGTCAGGACGGAACAAGTTCCGTGGACTCCTGACCACCCGTGGTACCAGAAAAGCCTCTGGTCAGACTTCGTACCCGAGGTACTACCAATTCGAACCCCAAAAAGTCCATGGGTTGGTGCCCCATTATGTTTTCATTCATGTAGTAGCCAAGAAATCCAATTTATAGAGGGTAACCTGGATCACAAATTATAAATGAAAATAATGTTCCCTCCAGGAATGTGAGTTCTATACATTAAGATTATAGAACTCAGAAGAATTTCCCGGAGGGGGATCATTTAAGTACAATATTTGCTTTCTTTCTTTGCACAATTATCATATAAATATGCACAAATGCTTTAGGCCCAAATTGACTTACTACTTAGTCTAGTCGGCAATCACTTTTGTTGGTCTCTTCTTTGATTTGACTTAAGTATACCTAAACATAAATAGATATTCATCAAATATTTTCCCTTGTTCTTGATAACCTTTCGCCATCTTTCGGGTAAAGCCATAATCCCATTTTTGTAGAAATTCAAGGCATTTGATCACTGGCTCAATACAGTTTTGCAGTCATCTAGGGAATTCATTGTATAATATGGTATGGTAATCAGATTGTACTAAGTCCGGACAAATGTGCTGTGTGCATCCGAGTTTCCTTAATTTTCGCCATGACTTTTCTGTTGATTTAGGTATGTTAGTCTAGCTAGTTGTTTACAAAAGTGTTCTGAATTTATCGCTCATAATAGACAACAGCACTTTTTGCAATCCCATTAAATCCAACAACAGCAACAGCTTCCTCGTTGATAACGTCGGATTTGCGGTGATTTGGACAGACTCACATTGTCTGGGCCATGACCATTTTCGCATATTATTCTCATGTGTTACCCATTTTCCATCGCCAGTTAACAATTTGAACAAAAAAGTTTCCGAATCAATCCGTTTCAGGAATTCAATTTTGCAAGTTGAAAGTTGCTGGTAATTTTCCAATTTTTCAAAAATTTGCTCTCTTTGTGCCCTGAATCGCATGAACTCTTTAAATCTCTTGTTCTGTTAAGGATGTTTCCAAGAAGAAAAATTGGAGCATACTAAATGAGACATTTGTTGTTTGTTTCTTGTTGTTGTTCGAGTGAGAGCTCTGTCCCCATATATCTTCACTAAATATAATAAAATTGAATGGGTAGATGTGTTGCTAAGCGCAAAACTTGAGAGCGGCTGGTCCAATTTTGATGAATTTTTTGTTGTTGTACTTATGGGGTCATCTGGATTGATCTTAGCTATATTTGGTTAATAATATTGTATGAAATCATGACATAAATGACAAATGTTTTCGCGCATTTTGTTTGTTGTTGTTTTTAATATTTATACTAAGAATCAAGAAACAACGGAGAAATTATCGTGAAATTTGTTTTGTCTTTTTACTTTTATTACACAATAATATTTTATCTTTATTCATTATTTAATGGTTTTATTTTTAATTTTTTTTCTTCTCAGGTCCCTCATGCTTTAATTTGGGATGTAAAAACGGCGGAACATGCATTACTCAATCAAATGGCATATCTCACTGCAAGTAAGTAACGGATTGCAATTCATTGAATGATTTTTTTGAAATAATTTCAATATAAATGAATAAGGAGGATAGATGTTTCCTCAGTGGCTTCAGTGGTGGTTGATGGTTGTCGTATAAGGCAGAGACATGTATCTCTTGGCTGGAGTTTCTTGAAAATTTGTCTGGTTTATCATCATGGTCATGATCAGTGCTATAGAGAAGAAGATTTAAGGTTCCTTTGTTAATTCATTATATTGTAATAGGCTTCTCCTATATGATGGTCTCTAAGGTCCTCTATTTAGTCTTATCTTTGTACTATTATACCTAAATTACTATTCAATATAGAATGGATTGTTCAAATATGTGAATAGATCTGATGGAGCTCCACCATCTGTGTTGTGTTTAAGTAAAAGTTATTCAAGCTTCTTTTAATGTTTTGCCTGTTTTTTTTTTTTTTTTTGCATTGATGATGATGGTTCATGACAATAATGATGCTTATGATGATCTGCTGAGTTCAGCATAAATCATCACATCATATCACAGCTTCATTGTCGTCTTAGTTGATGTGTTTTTTATTTTATGTTTTGTTATTATTGTCAGCTCTTATTTCGTGTGAACCTTCTGTGCATGAATAGTTGCGGTTTCATTTTCCAAATTACTCTTCACTCTACATTCCATACATACATAATACAACATTATGCATCTACATCTATCTGTCTATCTATCTATGTATCTATACATATATGTTCATGTAGTATCTGCACCTTCTTCTATTTCCATTTGGATACTATAATTCTTATTTTAGACTTAATGATAGTAGTAGTAGTAGTATTTGAACAGTATAAGGATCCATCATCACCCATTCCATGAGGGGAATTGCATGAATATCCACCTGCTATATCAGCCTTAGTTGATCTTGAAGCTTATGTTTTTTTATTAATTTTCTTATAAAAAAAAAAAAAAAGAAGAATACAATATCATTAGGAATTACAGTTTACTCATATGCACCGCTAGACACTCACTCAAAAATTATAATCTTTGGAAAACAGTGGAGAGGGTTCACGTATCATTCTAGAAAAGAGAAAGCCAAAGTACTAATTGCCAACCTTCTTCTTTTTGTTGTGAAGTTTGCCTTTTAGTCATTCTAACAAATTATTTTATACTTTTTCAATTATAAAAACAAAACAAAAATGATAATTATTTTATGAAAGATGAGAAAGTAAGTGGGGATCCAAAATTATGCTTCCATGCTACGTTGGGTAGTGCTTAATACAGGGTATCCGTTAGTCTTCACTACAATCCGAGGAGGCTGCTAAATTAGGAAATACCATATTTTCAACACACTGCATTTTGTTTTTTGTTTTTGTTTTGAGAAATGATGCCTGTGTCTAAACTTTGGGTTTCAGTTTGATTTTGAGTTTGTATTTTGAGATTGACTCACGACGACGACGACGACGAAGGTATATTGCGGTTAGTAGTTGTAGCACTCTTAAAATGAATAATGTTGCTGGCAGTCGTCATTAAATCATCTACAACGACCAAGACGTGTACGGCGAGCGAGCGAGCGAGCGACTATGGCAGTGGCTCAAGCTATGATAGATACAGATATATTTACAGAAACAGAAACAGATACAAAGACACATTGAGTATTTGTGGTTGTTGAAATTCAATGCACGCATGTATCTATCTAGTCATCCAATCATTTTTGCTGCATGAAGAGAGTTTCAATTCAGATTTTACGCATGCGCAAGCAGCCGCTACGATGCGATAGTTGATAGTTGTCTGAGTACAGATAGATATACCGAAAGACAGTCAGACAGCCGGACAGACAGACAGACAAATGAACAGATACTTAGATAGACAGACAGAGTAACAAACAGCTAGATAGATACATATTGTAGATGGATAGGTACTTAGTCGTTGTCTTATATTACTAAAAGCTGAACGATGAAGATGATGATCATGATGATGATGATGATGATGACGACGACGAGTGAGTTTTAGAGATCGGGTAGCGACAGTCAGACAGTAACGTGAGAACTAATTATTGAGATTATGATTTGTAAAGGCGTTTTATACATTTCTTAATCCAACATGATCCAACATGCAACAGACAGTAGTTCTCTTTATGATCATCATCATCATCATCATCATCACCATCACCATCATCATCATCATTGCCATTAACCATCTTCATTTACCATATAATAAGTTATAGAATAGTAAGAGATACTATTACAAGATGTAATTAGCTGGACTTATGTATGTATAGACTATTGCAATATAAACTTACTTACTTGGTTGGATACTGGAGAAAAGGTGGTCTGAACTCGACACCAAACAAACAGAACTTAAATTTTGGTATCAGCAATTCCTGTGTGTTTGACACTTTGAAATAAGGCAGGGTCTTAAGCTATAGAACAGAATCCGTAATATGAGCATTCCAAATTTGAAATTTGAGAACCTTATTCTGTATTCTTATTCTTTTACTAAAGTTTAGTCAATCTGTAAGCATAACATCGTTTAGACTTTAGACCTGATTGCCTCTCTGACCCTTGTGGATTTGAAAGTTTTAGTGGGTGGGGGATTCTCTGAAAGAATCTATAGTTTTTGTTTAATTTGAAATTCTGAAAGACTGTTCGATTCGGAATTTTGTTGTTCAATATGAGGATATTATTGCTAGGCTTAGTAGATTAGATAAGAAGAGACCAATTGCTGGTCACCTTATTGCTAATAATATAAAGTAGAGAGTTATGTTGTTGTAAGAGGTTAGCGATCCTTGGCCGAGAAATTTGGTTGGGTTTTTTTACAAACTTCTTGTAATAATGGAAATTCAAATGATTTCCTGTCTATTCTTCATCATATATTTGCCTTTATTTGTCCTTAAAATGATTCGTTTGTTGTTTGTTCCTTTGCTCAAGGTTGCCTCATTTTAAATTTGTACATGCCGCTAGGTCTAATGAGCATTAAGCGGCGTTGAGTATGTTGTGCAAATTTTTTACCACACCCCGCCATATTATTGTATGTATGCACATAAGTATATTGTATTAAGCTCAACGGACAAAACGACAAACCAAGTGAGTTTTGTGTTGTGGTGAGTTGTGTGATGTGGCATTTTTCCATGCGTTGTGTGGTTCATATACGCACGCTTACTTTAGTTTGAATCGTACAAGACGCGAGTATAACATTGTTGTATTGTATCTCGTATCTTATATACAATTCCCAATTCAAGTCACGTCTTTGTTTTTCGGTTGAAACAGTAAACGAGCAAAAAGTTGTTGAAATAAAAGCAGCAAGAAAAAATATAAACTTTCATCTCGCTCGCCGTAGCTTCAAAAAAAAAAAAAAAAAAAAACTCCTCGTACTCGTCCAGAAATGGTTGTTTCTTTCATTTTTATACCCTTCACGAAGTGGATAGTATTATAAGTTTCTCATGAAGTTTGTAACAGACAGAAGGGAAGGCATCGTTGATATATTCTTGATCAGCTCGACGAGACGAGTTGAGTAAGTCAAGTGCATCTGTACTTATGCAAACTAGTCCCTTAGTTTTTGTTCTAGAAAGCTGAAATTTACACAATACAATGTGTCTCAATTCGCCATATCGGACCACTAGGGGGGTTTGCTCCTCCCATACAAACCTGGGGGGTAACATTCAAGTTCTTATTGGAAAAACTTTTTTGTTTTTTGTACTATCGAACCAAAATTTGGACACTAAAAGTGTGTGACCAATATCGATCAATCGTGTAATTTTAGCTCCCATACAAACCCAAAATTCAAAGTTATGTTCCTTTTAATTTTTTGTTTGTTTTTGTTTTCTGTATTATCGACATGAAATTTCGGCGGTATAAATTTCTGGCGCATATTCACCAATAGTGTAAATTTCAAGAACCTATGGTTACCAGATCGTAAAGCTTCCATACAAATCCAAATTCAAATTCAGGTTCTTATTAGACATTTTTTGTTTTTTGCTTTTGTGTTATCGAACTGAAATTTGGTTAGTACAAATGTCTGACCAATTTCAAAACCCTAGGATTACTGGATCGTATAGTTCCCATAGAAACCCAAATTTAAATTTATATTTTTATTCGAAAAACTTTTTTGTTTTTGAAATTTGGGTAGTATAAGTTTTTGATCCATATCCAGCAATTATGTTAATATCAAAACCCTAGCATTACTGGATTGTATAGTTCCCATACAAACCCAAATTTAAATTTATATTCTTTCTAAAGGCCTTGTAGACGTTCAGTTCATTCTCAGTCTTAGTCCATGTTCAATCCATGCCCACCCAATCATAGGAACGAGAATTTTGCTAGGGGTGCGTGAAGAGTATGACAAGTTCGGCATAGGCAAAGTTAACCTGCTTTTAACTTGCTTATATTCAAATAAAATATATTTTATTGAAAATGTTTTCATTGCTTGCCCTGGTTGCCTCTCATAATATTTCAACATAACTCTACATGTACATTATCTATAAAATCATGTGCTTTCATCATATAGTACAATATTATAAATAATATAAGTACTTACATACTCATAAAATTTTCTATAGAAGCTCGCACAGTTGATATACTTTTTTATTACAATGATGAAATTGGATTAGTTTAACTATATAATTTATTCTATTCATCATAAGTATTTTAGTGCCTTGAACTTGGACTTGGCTAATGGAAGAGTGTGCATAAGAAAATCAGACTGCAAGCAATAGTATTACAATTTATTATCTGGTCCAAGTTCAAAGTAAAAACAATTGTAATATATTATTGTATTTTGCATAATATTCCTGTTTATTTCTTGATAGAACTTAATTTGCAAAAAACCTTCACAATCGTCAATCAAGTTCAGGAAAATAAGTAGTAGGTTGCTTGTCAACCAAATTTCATGTGTCATGTGCGGTTTTCCACACTTGAAGACCTTACAAATAGTTTTTGATTATTTGATTAGTATTAGATTGTATTAGATTAGTATGTACATACATCTTAGGCATCTTCAAAAAAAAACCAATTCATCTTTGATAGGGTAAACATTTGACATTAAGCATACAAGGGTAGATCAATGGTGGACTCATGATTGAAATGAAAAGTCAATTTTTTAAGTAAAATACACTTTTCCCAACGTTTGTGCCATTTCTTTAATCGATATAAAAAAAAAACAAAAAAAAAAACTCTGATTTGTCAAACTCTTCAAATTTCAGATTCTGCCTCTGCTTCATCCTTGTTTGAGATGTTTTTTTTTTTCCCTTCAAGCAATGTTTTCATATTGGGAAATAGGAAGAAGTCACAGTGTCGCCAAGTCAGTCAAGTATGAGTGGGTGCGGCAGGAATTCGTAGTGTAATTCATACAATGTGGCCATAAAAATTTTGGATGATTGGGCCGTTTCTCTTTCAAATTTGTATCGAATCGGTCCAATAAATCACTATAGTACTGCCCCGTCAGCGTTCTTCCTTTCCATAAGGATTATTCCCTTGGAATCACAAAAAATTGTGGTCATGACCTTAACGGCGAACGGAACCGTCTTTTCCTTCTTCGGAAGACATTCATTCGTGGAAAATATTAGTTGTCACTTTCGTTTACTACATTTGCCGGGCAGTCTGGGTGTTCCTCCTTAAAAAACGTATGTACGAACAATTTTAAATTTATTGAACCAATAACTCATCATAAGATCCCCATAAAAGCTATCCAAATTCGCTTTTATTTCTTCGCATGTTTTTTCATTCAAAATTATCAATCGTTATTGTTATTTTTCCGTTTTATTGAGAAACATGAAATACGTGTGATAAAATTGGATGCCGAATAAAAAGTAACCAATGATCTGTATCTTTTTGAAATTTAGTATGGCATCATGTGAAAGATGGTTATACCAACTTCCCTCAGCAATGCCAACTGTCTTCAAACACGGTTACTTATTGATGCTGCGTCTGATTCGAATCAATTATGATTCGATTATTGATTCGGATCAGATTCGACAATAAGCACAAGGGAAATGACATCATTCCGAGGTGGTTGGATGTTGTAGAATGTGATTCGATTCATAGTCGAATCACGAATTGATTCGCAATGGTTTGGATTTTTAGAAATGACCTTGCTCCTTCCGACTACTGGCTTTTTCGACGGATGCAAAACGATTTGAGGGGTCACCGGTTCGGGTCTTTTGAAGAAATCGAAAAATGGCTCAATGATTGGATTGAGGCCAGAGAGGACTCATTTTTTAGAGATGGTATTCGAAAATTATCAGAGAGATGGGGAAAAGTAGTCGCTTCCGCCGGACAATACTTTGAAAGATGTATTTTTTATTTTTTTTCAATAAAAAAACACTTCTTTTTTAACACAAAAAAAAAAACGGACCGGATTTGTACTCCCAATATTGGCTCCCCCTCTGGGAAATTCTTCTGGAGTTTTATAAGTCTTGATGCCTAGAACTCATATTCCTGGAGCGAACATTATTTTCATTCATAATTTGTGATCCAGGTTATCCTCTATAATGGGATTTCTTATCTACTACATGAATGAAAACAATATGGGCCACCAACCCATGAACAACTTGGTAGTACCTCGGGTACGAAGTCTGACCAGAGGCTTTTATCTAGTACCACGGGTGGTCAGGACGGCTGGCCCGCGGAACTTGTTTCCGTCCTGGCCAGCGGGTACGGCCCCCTTGTGGGAGTATTGTGGTGGCTGTGGTTTAATACCCAAATGTGGGTAGAGTAATAACTCGATGTGGAGTTGCGTTATACAACCGGGTGCTGGTGACCCAGAGAGCAGCAGAGGTTTAAGATGGGCCTCGCTCCCCACCAAGGAGAAAGTCATATTTACCAAAATAAATATGACTCAAATTAGGGACCTGCGGATATATATCCAAGGGGACGTTGATTGACGTTTATCAATCCAATATTATTACAATATTATGTACTCGTATGTACAATTACAATAAGTAAAATATCTCTGTTGTTTATTGAAGGATATCGTTTGGCAGATTATGTACTGATACTTGTTTGTATGCTGCTCGATTAACCCTTTCGCACAGCAGTTTTTTCTCGAAACGTGGGGGGGTTTTCTTTTCATTTCGACAGCAGATATTGATATAGTTTGAGAGACTTTTGAAATTCTTAGTCCTTACCGTTGTCCTGGGACATATAATCCCGGACGTTTTAAATACGAAAATACATACAGAAACATTGTCCCATGTAGGGGGCGAAAGGGTTAAGCGCAATGAAATACAATGAAACGATGAAGGATTGTAAAAAAGAAATTAGTTTTTTAATCTGTTGTTTTTATCTTCTAAATCTTATTGCTTTTGTTGTTGTTGTTGTTGTTGCTGCAATTTCTATCTTTGGTATTGTATTTATTGTATTGTAGTAAAAATCGATGTTCCTTTAATGAAACTTAATTGAAAAAGGAAAAAAAAAGAAAAGAAAACCACTGTACTACTGTAGTTCATGGAGCAATTTATGGTTGATATTGCTGATATTGGTGGGATTGGTTGGTGTCTTGTGTCTTGTCGGCATTATTGGTATTAACCAGTTTAGTAGCAATGACAACAGTAAAACGAACAACAAACAACATCTTATTATAATTTCCAAAGAAAGCAATTGTTGTTGTTGATGTTGGTGTTGTTGGTGTTGTTTTTATTGGACGGCTGCCACCAACAGAGAACAACAGCAACAGAGAACAACAGCAACAGCAACAGCTTTGGACACATTCACACACAAACAACAGAAACTCGCATTGTTTTTATCGCATAATATAATTATTCATTGATTTGTTGTTGTTGTTGCTGTTGTTGTTGTTGTTGTTGCATTGTTTTTGTTGCTAGTGTTGTTGTTGTTGTTGGGGTTTTAATCTACGCGCAATTTTCTCATTGTTGGTGTTGTTGTTTGTTGCTTTTGTGTTGTTACAAAAAATTTAATATGCAATCATGATCGCGCACAAATTACCGTACATAAAAATTGTTTTCTCAGGGGAAACAAAACATTTTCCTCTTCTGTTGTTGTCGATTTGCTCGGTTGGTCGCCATAAGATTTCCAACATCATTGCCGATTTTATTGTTGCATGCTGTAGGTTGCCATTGTTGTTGTTGTTGTTGTTGTTGTTGTTGTATGGCATCCCGAACTCGCTGTCATCATCATCATCATCATCATCGTCACCATCATCATCATCATCGCCATCACCATTATTGTCATCGTCATTGTTATAGTCATCATCATTGCCAATAAGCACCAAACCAAACCAACCCAACAAAACAATCCACCAAACAACATCATATTGTCATTTTGAAAGAATGGAATATCATTTCGTTACAACGTTATTAACAGTACATACATACATACATACATAGACTAGTCCTACTAACTGATAGTGTGAAATTTAAATATCTTTTTTGTTGTTATCCAAAAAAGAAACTTACAATTCATCCTCATCCATCTCCTATTTCCTAGTTGACTATTAATGATTGATTAAATTTAGCATCTAACTAACACATTACTTATCATGCCTAAAAGTCTAATTTCTAAATATATTACAATAATAGTAATAATAATAATAATATATGTACATACAAATATCTTTATATTATTGTATATACTGGCATAGTACAAGGTGCCTCATCTAAGCATTGAATAACTTCGACATTTGTCCACCAATTGACTTAAGTAGATATATCTTTGAAACATCAAATCATTACAATATAATATTAACCCATTTTAACGCTTCACTCTGAAACACTGCGCCGAAATAGTGACAGAGAGAGAGAGAGACACAGACATTGAAAATAATCATTCAACTTGGTGGCTTGTTGTTGAATTTTATTCAGCACGAGATAGTGGGAGATCATCAACATGACGTTCATCAACGACGAAGACGTTGCAATAAACTGGGTAGCGGAAAACCAACACGACTTCCATGAAACGCCATTGCATTACCAAAAAAAAGACTGTGACCATATTTTTCCAAGATGTCTGATGTCAAGAATAGACGCCATTGACTGGCCAGACACCCAGATCTCCAGATTTGTCCTCTCCGGACATCTTTTTATAAAGTTATTTGAAAAGCAAAGTGTATGCTAACAAGTCTCAAACCATTGATGAGCTCAAGGCAAACATTTGTTCCGAAATCATCGCTGTAGTGCCTGAGATGCTCGAATAGGAAGTAATGGAATTGCTGTGGCCAACATAAGCGGCTAAATAAATTGTAAAGAACCAGATTGTATAAAAATATCACATATGTACTTGTATTAAAAATCGATTGGCGCACCCTGTATTATGTATGCATATTAATATATGGCTTTCCCAACCTATCACTTAAAGATTGGTTCACACGCGCATTTACACATTACGATTACAAAATCATTTCATTTGTAATGAAAAAGAAAAAAAAAATATCATCATGTAATACATTTTTGCACGAAAATTACATTTAATAAAATATTACAAGTCAAAATATGTATATAATACAATCAGACAGAGGTAGACCCAACATTTTGGATACATTTCACCACATAGTAATTACTCCAACATTCAGTTTGTTAACTTTAAAATATTAAAGAGTAGTAAAAGTGTCACAAATTGATCGATGTATGAATAATCGATCGCCGAATAATAATATTATGGGGCATAGGTTCCCAAAATTGACGATAATATCCCCGTTGTGGACGTCCGAGACTTTCAAAGGGCAGCAGAAGACTCAGAGCAAATTAGGAGTCTTAAAGGAAATCAAAAAGGGAAATGGCAGACAAATTTTATCTTGGAAATTAGGGCTGTGCTACACGCGGTACAAGGAAAGTATCAGTGTGGCCCAATGAGTCTCGCCAACTTAAATCAATGACCACCTTTCTTCTTCTTCTTCTTTTTTTTTTTTTTTTGGTGTAAGCCGATGACTTTCAATTAACAATTTTGTGGGCTCTAGAATTTTTTTTCATCTGAAAGTAGGTGGTTATCGAAAAAACTATGGGAACCAATGTTATAGACAATGTAGGCCTCCGTGTCAGAGTGTCTGTAAGGCATGCCATGACTATTATTGTCTTTTATTCTATTGTTTCTAAGAGTGAGTGACCGCAGCCAAACATGGGGGAAACCCTTTCTTAGATTGAACTTAAACAAAAAAAAAAAAGGAAACTAATTTTCTTGGAAAAATATTGATGTATTACTTAACTTACTTAAGAAAAGAAAGGTACTCATAGATTTACATTGCCTTTATTTCCCGCTTTGAGGTATTTTATATATGTATATCCCATCCGTACCGATATGCCGAACTTCTAAACCACGCAACGGATTTTAATACCATTTTCACTATCATTAACAGATTCTTATTCTGAAGGTTTATATATATGTACATACATACAATACATTCTACTTCATTCTAACTAAGGCTTATATGGTGGCTTTAGAGGCCTATTTTAAAATCAATCAAATCGATTTTGTTATATATTTTTGTTCAAATATTGGTCGTAGAACCAGAAACGCAACAGACAGCGTTTGCTCCAAAATAGTAAAACCGATGAACTAATTGAAATCAGACTGGCCTTTCCAAGATCAATAAGTTCTTTGCGGAGAAATAGAGAATCATCTGTTGAATGTGAACTTTGTTTTAAACATGACAGAAGTAGACGTATTTCTAAAAGAGACGGAGAATTGTTCGAACGCTCTTAATTTGTGATCAAATAAGTTAAATTTTGCCATGAATTACGACGACCTCTATTGAATGTACATAAGAATGTTTCGATATGTAAAATGTCGGTTATCTATGAATATTTTTCCGCTTTAAAATAGAAGGTTGAATCTAAATAGAAGTCTTGGAATAGGAAGAAATTCTTCCTCCGCCCGAACCACTATGCTCTCCTTTTTACAAGGTGATCATCCTAAACGAAAATCAAAACCATGCCGATTTTACGACGATATAACAATGTTTTTTAAATGACCATGCGAAGTGGGCGGGTCGTTAGTTTTGTACTATAAGTAAAAATAAACTTTGTATATGACAATGATAACTTGTTTTGGTCTGATGTTCGTATGATTTGGTTAAGATTTATTCGGAACACAATACAATTTCCTTTTGGTATCCTTCATATGTTTGTTGATCACTTCAACTTGTATTTAGAGAACTCATATTCACATTCGATCCATTATATACTTAGAATATCGTTCCTCTTAACGAAGTCATTCGTATGCTAAATTTGTTAGTCCAGTGAAATATTGCATAGAATAAAGAGGATTAACGACAACCAACTGATCTATTCACCATTAGCTATGAAAATTTCCACAATTCATAGATGGTGGTTACAGGTTTTTTTTTTAAGCTATACTAACATAAAACAATCCATTGTTTTTTATTAGATGACGAGTATAGGTATGATGAACGAATGAACTGGAGAGCAGAGCAAGCTGACAAAACAGGAAATGACTCTACATTGTTAGTTTTAGTACTTGGGCATTTTGTTTGTTCTGTCGTTTCATCTTTTTTGTTAATTCTTTCGTTTGTTCGTTCTTAATTTCTCTTCTTAAGAGAGCGTCTGTCAGTTAGTCAGTCAGTTAGACAGTCAGTCAGTCATGAGTTTTTGTGTGTTTTACTTGGTTTACCTTACCTGCTGCCCATCTGCTGCTACTGCCATCCAGACATCAAGTCTTCTCTATCAGCCTTGTGAAATCTAAGCCAAGTCTGTCAAAGGAACCCGTTGTCGGTCTGTCTGTCTGTGCGTCTGTCTGTCTAATATGTATTTACAAGTGTAATAAATGTGACAACAACACCTAACTTACTATGGAACTATCATAGTGGCTGGCGACATACTGCCACTACCACTGCCACTTGTGTTATGTTTATCGCCTCTCAAAATCAGATATACAAATCTTCTTTATCATCTACATTAAACTAGATACATACTCATACATATGTATGCATGTATGTACGAATGTATCTAGTATTTATGTTAATATCGCCAATACAATTCCTATAAATTAAGATATATGTCTTTTTGTTTTTTTCGTTCGTTATAGTTGTACTACACGATATGTCGGTGAGTATTGCGAATATCCAAATCCCTGTCTAACTGGCCATGGACGCTGTCAGAATGGCGGCACCTGTCAGGTCTCCTTTCGTAAACGAAAGACCTGGTATTTCATGTCTCTGTTCGCTTGGATTTACTGAATCACTATGCGAAATACCAGTGCCGAATGCATGCGATTCATCGCCATGTTATCATGGCGGCACATGCAATCTCAAGACACTCGATGAATACACATGTGCCTGCGTCAATGGATACACGGGTAAGTGTTGATTTTATTACTTTTAACTAAAACTTGACTGAAATACGCAATTCGACATATAACAAACAATATTTCGTGCTACTTTCTTTCTAAACACATGCAATCTTTACCTTACCATAGGTGAACACTGCGAAACACAAAATCTTTGTGCTACCGCGCCCTGTCGCAATGGTGGAACTTGTAAACCCACTGGCGGTACAAATTTCCAATGCAAATGCCCACAAGGCTTCAAGGGTCAAACATGTACAGATGATGTGGAGGAATGTCATTCAAATCCATGCAAACATGGCGGCACATGTGTCAATACACATGGCTCTTATCAGTAAGTACACATACCCAAGTTTTACTTCTTAGTTCATCAATTTCAGTTATTTCCGTTTCGCACATACACACATAATCGTATGTAAATAAATAAATAAAAAAAAAAATAAATAAATAAAATAAAGTAAATAAAATAAAACAATAAAATAAAATATTGGGCGTACAAATAGAAAATCGCCGTTTTTTTTTTTCATAATTTGAGGCTTTATTATAAAAAACTCGTTACATACTCAATCTCCAAAATAATTTCCATTACTAGCCACAACTTTTTCCCATTTTTCTGGCAGCTTTTGAATTCCTCGTCGGAAAAATTGTTCGTCTTTTGACGCGATCCACGAATCAATCCAGTTTTTGGCTTCTTCGAAAGAACGAAAGTGGTGTCCTGCCAGTTCATGCGTCATCAATCTGAATAAATAAAAATCAGAAGGGGCGATATCTGGAGAGTACGGCGGGTGGGGTAGGATGTCCCATTTCAAAGTTTCCAGGTTGTCATAGTGTATCCACTTTTCATCGCCGGTCACGATGCGATGCAAAAAACCCTTTCTGTTTTGCCGTTGGAGGAGTTGTTCGCACATGCAAAGGCGCCGTTCGATGTCCCTCGGATTCAACTCGTACGGCACCCAATGTCCCAGTTTCTGGATCATTCCTAAGCTCTTTAGGCGATGAGAAACGGCTTGCTGAGTCACGCCCAATAAACTTGCAAGTTCCTGTTGCGTTCTACACGAATCTTCATCCAGCAAAGTCTCTAATTTTGCATCCTCGAACTTTTTAACGGGACCGGGACGTTCCTTGTCTTCCACGCTAGATTCGCCATTTTTAAACTTTCCCGACACGTTCTTTCACTAATATAGCTTTCACCATAAGTTTCTACAATCATTCGATGTGCCTGAGTAGCATTTTTTTTCGAATGATATGCAAAAAGCAACACTTCCCGCAAATGGCCCTTTGTAGGCTCGAACTTTGCCATTTTCGCTAACGAACAGGACAAAGCACAGTCAAAATACACAAGCGAGATTATGTAGAGTTGTTGACCGATACTTCAGCTGGCTATGTAATGTTCCTGATCGTACTTATCGACCAATTAGCGGCGCTGGCGCCATCTATGGGAAAACGGCGGTTTTCTATTTGTACGCCCAATAAAATAAAATAAAATAAAATAACAAAATAAAATATAATAAAATAAAATAAAATAAAATAATAAAATAAAATAATAATAAAATAAAATAAAATAAAATAAAATAAAATAAAATAAAATAAAATAAAATAAAAAAAATAAATAATATTGTAGTATAAATTTGAACTCGATTTGTTAAGTGTCTCCATTTTTTCATAAATAAATCACACCATTTTTTTTTTGTTCGTTTTGTTTTGGATGTGACGAATGCAAATTTTTAGCTTGTTCTACATAATAACAAACACAATGTTACTCACTCATTCCGATTAACATAAATTCGGAACGTTTAATCTCTATTGAATCGATTGCCATTATCGAATATAAATATTTAATTGATTGGATTGATTTTTGCTAACCACAACAAAAAGACAAAACTTTTAAATACAAAACACAAAAGGCGGCGGCGGCGGCGTCGGCGATGCCATTCTCACAAGACAACAAATAAGTAATGTCAATTAAAACCTCATAATTTATAAAATCATATAACAGCTTTGTTTTGGATGCTTGGATGAATCTTTAATCTATTTCGAAAGAAAATTTGCATAGAATTTGTATTAAGATAATTTATTGATTATTGGATTTCAATAAATTGTTACTGCTGCTGCTGCTGCTGCTGCTTCTGCTGCCAAATGTTGACCAAAATTTAAATAAAATTAAATTTAAGTTATAAATAAAGTTTTATAGTATTAAATGTTGTTGGTTTTGTTTTTGCTTAAATATTGTAGAAGGAAATAATGTTGTTTCTTTTTGAATAGAACCAATTACGAAATTGAAATTGAAATTCGAGTGGAATCTCACATGATTCATTGTTTGCGCCTCTGTTCTGTTAATTAATCCAATGTTAGTTAAATGAGAAGAGAGATTCATTGCCTAAACTACTTAAATTCCATGTGTTCATCCATGCTAACTTAACTAATTTGGTGAATTACATTCACTAGAAATACTTGCAAGTACAAAAAACAAAAAAACTCTTTTGATGAAATTAAATTTGAGATAAAGTTTCATATGAACTGTGGTGATTGCGGTCAGCAACAACGTGTCTGTAACCGTCCGAATATTGTGGCATGTCCGCAAGTTAATCGCTTCGGAAAAGTTATAAAAACAAAGATTAAAACTTCAAATGAAATTATTTAATTAAAATTGTAAAAAGTAAAACAAATTTACATTGCGTTTTACACGTAAGTGAGCAAAACTTTTACTTGCATGCATGCAAATGTGACCGATGACACACACATGTTGTACCATAAATAAAGTAATATTACACACACACACACACAGACACACATTCGAACAGCATAACATGGCTTAGTTAGTCTAGTCTCAACTGTGTCTCAACATTTGAAAATATTGTACTTATTAAAGCCAAGCATCATCACTTCACCGGTGATAAATAGAAACCATAAAGTATTTAATTCTAAATTTCATTTCAAGGCATCAAAAATTGTGTATCAAATTGGCACATCAGGTAATTTATTGTAATCAAAGTCTTATCTTGAACCCAAATGTTGGGAACTAATCCACAAGATATCTTATCTGAATCCTTACACATTGGGGGCCATATTAAGTGGATCTATTTATATATATATCAAAAAAAAAAACACATTTGGTTTAAGGAGATTTGTGTACATCACTTCCTGAATATGATATCACACAAATTGTCACCCTTAGTTCGAATTTTTCATTGCATTTGCCAATGTTTTGGACGATATGGAAACTATTTCCTGGCGGATGTTAGCCTTAAATTTTGTCTATGGTCCTTGGCTGGTTGATGTTTATCTTCAACTTCAAGTAGCCCCAGGGGAACAAGTCCGACGGTGCGAAATCAGGCGAAAGCGGAGCCCAGCCAAAATGTCCATGTGTGATCGGCGTCATAAAATCGGTTATCATATCCCAATAACGCTCATGCTCAGAACAACGTGAACCTGATGTTCGAGGAGACCTTTGAACACTGACTTGTACGGCCGCGATATTTTCATCGATCCGTCTTGGTCGCTTTTTATTTGGAGGCCTAGGATTAGAGACAGGTCCGGAAGATATAAATCTTTCGTTTAAAGTAATTATTTTGAAAATTCATCGGTACAATTTCAGCGCGATCTCTTGTAAGACTAACGCTTCAAACATGTGCTGTCATTAATCGATCTGACGTTTCTTGTCAAAGTTATAGTGTTGTCAGATGGGTCCACCTAATGTGCCGAACGCTGTACATACATGAAGGTTTGGAATTAGAGAAAAGTACTTTTCTGATTCACAACTGTCCAAACCAGACTTCATATTGTTGAAATTGCACGAAGTCCATGAAAGTTCTGCGCATGTTGTTCTCATTGGAAGAAATTGTGGTTGCTACAGCTTTTTATTTCCGGCAATCCTTTCATAGCTAGGTACCCGGAATATTTTTATGAATGGGGCTTTAATGCAGGCGTCCTGGCCCAAAGAACTTAATAGATCATCACCGTTCTATTCTAAGGAATGGAAATGAAATAGAGATGTTTGGTTGAAAAACCTCTACTGATAAAGAGACTCTCAGATGTAGTTGCTATGATGGATTTCCACTTGTATTAGCTAAATGTGGAGATGTGTGTTCAAATTATTTTGTGCACATAAATTTTAACTCAAACACCCATTCGTTTGTCTTTTCATTTCCATTGTTTCAAAAGATCGGCAAAAAAAAAAACAATAAAAAGACTCAAAGACACAAAAAACTTTTAGTTTCTTCGTAAATTAAATTATTCAGACAGCAGAATTTGCATTTTTAATTTGAAACAAACACAAATTATTGGCGGCTTTTCCTATTTGTTATTGTTATATACCCTACACTTATAGGTGCATAGTATATTTACAATATTATGGGTCCATAGATAGAGTCTATCAAATTCAAGGTGATGATTTGTGGTTGGACAAGGAAAGGAATGTGATTCATTTTAAGTATAAATAATTTATATAGGAATGTTTATGATAAAAGATGAAATTGGCGTTAAAAAAATTTCAGAGGGATCTCTAGGGATCTCGTCATTATGAAGAATACGGCAAACAATTTTGTCATTAACTTTACATCCCTCCAATTTAATTCCAAGAGGAGGAGTGACAAAGAATGGGACAAGATCGACGGATTAGAATGAGATCTATGAAAACAAAGTTTGTTCAAAAGGGGATTTGCGGAATAGATAAAACTTAAGGACCCCTTAAGTACTCTGGTGTGTGTGTGTATTTTGGCTAGTAGCAATAATAAATAAGAGTAGAAATTATCTCTTGATTTTTACAGTACATTTTTCTTTTTATCTAACAATCAAATCTCACAAGGCTTAAGTCATCGCATATTGTGTATTGTGTTCTTTTTAATCTTCCAAGGTAATGAAGGAGCAACAACAAGTAACAAAATTAGTCAGCAAACCCTCTACAGTAGGAACTATGTCAATCGAAAGACAAAAAAGCGACGCCATACACAAAAATTTTTTAGACTTTGACAAAATTTAAGTAAATTTTTAAATCAGTAGAATCAATTGGCAATTGAACAATAAGGAACAAGTCCAAATGGACAAATAATCGTGAAAGTATAATATTTATACGAAGGACAACACAACATTGACATATGCTTCTTAGGGTTTCGGACCCAACGGAAACCTGTTACTAAGCCTACGTCCTACACCTTTCCGTCCTCGGACTCTATCTCATGAACCGTAATATATAGAAATCTTTGCAGTGGTGTAATTCCATCCTTGCTGCAGCAACAAATACTAAAACTAAAATAAAATTCAAAATTTAAAGGGGCCACCAATCAAGAAACACATGGATTCATGTAGGGGCCATGTGATCCAGTAACTCTAGGGTCTTGAAATTTACATGGAATGAATTAGAAACCAAATTTCAGTCTGATCGTAACACTGGGGGTGGTACCTCCCATACAAAACCCCCATTAAAATTCAGGTTCTTGAACTGAAATTTTGGCACTATAAGTTTTCCATACAGGCTTTGTACTCGTACTGCGGAACCCTCCGTGTGCAGGCCAGACTCGCACTTGGCCGGTTTTAAAAATCAATTCTACTCTTCTTGTTTTGGTCAGCAAATTATTACATTTGGCAAAAATGATACAAAGTAAACAACCAAAACCATAAGATTCAGCCACATTGACAAATATGTGTAGGCGATTCTTCCCTGTCAAATTTGTCCCATTAATGTAAATTCGTTCGTCAAGAAAGGAACCATATGAACGAACAACTGTTTATGCATATTTGAATTCTTATATGGAACACTTTCACATCAAAATTGATTCTCCATGATGAAATCTAAACAAAGTTTCCAATGGTTCCGAATGGTTTCCAATGGTTTCTATAAAAAATTCCTCTTTGATAAAAGGTATGAAATTTTCGATGAAACCGAGGAAGGTAATCATCGTTTTCTTGTTGCACTACTGACAGATGGACTGTTGCTGCTGCTGCTGCTGGCTATTGCTACTCCATCATCATGTTTACCGAATCAAAAACCGGTAGTTTGTTGGTAGTTAACTGCATCGATACGACTGCTGCTCCTGTTTCTTCATCGGTGGACACACAAATACACAAACATATTACCAATCTACCTACCAGCTTTTCTTTCTTTCGGTGTCTTCTCAAATTTCTTAATGGAAAAGAAACAAGATTTCAGATTGATTTGGTGATTGCTTTATGTCACTATATGTTGACCTTTTTTCTCTCTTTCTTTTCATTTCATTTCTTTCTTTTTTCTTTTGTGTGCCCCCCCGATTTGACTAATTCTTAGTACTCTCTCATCTTTTGACCATTTTTAACCAAGTGTTAACCAATAAGAAATTATGAAAAGATAATCAAAAACTTTGACTCTTCGTTTACTACAACAAATCATATAAATTTCTTTACACAATTGGATGCAAACAGCTGCAATATATAAGGTTTTTTTCGTACAGTATTTTCTTAAGATTGAATCATCCAATTTTAGTAAATTTGACACACACAAAAAAACAAAAAAACTTTGACAATTTAAACTTAAAAGAACTTTGGTTATTTTTTTAAAAAAATGTATTTATTTATTTATTTTTTTGTTATTTCCATTGCAGATGCATGTGTAGTGGCGGATATACGGGTAAAAATTGTGAATCTCGGTATATTCCATGTGCCCCATCACCATGTCAAAATGGAGGGACTTGCTTCGCAAACGGTTGGACCTACGAATGTAAATGTCCTCTGGGTAAGTTCATATTTTATAAGTACAATGTATGAATTTTTCCATTCATTTAAACTGAGTACCCAAGACCCCCAAGAGTCCCTTGACTTATCCTACCATCTATCCAAATATAAACGTAATATACCTACCCTGCCATACCCATACCATATTCGATTTAAGCACCTAAAGTAAACATATAGAAATAATATACATAGTTGGATAATAGGAACATGATCACCACTCATCGGGAGCTTTTTGTTTGAACCTCGGTTTAAAGAGTCACATGTATGTATTTTTTTGTTCTTCCTATTGTTGTTGTAACAAACAAACAATTGCCGTCATCATCACCCATTCATTCATTGCAACTTTCATTCGCACGATCTTTTGCCACAAAAGGTTCACTCACATTCATGTAAACTAATCTCAACTTTGCTTGGACGATAATAATAGAGCCAATGATTTCTAATAATTTTTGCCATTTCATAGCACTTACTTATGAGTAGATAAATATATTGTAAACTTAAGAAAATGGAAAATCTATAATTTTTTGGACCCCCAATTAATTAAAATAATTTTGCTTCGCATCTATGTTCAGAGTTCCTTGATCTCGATATTGTTGATGTTGTCGAGTTGTTCCGGGACAAAGATCAGATCGAAACACTTGTGAGAACCATCATCAAGTACTATAATTTTTATTGCCTATTAAAGCATGCAAATAATTAAACTATTGTACCAAATGTTCGTCGACAATAGTAAATTAGTTCAAATTTAAAATAATGAGTTTATTTTAAAACCGCCGCACCCAGAAAGCAAATTGCAATTCTACAATTTATGCAAATATCAGTCGCATGGGAAGTTTATGTGCATTTGAAATCAATTTAAGTCGATTAATTTATTTTCGTTCCTAAGTGCAATGATGATGATGATGATGTATTAATGAGATGGGATCTTTTTGATCTTTCAGATCTCCTTTACATTTGTTTATTACTTAGTATGCTCGTATCCAGGGTCGCGTTTTGACTAGTAAGCGCTTTCGGCTTTATAGAAGTTTGGGGTTTCTGGTCTGCTGATAATTTAATGAATAAGCATATCTGATTATCAAATTGATTTCGGCCATGTCTTTTTTAAAAATTTGATATTTTTTTTTTCGGTTCTCCCACTCGGAATTTCCTCAAATTTTCAATAGAAATAGATATACTTAGCTTCCGCAAACTGAAGGATTCAGTCCACATGATCAAAATGTCAAACAATTCTCACAAGTAGTATATTTTTATTCATCAGAATCTGCATCAGATTAAAGTGATGACGTTCTTAACATTGATTGAGTTGAGTGAATGTGAATGTGAAGTGTATGGAAATATTTTTGAAGACCAAAGAAATGGCTTAGGTTTACATAGAGAGGAGAGAAGTAATGCACATTCTACAATATCATGCGAATGATATAGTGATGATGATGGTAATACATGTAATACATTGCAATACAATACATCAGCAGATTGGGGCATTGGTAATTAACTTGATGCGCTTTGTAAGGCCCCACCATGGATCCCCATGGATCTATGATGATATGATAAAAATATGCACAAATACAATAAAATTAGAAAAAGAAACGCAATATTTTATTTACATATTTATTATTATTTATTATGAGTGAATGGTGAAATGTGCAACAAGTTGAATTCATGTTGCAAGCAAAGTATCTCGAACGAGCGAGCGAACGAGCGGAAAAATGCACGCTGCAATGACGATGACAATGTTTAAACTATTGTATTGTAGTAGTACATATAGCAAATCATAGAGTATTATTCTTTTGTTCTTTTCACTGCATATATATATTGTACATACATATTTCACCACAACCACCAACCTCTTTATCTGGTTTCGCCAAACCCTCTCCTCCATCGCTCTCCGTCGCCCGCCAGCTCTTTTAAATACTACATCCACACTTGCCTTTAATTCACTTCAATTGAGTTAATTAAACAAAATTGCAACTGATAAAATTCACCCATGTCGCAAAAAGAAAATCCAGAAACAAAAGAGTAACAGAAACTAAAACCAAGACCATTATTTTCAGTTTCACCGAAAACCATATACCTTTCAAGCAATTAGAATTAGTAGTAGAATGATCTGCTGACATAAATATAATTTCGGAAAATATAGTTCCCTTCAAATCCAAATTTTAAGCGATTTGTTGGTTGGTTTGCATTCTCTAATTTTTCATTTTTCTTATGTTCTTCAAGAGGTTTGCAGTCTGCCTAAGTTTCTCGTACCGCCAGCTGGCCCAGTCCTAACAAGAATAGTTAAAATAAAAGATACGACAATGCATATAGAAATGTTATATTAGTCCAATCGGTACAGGTTTTGGGTATACAATAAAATGTTAAGTATTTCCATAGATAGATTTATATAGATTTATCCAATTTTGACCAAAATGTGTGTAAAAAATATCGAAAATTAGTCTATTATTCTTGAAATGGACTCTTTCAATATAATAATAAATATAAATATAAGAACTCAGCCTTAGAGAGGCCTAGAAGATGAGATGGGTAGGCGTTCGTGGACAATTCAAAAACTTTCGGCCCTTCATGCATAGAATTTAAATGGATGTATGTACTAATAATTTCGATGCATTTACAAATATCATGACAATATGTATATGCAATTCCATTGTACTATACTATATTCTTATGTGAAGATACAAAATATGAAAACCCGGAAGAAGCAACGCTAATTTTTGGTTTAACCAAAGATGTCAAGTTTCCCACGATTAATACACTTTAATCCTTAAAATTACATTTATGTATTTTCAAATTGAAGGGAGAATCTTAATATCGATGATTGTTTTTTTTTACTGATCACACAAGCTCAGGAACTTCGGTTGGCCTTGTGACGCCAGGACGGGTAATCTATTAGTAAATATATATCAATTTTAGGACATTCTAAGTTTGAATAGTCTATTTAAGATCAATAAAAAGAGACAAGAGAGGGATGTATGGTGTTGTATGTCAGAGCTTTATCAAAACCAAGATTAAAGAGTTTTTCTAGTTTTTTGATTCAAATGGGAAACTAAGTTCGAGTGGAACAAAACTTTGTCGGTCCAATAAAATTAAATGATTTGCTTTATGATATAGATAAGGTGTTTTCATTAATCGGATCTGAATGACTGATCGCGAGGTGAGACTGTTACAGTGTTGTACCTATATACATAACTGATTGAATTGCTTCGTTTAAGAAACTCTGCATGAGGGTGTGGGGGGATTGAGATAGTAGTGATTGAATGATTGAGTGCAAACTAAACTGAGTAGTGACAATGTTTAAGAAACTCTGGAGCATAAGACTGAGACTGAGTGTGTGAAAACTGAAACTGAATAGTGAAATGAAGTAAGGCATGGTGGGTTGTGGTGTTGTATTGCGGTATCTATTGGAATTCGATATCGACAAGTGAAGTGTTGTCTGTTTGTTTGTTTGTTTGTTTGTTTGTGTGTCTTAGGAAAAGTTTCTTTGCATATGAAATTTTCTTAAAAAAAAAAATAATAACAATAATAAAAAGAACTTTCAAATGAAGTCGTAAATAATTCTCTCTCATATTCTTGCATGTGTACATTACTGCATATGTATGTGTGTTTGTATATAAATGTGTGTATCTATGTACGGGTATCTACATATATTTGAATGATTGTTTGTAGGTTTTTGTTAATTTGTTTTAAGAAGACAACAACCAAGACAATATTTTCTTAAAGTTCCAAGTGCTTCAGTTTGATGACAAGAAAACAAACAAGAAACAACAATAAAACAAGTACAAAAGCATTGAAAGAAACCAGCAACAATAAAGTAAACGCCTTTAAAGAAAAGAAAAAAAACAAACGAAAAAAGCACAAAACACAGATACATCTATACAAACAACATGCAGACAGACATGTGTATCTATGTTTGTCAAGAGATACAGATACAGACAAGCATTTTCTTAATACATACAATACATACTTACATATGTACATACATACTTACATATACATACATATAATGTACAGCAAATATAATACTTGCTTTAAGACCGATCAAATCGACCCGACCGACCCGACCGACAGACCGATCTACTGAACCAACAACCAACAACCAACCATTAACCATTGTTGGAACTGGACCCAAGAAACAACAGCAATAAAGAGAGACAATGACGATGATAAAGACTAAGAGATTGGCGACTGGAGACTGGAGACTGAGGAAGACGAAAATCGACCACATTAAAGTGCGCGTGCGCACGTGCATAGCTTTGGCCTGGCCAAAAAGAGAGTAACCCAAGAAGTATTAATTGTTGGTCTCTGTTGAAGAGAGTGAGAAAAAATGTGTGTGTGTGTGTGTGTGTGTGTGTGTGTTGCAGTGATTATTGGGGGGGAAGTAGTGCGGAGTGTAGGGAGTTCGCAAGGAGTGGTGAATTGATAGATGGATGGATGGACGGATGGCTGATTGGTTAGAGGGAGGGAGGACGTTAGTAGTCCAAGCACAATACCTTGCTGATATATAAATAAGAAGAAGCTAACAACAAACACAACAACAACAACAACATCAACGAAACGAAATACGTGAGAAGAAACAAGAAAGAGCAATAGCAGCAGCAGCAGCAGCACAACGAATTTTATATTGTTGATGATGAGATGATGATGATGATGATGATGATGATGATGATGATGAAGATAGAGTTGCTTCAAACAAGCAGTGAAGGCGGCAAGAAGGAAAAATATAAGTATGAATTTGTTTGTGTGTGTGGTTGTGTCTGTGCATGTGTGTAAGTTAAGCAAAACCAGTACGAGAAACCCTTTTTTTTTTTTACACAATTATGGATAAAAGAAAAGACAGGAGGACTCACAACTACATACGACGAGTGTATTAAGTTTGCGCAAATTGTGTATGCAACACTCAAAAACGGAATATCAGTGATTCTCAATCTTTTTTTTCTTTGTATTATTCATCATGGTACATTTTCCTTGACATTGAGTATCTCGCAAAACATATGTATGATGTATTGTATGATGATTAAATTTGTCATTTGGTTTGGGTAAGTGCTTCTTTTGTGGGGTATTAAGTCATAGCAAACTCTCAGTATTTCCTGCTCTTTGCTTTTGAACTTTTCGATTTTATACAAATATTCAATATTATAGATATTTTATAAAGAGTTTTTCAATTTAAGAAGAGAGAGAGAGAGAGAGGGAGAGTCTTCAATTGTTAAAGTATTCATGGTACAACGACAAATTCTAAAACATGGGTCAAGTGCGAGTCAGACTCGTACACGGAGGGGGGTTCCTTACCAGTTCAATAGTCCAAAAAACTAAAAAGTTTTTCATATAAAAAACCTGAATTTTTATGGTAAGTTTGTCTGGAAGGTACCCTCCCTAGTTGGCCGATTTGGCTGATTCCAACAGATGTATAGCACCTATATTAAACACTTATAGTGTCTAAATTTCAGTTGAACAGTCCAAAAAACAAAAAAGTTTTTCGAATAAGAACCTGAATTTTAATGGTGGGTTTGTATGAGAGGTACTCTCCCTAGTGGTCCGATCAAACTGAAATTTCGACAATATAAGTTTCTGATGAATAGCCACCCACCGTTTAAATTTCAAGATCATGGGATTACTGGAACGTATAGCTGCCATACGAAACAAAATGTTTCTTGTATGGGGACGCCTTCAAGTTTTTGAAAATATTTTAGTTTTAGTTAGAACTACACATTCTGTGAATATTTCAACTCTTTAGCTAATACGATTCATGAGATATGTCACGAGAAAAGACGGACGGACAACGAAGTCTCTTCAATAGGGTTCAGTTTGGTACCCTTTGGGTACGGAATCCTACATAGAAATTCCGAAATATGAATATCAGTATGGAATGGGGCTTGCCAACTATGTTTTGTACATAAATTAAAGAATCTCTGATCTAGTGCATAGTAACTACACTGTCATCCATCCTTTCTTTAAAGAAAATAGAAAAGCGCACCCGTCGTAGTACATGGAATGGGGAACATCTGAACAATTTACAATGATTTTTGAGTGATTTGCAGGCCATAGAAACATATTCGTATGTAGAGACAGACACTTGTATGCATGCATGCATCGACATGTGTGTATGAACATTCTTACATAGATACTTATGATTTAAATAGATAGAAGAGTCCCTTACTTTTTTCTTATTATTATGTTTTTTTTTTGTTCTTAATTGCTCTCTTTACTGTTTCCGGGGGTACAGGGTATATCTCATCTGATCGGTCCGGTCCGGTTCAACCACTGAACTATAGCAGCACTCCTACTTGTTTGTTTTTTTTTTTTCTTAATTTTATTATTACTATTATCATTACAAAGTGGTTGTAAAATGCAGCAGTATCTGTGTTCTTTTTGTGTGTGTGTTGAGAGAGTAAAAGAATAAAAATTGAGCAAACATGCCACAGAACAACAAAAAAAAAAAACTATAATATTACACAGCAACTACAGCAACAACAACAACGAACGAGGAGAATGTTGATACATAAGTACAATACATGCACAAAGTAGAGGCGCAAACATAAGTGATTTTATTCCTCGAATGCTCGGCAACACCACAAGCAAGCCACCGGAGTAAGTAAGAAAGCAAAGCAAAATATAGAAAAGTAAAGCAAAGCAAAGCAAAGCAAAGGTTGGCATGGCAAAGCAAGGCGCAATGAACGAACGACGAACGTTAACAACTAGAAAAACAACGTTTCAACGCCAAAGTAACAAAACTCGATCGAGCAACAACAACAGCAACAACTATATATACACACTAGCAACAACCACAGCTTATAACTTTGCTTGGTCTACAAAAACATTTTGTGATTGTGTTGTGCTTGCTTGCTGGCTTGGCTGGATCGACAGTCGTCATCGTTCCACCTCCGTTCGTCTGGTCTGGTCTGGTCTCAACGACGAAGCCAAAGCACAGCAGAGCCGCGCACACAAACGACAACGGCGAACGCAAGATATGAGACCGTGGGAAAGAACAACCGAAGACTTTTTTTTTGTATTTCTCATTTTCTTTTATTTTTTCAACTTCTTCACCTCGCCACCGCTGTCACTATCAACATCACCTACTTCAACGACGACCACAACCATTATCTTTGTTTGTCGCTCGTTTGGGTTGTGTTGTTGTTGTGTGTGTGTGTGTATATATTGTTGCTGTTGTTGGCTTCGTTTGATTTCGTTTTTATGCTTCGAGTTTTTGTGTTGTTCTCTCCCTCGGCTCAGCTCAACTCTTGTTGTAATATGAAGTGAGTTGTGTAAGTGTGTGTGTTGGGTCTCTTTTTCTTACTCTTTGTCAGCTGCTGCTTCTCCTTGTTGTGTTTAGTTTGCTTGTTTGTTTTTATTGCTTTGTCTGTCGTCTTTCATTTGCGCCCGTTTATTATTTGCTTGGCTTGAATATATTTTTTTTTTTTTGGCTTTAAAACATTTTTTAAAAATTTTCTCAACATTTATTTATGCTCTCAATAAACCAACCAAGGCACACAGAGAAAGAGCGAGAGCGTAGCAGAATGGAGTATGACTGTGACTGCGACTGAGAGTAAGCATGCGCTTAGTGGTTGTTGTTGTTGGTTGGTGTGTGGTGGAAGTTAGTGCACGCATGCGTTCTTCGTTGCTTCATTGCTTAATGTGATATTTCTTTCTTTTTGTTGTTTTGGAAAGCCGGTATTTTTACGTTTTTTTTTTCATCGCTTTTATATACTCATCGTATACTTACTCTCTCTTGTTCAGTTTATTTTCCCTTGGCTACTTGCTACTTTTGCTCTTCTCTTCCCTGTATATGTAAGTATTTTCTTGCACTTTTCAGAGTCACACATTTCCTGCTGCTGCTGCCGCTTTTGTTTGCGACTGTGATTGCCTCTCAATAAACATGTGCATTTTTATTCAGATACATTGAGCACTGCCTGCCTGCCCCTTATTCCTTTCATTTTATTTCATCTACTATATTTTTCATATTGTTATATTTTCCCTAAGGCGGCTGGTGATGCTGTGCAATGGCAGCCATTGATTATTGTGCTGTGCTTGCTGAATACTTGTACTCCCTGACTGACTGACTGACCCCTGCCTTTTATTTGGGTAACAACAATTTTGCTGCTCCCATCAACTAACGACCAACAAGCAAGCAACAACCAACCAACCAATTTTGCCGCGTTATTATGCTCCAAAGGCGCGCACAGCACCCATCATACTCAATACTCTCTATTTTTCAAGCTCATGTGCGCTTGCTCTCGAATCGTCATCGTCGGTTTTGGTCCGCCGTCGTCGTGTACTCGTATGTATGTTTTTTTTTTTCTTTTTTTGTGCAAGTTTTAGAGTTGCGATCAAATCATAGCGAAGTTTAGTTGGTTATTTTCTTCTATGCTCGGCCTGCGCCTGCCTGCCTGATTTTGTCTGGTCGTTGTAGTCGTGTTGTGTTGTTTGTTCAATTTGCATAAGCGCATGCATGAGTAATGCCTAAGCTTAAAACTGGAACTGGCGGTTGCTTGTCTCATAAACTGGGCGGCTTTGAACGGGCTTGGTCGTGGTCGTGGTCGTCGTAGTCATCGTTCTCATTGTCGTCGTCGTCGTCGTCGGTTTTATTGTCCGCATCCACTTCATTCTACTATATGCGATGAATGATGACTCGATCGAACAAGGAGAACTAACAACACTGGTGCGCATTGTGTATTGATGATGGTGGTTGAAAGAATGGAATAAGAATAATATACAAAAAATATATAAAAAAAAAAAAAAACAGCAACATACAAAATATAGTGGATGAATAATAATAAAAAAAAATAAATAAAGGAAGAAGAAGTAAACGGAAATTCTTTTAAAATGATTTGATCTTGGTCATAAACAAGAAAGGAGAGAAAAAAGGATACTTTTCAACACTAAACGTAGTTCCTGGCTTAGTTGTGTGCGTGCTCTCTCTCTCGAGTTAATGCACATGTATGTATATGGATGGATGTGTGAGTGAGTGAGTGTTCTCCCTCTCTCTCTCTCTCTCTCTCTCACTGTCAATAGTTGATAGTGTGTTTGTGTGTAACAACGAATGCATTGCATTTTCTTTTTGAACGCGTTCTTCGTTGTCGTTTTGTCTTCTTCGCCGAGGCCGTCGTCGTCTTAGTGGAGTTTTAGTTACAAACAAAAAAACTAAAAATGCGAGGCTTAAAAATATTAAAGTGAACTAAAACTATAATAAATAAATTTTTAATAAAGATATCATAAAATAAATACAAAAATAAAGTAAAGCGAAAAAGGAAGAAAGAATTGTATTTGTGGTTTCGAGTGTGTGTGCGGTGTTTTTGGATTGTGTTATGATGTTTTTATTATTTTTACTCATTTTCTGTGTGCCGTTAACTACAACAAGAATAACAAGCACAGGAGCAGCAGTAGCAGGAGCACCTGCAACTAAGTCATCAACAGCGTGTGAGTTCCATGTTTTCATTTCACTCGATTTCAAATCCTCCGATTAGATCAGAGCAGAGCAGAGCAGATTGGATGTGATGAAATCCCAGATTGCGAAATAAACTTTCGAAATGAAAAATATTTTGACTCCAATTTCCAAAAATTTATTCCTCAATTTATAATATTCATTCCTCCTTATCAAATCCATCTATAATCTGATTATCTCACTAATAAAAATATAGGTGAGGAATCTCTCTTCCTCTCTTCCTTTACCCAAAAAAATCCGCCGTTTGTGGAATTGTAATATGTATTCTCCTTCCTATAATCTTCTATTAAGAATCGGACAAAGATTTTAAGTCCCTCCTTGTAACTGTAATCCAAGTAGCAATTTTGAAACTTAATCTATGTAGAAGGAATCACATGTTGGAATGTATCTCATCTTTTCTCTTTTCTTTCTTTTTGTTTTGCAGGCTACCAAGGGAAGAACTGTGAACAAGATATTGATGATTGTCCCGGTAATCTTTGTCAGAATGGTGGAACTTGCGTTGATGGTATTAATTCCTATCGCTGTAGCTGTCCACCAAATTTTACGGGTCAATATTGTGAAGCCGATGTGGATGAGTGTGCCCAACGTCCGTCGGTATGCCAGAATGGAGCGACCTGCACGAATACACACGGTTCGTATTCGTGTATCTGTGTAAATGGCTGGGCTGGTCCGGATTGTAGTGAGAATATCGATGATTGTGTGGCGGCAGCATGTTTCTATGGTGCCACTTGCATTGATGGTGTTGGTTCGTTCTATTGTCGCTGTACACCGGGTAAGACGGGATTGTTGTGTCACTTGGATGATGCCTGTACATCGAATCCTTGTCATGCGGATGCAATTTGTGATACTAGCCCAATCAATGGATCGTATGCCTGTTCCTGCGCTACCGGTTATAAAGGTGTAGACTGCTCGGAGGATATTGATGAATGTGACCAGGGTTCACCGTGTGAACATAATGGCATCTGTGTAAATACACCGGGTTCATTCATGTGTAATTGTTCGCAAGGCTTTACGGGTCCCCGGTGTGAGACGAACATCAACGAATGTGAATCGCATCCATGTCAAAATGAAGGAAGCTGTCTTGATGATCCCGGTACGTTCCGGTGTGTGTGCATGCCTGGCTTTACTGGTACCCAGTGTGAGATTGACATTGACGAGTGCCTGTCGAATCCATGCCTAAACGATGGTGTCTGCCATGACATGATTAACGGCTTCAAATGTTCGTGTGCCTTGGGCTTCACTGGGACACGATGCCAAATTAATATCGATGATTGTCAATCGCAGCCGTGTCGGAATAATGGCATCTGTCATGATTCCATAGCGGGCTACACGTGTGAATGTCCGCCTGGCTATACGGGACCCTCGTGTGAGATCAATATCAACGATTGTGATTCGAATCCTTGCCATCGTGGTAAATGTATTGATGGTGATAACTCATTCAAGTGTGTCTGTGATCCCGGATTCACTGGCTACCTCTGTCAGACACAAATCAATGAGTGTGAATCGAATCCTTGTCAATTTGGTGGTCATTGCGTCGATCGTGTCGGTTCGTATGTATGTCATTGTCTGCCAGGAACTTCGGGAAAGAATTGCGAAATTAATGTGAACGAATGTCATAGCAATCCCTGCAACAATGGAGCCACTTGCGTCGATGGCATCAACAAGTACACATGCAAGTGCGTTGCCGGTTTCTCTGGACTCCACTGCGAGATCAATATCAATGAATGCGCTTCGAATCCATGTGCCAATAACGGTGTCTGTATGGATTTGGTGAATGGCTTCAAGTGTGAGTGTCCCCGTGGCTTCTACGATGCCCGCTGTCTCAGTGATGTTGACGAATGTGCTTCGAATCCTTGCATCAATAGTGGTCGTTGTGAGGATGGCATTAATGAGTTCATTTGCCATTGCCCACCTGGTTACAGTGGTAAGCGCTGTGAGATCGACGTCGATGAGTGCAGTTCAAACCCATGCCAGCATGGCGGCATCTGCATTGATCAGTTGAATTCATTCACCTGCCAGTGCATGCCGGGCTACTCGGGCTACAAATGCGAATCTAATATCGATGACTGTGAGACGAATCCCTGTGCAAATGGTGGCACGTGTATTGACAAAGTCAATGGTTATAAATGTGTCTGCAAAGTACCCTTTACTGGACGTGATTGCGAGTTCAAATTAGATCCGTGCTCAACCAACCGTTGCCGCAATGAAGCCAAGTGCACACCTTCTCCAAATTTCTTGGATTTCTCATGCACCTGCAAGCTAGGATATACTGGGCGTTATTGCGACGAGGACATCGATGAGTGCAGCCTCTCATCCCCATGCCGAAATGGTGCAACATGCCTTAATATACCCGGTTCGTATAGATGCCTGTGCGCCAAAGGATATGAGGGTCGTGATTGCGCTATTAATACCGATGATTGCGCTTCGTTTCCTTGCCAAAATGGTGGCACTTGTCTGGACGGTATTGGCGACTACTCATGCCTATGTGTCGATGGCTTTGATGGCAAACACTGTGAAACTGATATCAATGAATGCCTCAGTTCTCCATGCCAGAATGGTGCCACATGTCGTCAATATGTGAATTCGTACACTTGCACCTGTCAGCTGGGATTCTCCGGCATCAATTGTCAGACAAATGATGAGGACTGCACCGAGAGCTCATGCATGAATGGTGGCACTTGCATTGATGGCATTAATAGCTATAACTGTTCCTGTCTCCCGCTTTTCACGGGTTCCAATTGTCAGTACAAAATCAACAAATGTGACTCGCAACCTTGTCAAAATGGTGCCACCTGTCATGAGAATGGCGATGAATACACTTGTCATTGTTCTTACGGTTACACAGGCAAACAGTGCACGGATTATGTGGACTGGTGTACGCAGTCACCATGTGAGAATGGGGCCACTTGTACACAGATGAAGAACCAATATAGCTGTAAATGTGCCTCCGGCTGGACGGGTAAACTTTGTGATGTTGAAATGGTCTCCTGCAAAGATGCCGCCATAAGGAAAGGGGTTAGTCAAAAGCAATTGTGCAACAATGGCACCTGCAAGGAGCACGGCAATAGTCATCTATGCTACTGCAAACAGGGTTACACCGGGAGCTATTGTCAACAGGATATCAATGAATGTGAGTCGCAGCCCTGCCAGAATGGCGGTACATGCTTGGACTTGGTTGGCGCTTACAAGTGCAATTGTCGCAAGGGCTTCCAGGGACAAAATTGTGAACTGAACATAGATGATTGCTCACCGAATCCATGCCAGAATGGCGGTACATGTCATGATCTTGTACAGAATTTTAGTTGTTCGTGTCCGCCTGGCACTCTTGGCATCATTTGTGAGTTGAATCAGGATGACTGTGTGCCCGGTGCTTGCCACAACAATGGCACTTGTATCGATCGTGTCGGTGGCTTTGAGTGCGCTTGCCCACCTGGCTTTGTGGGTTCGCGTTGTGAAGGAGACATCAATGAATGCCTCTCGAATCCCTGCTCCAATGCTGGAACCTTGGATTGCGTCCAACTTGTGAATAACTACCATTGCAACTGCAAGCCCGGTTACATGGGTCGCCATTGCGAGAACAAAGTTGACTTTTGTGCAAACTCCCCATGTCAGAATGGCGGCATCTGTTCGACCAAGCAAAGTGGACACCATTGCGTGTGTGCTGATGGTTTCTATGGCAAGAATTGTGAGTTCTCTGGCCATGATTGTGATTCGAATCCTTGTCAAGCGGGTAATTGCGTTATTGATGATGCTGGCGGCTATCGTTGCGAGTGCCCGAGAGGCACTGTTGGTATACACTGCGAAATCGATACAACGGACGAGTGCAGTCCGAATCCATGCTTACAGGGTGCTGCTTGTGATAATCTATTGGGTGACTTTGATTGCTTCTGTCCCAGCAAATGGACTGGAAAACGCTGTGAAGTCTATGACCCCAATTATCCCGGTTGGATTTCAGATAGCAGTCGTGGTGCATATAACAAATACTCCAAGGATTTGGAATATCAACGTGAATTGTGCAATAAGCGTGGATGTGAACAGAAGAAGGGTAATCATGTCTGTGATCCAGATTGCAATACCTATGCCTGTAATTTTGATGGCAACGATTGCTCATTGGGCATTAATCCTTGGGTAAACTGCACTGCTTCAATTGAGTGTTGGAGGGTATTTATGGATGGAAAATGCAACGATGAGTGCAATAACGCTGCTTGTTTGTATGACGGACGTGACTGTGAAAAGAAGTTGCAGCCTTGCAATCCCATTTACGACGCCTACTGCCAGAAGCATTATGCCAATGGACTGTGTGATTATGGATGCAATAATGCCGAATGTAATTGGGATGGTCTCGATTGTGAGAACTCATCAGAGCAACCGAATCTTGCCGATGGAGCCATTTCAGTTATTATGTTAATGGACATAAAGCAATTCCGCGATCAGCAAGTGGAATTCTTGCGAGAGTTGGGCCATGTCCTGCGTACAACAGTGCGAATTAAGAAGGACTCAATGGGTAACGATATGATTTTCAGTTGGAAGGGCACTTCACCGATGACAGATATCGATAACACAGATTTCGCACGCAAACATAAAATACTCTTTACCGAACGCAATGCCCAAATGGGCATCCAAATTTATTTGGAGATTGATAATCGTAAATGCAAGGAGTGCTTCAATCGTGCCGCTGAAGCAGCAGAGTTTTTGGCTGCCACAGCTGCGAAATATACGATTTCACGCAAGTTCCCCATCTACAGTGTGCGTGGCGTACAGAATCCAGGTGAAGATGTTCCCGAGTCACCCACCAATGTAAAATATGTGACCCTTGGAATTATTCTGGTCCTGCTGACCTTAGCTTTGCTCGGCGTATTAGTCACTACTCAGAGGAAGCGAGCACATGGTATTACATGGTTCCCGGAAGGTTTTCGTACCCCGGCTAATGCAATCAATCGACAACGGCGTCGTCGCGATCCCAATGGTCAAGAGATGCGTAATTTAAATAAAAATCCTTCAATGGCTTGTATGAGCAATGACCTAAACATGAACACTGGACACATGGGTCATGCTCCACAGTGGTCCGATGATGAATCAGATATGCCACAACCCAAACGATTGCGCAATGAACATGGGGGCTATGCAAGCGATCACACAATGGTCACCGATTATGAGGAGGCCGATCCACGGGTCTGGTCACAGGCACATCTTGATGTTGCCGATGTGCGCTCCTCGATTATGACACCACCAGCTCACCAAGATGGCAAGCATGAGGTCGATGTACGTGGTCCTTGTGGCATGACACCGCTAATGGTTGCAGCTGTGCGCGGTGGCGGACTAGATACTGGCGAAGACATTGAAGTTTCGGATGATACAACTGCTCAAGTGATTTCTGATCTCTTGGCTCAGGGTGCTGAGCTAAATGCGACCATGGATAAAACTGGCGAAACATCACTCCACTTGGCTGCACGATATGCTCGTGCCGATGCCGCCAAGCGTTTATTGGATGCTGGCGCCGATGCCAACTGTCAGAATAATACCGGACGAACACCTCTACATGCCGCGGTGGCTGCTGATGCCATGGGCGTCTTTCAGATTTTGCTCCGCAATCGAGCTACGAATTTAAATGCTAGGATGCATGATGGCACTACGCCACTCATATTGGCTGCACGACTTGCCATGGAGGGCATGGTCGAGGATCTGATAACAGCCGATGCAGACATCAATGCTGCAGATAATTCAGGTAAAACTGCTCTGCATTGGGCTGCCGCTGTGAACAATACAGAAGCGGTGAATATACTGCTGATGCATCATGCCAATCGTGATGCACAGGATGACAAGGATGAGACACCATTGTTCTTGGCAGCACGCGAAGGTTCTTATGAAGCATGCAAAGCGCTACTGGACAACTTCGCCAATCGTGAGATAACCGATCACATGGATCGATTGCCACGCGATGTTGCCCAGGAACGTATGCATCAAGACATTGTGCGTCTGTTGGATGAGCATGTACCTCGTTCGCCACAAATGATCACAATGACGCCACAGACAATGATTGGTTCCCCATCGCCGGGCAATCAACCACAAATGATAACGCAACCTACCGTCATAGCGACTGGAAAACAACCTTCACAGTCGCTCAAAAACAAAGCTGCCAAGAAGGCGAAACTCATCGAGGGTAGTCCCGATAGTATTTTGCATGAAGCTACCGTTGGTGGAGGTAGTCTGAGGCGGAAGCCGAGCTCAAAAAAGGGAGCAGCCAATGGAGGGGGGACGGCTTCAAAAAAGGGCGCCAACGGCCTCACGGCAGCACAGTTACTGAATGGCTTAGCTGGTGGCCCAACAGTGACAGGTCAAGGGCCGGAAAAAAACAATCAGCTTCTAGATGCCAGTGCTCTGGACTCACCTCCACCGGCAACGGGACTGTCAAGTCTACCCAGTCCGTACGACACGACGTCAATGTACTCGAATGCGATGGCGGCGCCGGCACATCCGAATGCCGCCGATCTGCTGGGGAGCAATAGCAACACCACCGGCAAACAGCCGCCAAGCTATGAGGATTGCATAAAAGTAAGTAAACACACCTCACCAACACAACCCAACACACTTGTAACAAATTTTGTTTCTTCTCTGATTCCTTTCCTTCCACAGAATGTTCAATCCTTACAGTCGCTGGTGCAACAAACAAATAATCTTGATATGATCAAAATGGAGAATTACGGTTTCTCCATGGGTTCGCCATTTCATCAAGAAATGCTACACGGCAACGGACAGACTATCGGCCTGAATGGACGAAACACCCTGTGCAGTCTTGGTGGTGGTCCAAATGGTCAGAATGGTATCGGTGGACACGAACAGGGGCTTAGTCCGCCATATTCGAATCAATCTCCACCGCATTCGGTACAGAGCAACCTGGCGTTATCACCACATGCATATCTGGGTATGTTGTTTGTTCTCTGATCTTGATCTTGGCTCTTTTCTTCTTTAGAACTCATTATTTGATTTGTCAATCATTCAGGTTCACCTTCGCCAGCCAAATCACGACCCAGTCTACCCACCTCACCAACGCACATACAAGCCATGCGGCATGCCACACAACAGAAACAGTTTAGCAGTAATCTAAATAATCTGCTTGGTGGTGGCAACATGAATTCGGCGGCGACAAATAGTGGTAATAGCTCCAATGTTGGTTCACCGAATAGCATGAGCTTTCAGTCAACCAGCAGCCAAAGCTCGCCTGTGAGTCTGGGTATTATATCGCCCACGGGGAGTGATATGGGCATCATGATGGCGCCACAACAACAACAGCAACAACAACAACAACAGCAGCAGCAGCAGCAGCAAATACAACAACAGAATAATACAAAAAGCAGTGCAATAATGCAAGCAATGCCGCCCCAGCAACAACAGCAGCAGCAACAGCAGCAACAGCAACAGCAGCAACAGCAACAACAACAGCAAATTGTTGGGGGTGTTGAACTTGGTTCAGCCGGTTTAGACTTGAATGGATTTTGTGGATCTCCGGGTAAATATAATAAATATAAGTATAAATTATTATGAATTGGATTTATATCAAGAGATGTTTTTCTTTCGTTCCTTAGAATCATTTCACTCTGGCCAAATGAATCCGCCTTCGATACAAAGTTCAATGTCAGGATCATCACCGTCAGCGAATATGCTATCGCCTTCGTCGCAACATAATCAGGCCTTCTATCAGTACCTGACGCCACCCAGTCAGCACTCAGGAGGTCATACGCCACAACATTTGGTGCAAACCCTTGATAGCTATCCAACGCCATCACCAGAATCACCCGGCCATTGGTCATCGTCGTCGCCACGTTCGACATCCGATTGGTCCGAGGGAGTACAATCACCAGCCGCCAACAATCTGTACATCTCTGGTGGACATCAAGCGAATAAGGGCTCTGAAGCGATATACATTTGACAATGAACGTAATGACGTCACACCAACGAAGACGTCATAATCGATCGCATCAGTGTAATCATCATCTAATAAAAACAACAATCATCCTCCATATGCATTTAGAAGCAAATGTGAAGTGAAGTAAAGAGAAAGTGAAGTAGTGGTGGCGAATTCACTTTTCTTCCACTTAAAGAAGAATCCTCTTAGTTTCTTAAGTAACCAAAACAAAATATGTAAAATGTACTGAACAAAACACAACAAAAAACAAAAGAAAACACAATACAAACGAGCAACCAACAACAACAACGACAGTGCAGCAGCGACACGAAAAAGAAAAAGAAAGAGAACGCGCACGTTTCAAAAGATTTGATCAAGAGTGAAGACAGCCAGAGAAACTTATGAACGAAAGCATAAGAAAGAAGAGAGACAGTATGCTAAAATGGCGGTGCACTCCTTCCTTTTGTTTTTATTTTAATATAATTTTTTTTTTTTTTTATTATTATTGTTTGTTTTTGTTTTTTGTTGTCGCTGTAAATGTGAGACGACGCGCCGCGTACCCTCTTTTAAAAAAAGAGAGAGCGGCGCCAGCGCCATATTCTATAAGTTTTTTATGCATGCATGCATGCATGTATTGTATGTATGTATTTATGTTACTCAAAAGGCCTGAAATGAGTAGGCAAGGCAACGCAACACAATGCAAGTTGACGCAACACAAAAAATTCTCCCTCTCGCAGTGCAACGCAATGCAAGCAACACACAAGCATGCAAGCCGCAAACAAACGCAACACACAAGCAAGCCGCAAGCCAACGCAACTCAAGAAATGCTCGCTCTCTCATGAGTCTAAAGCAATGACGCTTTAGCAACAAGGCAGACATAAGCAAAAGAGCTCTAGCAATAAATCAAGTTCGGTGGTGTTTGTTTGATGCCCAGAAGCTAAATACTAAGCTGATAAGCATGCTGACAAATCGAATACACAACACTCAATAGGAAAAAATCAGCTTTCTGATTTTCCAGCACGCATCTCAGCATCAGCCATCAGCTTCTATGTGTGCGCGTATCCTTATTTGTCATCAGACACAAAGTACATAAAGAATTTATGCTCGTTCTATCAACATGTTGATGAGTGAGTTTGCTTTGCCGTCGTCTCGGATACATTTTATTTCCATTTAAAATTCAAAAATTTATTGATTTATGTATGAGATGATGACTGATGACTGATGAGTTAATTAGTTGCCTTGTCTATAATATTTCTATTAATTTAAATTATAATCATTAGAAGTTGTCGGTAGATTCGAATATACAATATACTTATATATGAGTATAGAAAAAATATATAAATAGATAAAAATAATGTTTTTTTTTTTTTAAAAATTTTCTATTTAAATAAGTTTTTGTAAATTTTGTCAAAATCCTTCAAAAAGGTCTAATCGGGCTTATTCATTCTGTAAAGATATAATGAAATAAACATAATTTTTATTGTTTATTTTATTATTAGCACTTAATTATTATCGTAATTATTATATACATAATTAATATTATGTTATTTTTTTTTTGTACTTAGTTCTTAGAATTTAAATGAGCTAAAAATGCAAAAGAAACATAAACAAACATCTTAAAACAAATGACGATCATCGAACAAAACAAAACAAAATAAAATGAAAAAAAAACACATTAGATTTTTAAATAGAAATTTAATTAAATATTACGAATTATTATTATTTTATATGCTAATTATAAATTTATTGATTGCAAATGATTTTTTTTTTTGTATTTTTACAAAACCAACATTTTTTTTTTTTTTATTAATTGATAAGTTTTAATTATAAAAAAAAAAGAGAAAACGAAAAAAATTATTTATCATTTAGTTGTGTAGTAAAATGTATTAAAAGAAAAAAGGAAAAAGACAAAACAAAAAATTTAATAACTAAAATTCTAATTGAAAATCTTTTAATTAATTTTTTTTTTAAATAAATTTTAAATTAATTAATTATAGTGAAACACGACGGACAGACAAATATAAAAATATAATAATAATTCACTGCTTCCAGTAAAGATAGCAAAAAAACAAAAAAAAACATTTTTAAAAAATATTTTAGATCTAAAATAATAAATGCAAAAATATGTATAAAAATAAAACTAAAAAATTTAATAAATAAATTTTTAATTACACAGAATTTTAGTTAAGAAACAAAAGAAAGCAAATGTCACAGCCACAGATCAAAAAACAAAACAAAACACAATCAATCAACTTGACAAATAGAAATGAATTGTTGAGACAGATAAGTAAGGAAAAGGAGAGAGAGTTTAGGATAGGACAGGAGACTCTCCAGGTCGAGACTTTGAAAAACTGATTAACAACTGAAACTGAAGTGCTTATAAAATTGTAGCTCGTAATTGCATATTTTTTTTTTTTTAAATATTTTATTATTATTATTATTATTTTATTATTAAAACGTTACAAATTACTCAATACAATTATAATTATAATTATTTAATTAAATTAAATCAATTAAGTAATTTGTGTAAAAAGATTCTCATTATTTGTTGTTGCGCGCTTCCTCTCTCTAAAGTGAGTGAGTGGGTGAGTAAGTGAACATTTAAAGCAAAAATAAATAAAATTTTATTTACAATTTATTTCAATTTAGCAACAAAATTACATAAAAAGAAAAAAAAAAAATTCATTCATTCACACACATATACATACATATATATTATATATTAAAAAATATATATGATTTATTTAATAATTATAAAAAATAAAAATAGAATTAGAAATAGAATCAAAGCGAAAACTAAAATAAATGAAAATGGTTCGTTGCTTATTTTATTGTAATTTGTAAATTATCAAATTTGCTTTAAACTTAATAACATTTTTTTATTGTATTTTATTTTTAATTTAAAAACAAACAAAAAATAATTAAGGATAAATTAATGATTCTTTAAAACAAAACAAAAAAAAACAAAAAAAACAAAAAAACCCAGAAAAAAAGAACCAATAAATGACATACTACATCTGTATTTATTTAAATGTGTTTTTGTGCATGGAACAATGGATCTGAGATTATTGGACTGGACACCCATAATTTTTTTTTTTTGTTGTGTTCTTTATTATTTATTGCATACAACACAAAGCCTAGCAATAATTGAGAAATCTTAAAAACAAAGTAATGAAGTTTCAAAAATTTCTATAGTGGTGAGCTAAAGATACTTTCCAGTGTTGCGTGGTCCTCCCAGGTTTATGGGGCAGGAAAGTCATTCCGAAGAAGGCGCGTGCGACAACTCATATCAGATAGTGATCGAGCTAGTGGATTAGGATGTTCCGAAAGCTTAATAAGATATTTTTGTTTCATCTGGACCAATGTAAGCATATTACATTTACATTGAACCGAAGGACTTGTTCTCCAGTAACGTTAAATGGTGTTACAACTTATCTTGGCGTTCACCTGGACAGACGGCTTACCTGGCGGAAGCATATAGAATCTAAAAAGGTACATATGAAACTAAGGGCTCAAAGTCTTCACTGGCTAATCAATTCTAAATCTGGACTGAGACTTGAGTACAAGGTGATGCTGTATAACTCTGTTATTAAACCAATTTGGACTTATGGTTCTGAATTGTGGGGTACCGCGAGCGCGAGTAACATTGAAGTTATACAAAGAGCACAATCCAAGATACTTAGAACAATCACGAGAGCGCCATGGTATATCAGGAATGAAGACATTCACAAGGACCTGGAAGTACCACCTGTCAAAGATGAATGTTCCAAGCGTAAAGCTATTTACTTGGATAAATTAGTTCGACATGTTAATCCCCTAACCAGAGTCCTTGTCCATACAAGGAACTCATCTCGACTGATCCGTAACGATCGTGCTGCCCTTTTGATTAATTAGAGGCTCGTAGTGCCAAGTGAACACCTTCCTCTTCATTGTAGGAGGGACACATGTGTATTAGTTTTATAAGATTTGTAACCTTATTGTTAGTCCTATGTATAATATAGGAGATTCAGTAAATACTAAATTAAAAAAAAAAAAAAAAAAAAAAAATCTGTACCAATTCGGTTTTAATTAGTGGGACGTTATGGTCTCTGTGGATATTCGCATTCGAAATGTAGCAGGGAGCACCTGTTAAGAAACGAAGTATTTCTGATTGGGCTCTTTGGATGACTTCAACATTACTTGGGCTTGCGTTCCCCCAATGCCGGGAGTCGTATGTCCAGATAGGCTTTATTAAGCTGTTATATAACAGCAACTTTTAGATCGAGGCTTAGCCCAGATCTTGGGTTTAAGAGCCAGTAGAGGGACTGGGCTTTTAATTTCATGGAAATTTGTTTGGCTTCTATACATGGACACCCATAATGGCAAAAGATTTGTATAGGCCCTTGCTTTCTACACATTTTGTCCATCTCCATCTTACAAGCGATGCACTTCATCCACTTCATTGAATTTTGTGAAATGCTGCGCAGCTTGTGCATGTGTCTCATCGATGAATACACAGGCAGGTGGTTACCCCACCCAAACCAAGGGCAGAAATGGTATCTATAACCAGATTGGACGAATGTTCAGAAGCGTTTTCATGCTGAAAGATTACTTTGCCATGTTTTCTGGCCCATTCTATCCGTTTTTCGATCAATGCATGGTTCAAATTGATCATTTTGTGCCGGTAGCAGTTGGTATACTCGTATATTAACTTGGTTTCACTAGGATCCTTTTGATCCCACCACTTACACACATACACATACACGCAGCATTATCTTCTTCCCGAAGCGATCCTGTCTTGAATTCGATGTTGATGATTGTCCTGTTATGTTGTTACCCCATAATAATTTCGATTTGGGATTCTTAAAATAAATCAATCGATGCAAAAATCCCTTTCCTTGTTGGCGTTGAAGGAGCATTCATTATACATAGAATTTTGCGCTTTTCATCTATTGTTTACTCAGTTCTTGTGGAACCCATTTTCCAAGCTTTCGTATCTTTCCCATGGTTTTCAGATGATCGGAAATTGCTTTCAGAGTGACATTCAAATGCACTGCCAGCATTTTTTGTATCAATGTATCGTCTGCATGCAATAATCCTTGCAATTCAACATCTTAATAGCTAAAGGACCCAAGAATTATTTACCGTTATTGGGAGGACAAATACTGAATATGAGTGCTCTGCACAAAATATATGGAATATTTTACATTCACGGGATCTTCGAGATCTACCATACTACAATGTGTATGCAATTTTTTAAGCATCCCTGCAACTAATTGTTCAGAAGAAAGATCTTTTTCCAGCCGGGAAAGAATAGAATGAAAATCAAAATTTGACGATGTTATTAGTATATTAGAGATATTTAGGCAAAAACAATATGGAAGTGAAACTTCCAAATAAATCCAATAATACAGAATATTATAGTGTTACAAATATTGTTTCAATACAAAAAAGTTATTTCGTTTTTCGGTCACTTGTTCGAAAGTTCTTTCGTAAAGTAAACGCAATCAGTAAAGCATTTTTTATCTCTCTCTTACTCCCCACTAAGTCTGTGAAGATTCATCGCATTTTGATTTTCGTTACATTTCGTTATCTAATTTTTGGATTTACCTCCTTCCTTCGCTAAAGAAGTTTCACTTCCTTATTGTGCTTATAAGGGTGAGGCTTAAATGCTTAAATTTTTTTTTTATTTGCCAAGGTTTGACAACCCTAATGAGGCTAAACCTTGATTCTATTCTTAATTTTTCTACTTAATACAATAATAATCTCAAAGTACAATAATAAAATATGCTTTCCTTTGGATTTTAGTGTCTCATCCTTAGCATTGATTGAACAAGGATTTTTGTCAAATCAGAAGAGATTTCTCTTCATTCTTTTTTTTGATAGTCTTCTTTAGGTCTTTCTTCTCGTCAAGGTATTTCCATATGTGCCTATTGGGATTGAGGTCTGGATATTGTGAAGGATGATGATCAAATGTAGAATAAAAAGTGTGAAATAAATCGATCTATTGTAAATGATGAAGATGTGGTAGAATGATATTAAAAAGATGATTTACTTCTTATTTTGTATCGGCATTTTTATTTAAGCTTATGAATGTTGAATGCTTCACTGGTTTTGGTTTTGGTTTTGGTTTTGGTTTTGGTTTTATTGTAGTAGTAAGTTGAGTTTCTCAATTTTGGTTTTTTGTTTTTTTTTTGTTTATAACTTTTATGAATTTAATAAATTTTAATTTCTCACATATTTATCATTTTCATTTATCATATAATTGGTTTAATAATTGTTCTTTCCTTCTTTCTTTCTTTAGTTTTAATGTGTTTTCATTACAATACTCTGTATCCCATCATTAACAACAACATAGATTATATTTATTCTCAGATAAAAAGGTATATTAAGTGTTTATGCTATGCACACACATCAGTCAGATAACAGCCAGAATGAGACGAGTAAGACATCATTTGGTTTGGTGGTGATATCGAAATATATGAATAATCGACTGACGAATAACGAATGACGACTGACTTAAGAGTAGAATCAGTGGCATGCGTTTTCGGGACCCCAACAAAATAATTTTCATATTGAGATAGATCCTCGTTCTGCTTATAAATTTTTGAGGGCTCTACCCAAGTTGGCCCATGAATCCGAATGTACTAACTCATTTAGACTTGTCTGTCCCCAATTTTTATGTAGAAAAGTGTAAATAGAAAGTACGAATTAGTAAGTTAGTGTCCAGATACAAAAGTATATAGTACAATAGTTAAGCTGAGTTCTGTTCTGATTTCTGAACTATTGAGTATTTCTATTGACCAATCAATCAATCAATCAACCAATCAATCAATCAACCAATCAATCCATTCTAAATTGAAATTTTCTATTTTGTATTATAGGTATTACATATATTGCTTTTGTTTTCTTTTATTTTCTTACATATAATTTATTAATTATTCCATTTATATTTTTAAATATTTTAATAAAACTTTCAAATTGTTTGGATCTAATCTGACCAATTCTGTTCCGATCTGTTCTGATCTGTTCTGATCCGTTCTGATCCGTTCTGATCCATTCTGATCTGTAGAATGTTTTGTTTAAGATGCTTGAATGAATGTTGAAAATGATTAACATTTATAAATTTTCGGATTTCATATCCAGAACATAAGTCAGATGTTACTTAATATACCTTCTTTATAGGGTACAGGGTATTCAAGTAAAATATTGTAGTATTTAACAATTTTATTTCTACAATATAAATGTGAATGAATATTAAAATTAAATAAAAATATTGTAGTTGCCTTCTTGCTAAAAACATTTAAAATCATGGAATAGAGTTTTTCAGATTTCGCACCTCAGCAATTTGTAACAGTAGCCGCTAGCATTTCAAAATAAGCGGTAATGCTGGATTCCCGTCCTAAGTAGATGACAAGAAATTTTCAAATAAAACTTTACTAGCTCAATAGATGACATGGAATTTTCAAAGTAATATGTACAGGTGCGCTATCTTTTACTTATATCGGTAGGGTAACATTGAGTAACTTTGCTGTGCAGCAATGATTTCGGCATGAATGTTGATGCGCCTTGATGGGTCAAATCTGAATAACTGGGTGGTCAACCAATGTCGCCATTCTTTTTGACATCAGACATCCAGGGAATTTTCGTTGCAGAAACTGAATTGTTTGATTTACAATGTGGCATGGCGCACAGTCTTGTTGAAACCAGTAACAGTAACCATTAAGACCTTTATCACGCATTGGAGGGCAGACAAAAGAAGAAAAAAAAAAAAAACAAAAAATATACCCACAATCACATTTTGGTCATGAAATGACATTTCATGGATTTCGAGTGGATTTTCAGTTCCTCAAATGTGGCAATTTTGCTTATTCACGCCGTCAGGGGGTTTGTTTATCGAAATTTCCTTCCAAAAATTAGTTGTTTTCAGTCTGTGGGCAATATTATTTGTGTTAATTGGCCTTTATACGGAAACAAATGCAAATCAGAATCCCAAAAAAACCTGAGCATGGTGATGTTACGATCTTTTGGATTCTGGGCAACGCTCTCTCCGACCGCTTCAACCAGTTCATTCATTGCAACATCTTGATCCTGGTGAACATGTTGCTACGATTGTCCCGTGATCAACACCAAACGACAAATAGTGTTGTGAGAAGGTGCCGGTTGGCCACGATATTTTAAAGTGTACTGAATTGACGTTTCGAAGACACATGTCTACTCAAGTCAATCGGTTGACAAATGTCAAAATTATTCAATGTTTCCATACATACATAGGCATGTATGTCTGTACCGATATAAAAGATGCTATACCCTGTTTATTGAGTACAACAATAGCTGAAATATGTACGAGTATCTTAAAAATCATTATAGAATAGAATTAGAGTTTTTGGTTGTTATGGGCAACTTTCTTTTTATTTTTTTAATATTTTCATATATGATAAGAATATATTATAATTTCTTTAACTATGGACTCTGATTCTAATCTTTAGTAATGTAAATTTAGTTTAAATTACAAGAGCGTGAACACAATATTTATCGTATGTTTATAAAATTGGAACAATCGGATTATGATAATTTATAGCTCTCACATTATCATGTTATCAATGCATGTATCTTTATATATTGGAAATATTGAGTAAGAGCTATGTAATCTTCGGTGAATCCGAAGTTCCTTCCTTCCTTCCTTTCTGTTCTATTTGTTGTTGTTGCTTTTGAGTAATTTTGGCTTATGATATTGTAAATTTAATTTTAATTAATTAAGAATTTTTCTTGAATAATTTTCCATGGAACTAACTACAGGGTTCTTTTCATTTTTCTTCGATTTGTATTTGTTTTCTGTTTTTCTGTTCTTCTTTTTTGCTTTTTTTAATTTTTTTATTTTTTATTTTTTGTTTTGTTTTAATCGTAAACACGAAAATGATTTTATTTTTTTATTTCTAATTAGGTATGTTTTAAGATTCATTCAATTGATTGGCTTCCCGTTGTTATACCCGTTACCCACCCATCCAATATGGTATGTAGTACATACATACATATGTACATACTATATGTTATTCTATATATACTTAGTAATTGTGCGTATAACGATATGTATGTAAGTATGTAAGTATGTATGTATGTGTCTCAGTCGAAAGTATGGGCAAGAATAGACGTCACAATATAAGTATATGCCCTTCTTAAGTCATCGCTTTCAGTCTACATTATATTGGTATGTTTCAGTCCTTTGTCATGTCATAAGTCTGTCCGTCTGTCCGTCTGTCTATGATAACTACAAATTTTGTTGATTTTGTTCCATTTGGTACTAAACAAAATATCTCGTACTAATACATTGTTTAGATTTTATCAGTAACAACCACAAAACCACCGAACCATATAATCCAATTGAACTGAATAGCAAAAATTGTAATACACTCATGGACAAAATCATAAGCACAACTTCATGTTATGACTTTAAGGCTTTGGCATGATTTATTGAATATGAATGTTTGAAAAAAATAATAATCAATTTAGCTATAAATTTATTAAATATTGTCAATATTAAATAGATAAATAGAGAGAGAGAGAACGAGAGAGAGAGAGAGAGAGAGAGAGATCGAGAGAGAGATTGAAAAAGACATAAACAACAATAATTTTCTGTTACTGTTACTGTTCAATGAAAAATCAAAACAAGAAAAATAAAAGCAAATTTGAAAGCTACCCATTCTTCAAAAATTTTCTAAATCTATTAAGGATTTTCTTACATATTTATTAATTTTAGTATACTCGAGGCTAGTAATACTAAATTTTTTTTAGCTGAAGGCCCTGGCAGCCATGGCTAATTTTCTGTTAACTTCTAGTTTTAACTTTAAGTTAGCATTATATAAATAAATAAATAAATACTAAATTTTAAATAAAAAAAAATCTTTGTAAATGGGTCAAATCAAGTATTGTGCTCCCAAAGAGAAGCAAATGGAATTAAGGCTAAGAAACGCTGGGTATAAAGTTTCAGCCCATTAGGAAAATGATAAATCATTTTCTGTTTTTTTTTTTCTTTTTTGAATGTCCTAAATATCCTTGGTTGACCGAAAGTCCTTCACTGATGGCAGATAACTATGTAATGCGAAAAATGGCACATTGGTAAGTTTAAGAGCCACAGACAAATGTCATGTAATGTCCTCCCAAAATACTTTTGGCGAAGACTACCACACATCATTAAACCAGGAAGGATTCATATAAAAGTTCCATAAATTTCAGACTGATCCTTTGAATTCGTTTGGACCAAAAAAAAAAAAAAACAAAACGAGGACTATTAAACTTGGTAACCGTAACATAGCAAAGGTCCATTTCTCCGTAACAATAATATTCAGACATATCTAGCCTTCAGAGGAAATCATTTGAAACATAATAAACCGGGATTTTTTTTTTTTTTTTGTTTTTTCTGTGGGACAGTTTCAGATCAACGCTTTTGATTTCTGATAAGTATAATGAAATTTCATTAATCAAATATGTAAATAACATGGAGAAAGCTATGTTTTCCATATACTAAAAAAATCTATGCCTTTTGATTTGGACATTTCAGTAGGATAATGATGAAATTTCATTAATGATTGATTTCCAAATAGGGAAGTCATGAGACTTGAATTCAATCGAAAAGCTATGAAGTCAATTTAAGAAGTTCTTTCAAAATATACTTGAAGCAATTATGGAATTTAAATACCGTTTGTTAGTTGCCAGAAGTTGATTTCCAATCTGCCAATGAAAATTGTTAAACGAATTGGATATTAAAGCTGAGGAAAAACAACAAGCTACAATTTAAATCAATATTGTCAATGTGAATCATACAATTTAATTCGCTGGATGTGTACTTATTACTATGTCCATGAGTGTATATACTTGTAATAAATTTTATCAATTTTAGTATTGTGTATTGCATTTAATATCAATTTATTTCTACGACGCTAATTATGATTTCTATTGTATAATAGTAAAAAAGCGCTCTTACAGATATATGTAGTAACTTTGTTCTTTAAAAATGCTTTTTTGCTGTTTGTTTTGTGGTTGGTGGCGGGTGTTGGGTGGCGGGTGGGTAAGGAGGTATCCGATAGTCGTGCCTGCCCGACTATATAGCGCGATCTCTTGTGTATGTTTTTGTTTTTGCATTTTTGGATAAGATTTCGTTATTTATAGTTTTTTTTTTTTTTGTTTTTATATATTTGTTTTTCTCTTTTGTTGTTGCCATAAAATAATTAACACTAAAAACACGATTTTCATTCACACCGTAACAGCTCTTTTGCGGCATTAAGTTGCGCTTTGACTAAAGATAAAATATGTTTGTTTTTTAGATACATTTAAGTATTTATGCTATATAAGTATCGGATCTTTATCTATAATATACATATATCTTTCATGGTATCAAGAAGAGAAGGAGAGAATCTTAATCTCTCTCTTTGCATGATATGTTTCAAAGAAATTGTCTTGCTTACTCAAGGGAATAAATAGAGCCACTGATTAGAAAAGTGTAAACATAAATAAATTCTACAAATTTGGGAAAATTTTCTGAAAATGTAAACAAATACTTTGGAGTACAGTGGAATCTTCATCTACCACACAATTGTTGATATGATATCGTTAATTTTAGAAAATACATTGCGGGCACTCCAGTCATCATATCTTCTTGCTTTCTAGAAAGAACATTTGTTTATCACTTTACATTTCGCTTGGTTTAATACAAGAATCGGATAAATGCAATACTATAAAAAATTCTTAAAAAAAAAAAAATAACTATGCGGTCCAAATGGGCGGATTAGTCTAAAGCAAATATATATTCATCTCTACAAGTGATTTGTTGAACGAGGGTCTCGGATAGACCCAAACTTACTAGAAACATTACTTTTCTGATGAAAAGGTTGTTAACACCAGAAACAGGGTTTTTGGTTATAGAAATCAAAACATTCCTATTCATCTCAACCAAAATAAGTGAAATAGCATTGAAATTGGAATTATAGAATCTCATCTCTCAACTATAAAAATTTTTTAATAAAAATTAGTTGGCATTGATATATTATTGGCATCTTGTATAATCTGACAAATTCCATAATCAAACCGAACCACACAATTTTTTTCATATGTAACACCTCGCTTGTGGTAGATTATGAAAGATTATGGAAGATTTTATCGTGGAAATTCTCTATTAATATTTATGTCTCAGCAGATCTTAGAGCTGTGAAAGATATACCTATAATGTATAATATAATCCCGTAGTACCGATGTTAATATTCTATTCTATTTTTGTTTTTTTCTTATATTTTTTATTCTTTTTGTTATTTTGTAACATTTTTGCTTATGAGATTTCCTAATAAAAAAAAAAAAAATGCTAAAATTTACTTTAAAAATTTGTTCTTTCACAAGATTTTTTTTTTTTTTTTAATATAATTTTTCATTTTTTAATAATTTATTTAATATTTTCATTATCTTTTTTATATTTTTTGTTGTTTTGTTTTTATTATACACATAATTAATTCTAGATTTACAACTAGAATAAATAGAAATACATGCCATGTCTATAGATACATTAGATGTAGATATATATAAGCATATTATTTTTTGTTTTGTTTTTTGCTTTTTCATTTTCTAAATATTTATTTATTTATTTATATATAATAGATTTATTCTGTAGTTGCAGATGTATTTGTGTTTGTGGTCCTTACGAGGAACTCACTTAAAAAAATAATAATATAATAATATAATCTTTATGCTAATGACACAAAAAAAAAAAAAAAATCAACCCACATCATCAGCATGGTGATGATGATGATGAAGATGATGGTCATCTATCTCTTGATTTACTTAGAATTAGATTTTTTTTCTTTATTTTATTTATAATTGTATATCGCCCAATTTGCTGAGTTTCTTGGTTTCTTTTAAGCGGATGATGATGATGCATGCATCTTGTCCGCTTGGCATTTAGACATGAGTGGCTAATGCACCTTTTTGTGTGACACCTTTGCCATTGGTTGGCAAAATAAATTGTCCGGAGGGACTTTGGGCTGTCGCCAGGGCCGACGACGTCATGCCCATCGTTGTCGCTTGCGTTAGTGGTGTAGCAGCGAGTGTAATGCTGCTGGCAGTTAGATTTGAGCTGCTGCCACTAACGCTGCCAGTGCCACTAATGTGGCCATGTACGCTGTTGCCGCCAGTGCTACTTAGTATGCTGCTGGTAGCACTTAAGCCAGAGCTAAAATTCTTAAGACCCATGCCGCCATTGCTGTTGGCATGGCGGGCCGCATGATAGGGCGGCGGTGCTGGCGTGGCTGCTGGATTAGCAGTGCTGGGTGGCGGTAGCGGTGGCAATATAGAGGAATTGGTGCGTAAATACGGATTTCCATAGATGGCGCTGAGCGACTATCGATACCATTCTGTAGAAGTGGTTGACCTACAATTTACAAAGAACAAGATTAGGCGTCGGAGCAAATACAATATGTTTATTAGTATATACGTATAGTATTGTAGGTCTTACCGAGAAAGCCATTGTCCACTTGCGGTGGCTGTTGTTGTTGTGGTGTTTGTTGCTGCTGCTGCTGTTGTTGTTGTTGGTGGTGTAGCTGATGTTGTTTTTGTGTTTGCTGTACGTTATTTCTCTGATTTCTTGGCAAGCTCATGTTACCAGTGCTGCCGATCACATTTGTCCCGTAATGCGGCAATGTGGCAGAATTAATACCACCGCCACCAGCGCCATTGCCACCGCCAGCATGTGACTTTTGACCGGTCGGCTTAGATTCATCTGGTGGACTGTAATCCAAGGAGTGCTCAAAGTAAGGCGCATAACCATTGCCAGTCTCTTTGTATTCCTGTTGATTTTTTATGTTTTTCAGTTGGCATTGACGATTGTAACGCTCGCTAAAATCACCAGAGAACCTGAAAGAAAAGAACAGAAAAGACAGAAGCTTAAAATGTTTGAAATATTTTTGTTGTACTTATTCTTACCTATCACCAAACTTTACAGGACCCGCAAGTGGTACGCCAAGTGTAGAACCCTTCATTTGGACATCTGGCATTGGTGCTTGTGTCAAGTTAATGGCCAATCCATCAGCACTGGCTTCTGAATAGTCGACATCATAGGCTTTGGCGCGTAGCTCACTCTTAAGCTCATTGAGTTTATCACCACCACGTGAAGCCTCCGGTATGACATCCGCTGGCATAGGTTTCTTTTTGCTACGCTTCATGTACACAATCACGATCATAACAATCATCAGTATAATTGCCACCGAAGACATGGAGCCCATGACAACCAACAGCACAGGTATGGAACCTGGTTCTGGCACGAGTGTTATAATCAGCGAATCCATACCATATGAATTTATAATGGTGCAATTATATTTTCCAAAATGATTCGAATGACTGTCGCGTATGATAAGCGCTGCTCGCACGCCCTCCGGCAAATGATGTTCCTCAAATATATAAATATCTGGATCGGCGGTACTCATGTTAATTAACTTGCCCTCATAGGACCAAAGTATATTTTCCGCTTTTGGTATACTAAAGGCAAGGCAATCAATCTTAGCTCGATTACCTACGGCACCGAATTGAACCTTGTGCGATGTGATGATGGGTGCACGCTTCACATAGACTGTGGCCTCGGCACCAATTTCGGGAAAGCCATTGACCATGGCTTTACAAAAATAGCGACCAGCGGTTTCAGTACTGACCTTCAATGTCAGATTGGGTGTGGTGCCGACAATCTAAATAGTAATTGTACGCAATATGTGAATGATTATCAGATGATAAGCTCACGACTCTTCAACCACTTACTCTATCTGAGTTCTCATTAATCCATTCGATTTCTGGCGTTGGATTACCATCAACATCGCAGCGCATATTGACCGTAGCACCAATATCTGCTTCCACGGATGTAGGTCGCTTTCGAAAGACAGGACCAACTGCATGTGAATGGATGAATAAATATTAGAATTGGTTTCGATATATTGACTATGGTCAACTTACAGCTAATATCTAGCGTTTCGCTTTCCTCACTCTTTCCCACAGCATTGACTACCTCGCACTTAACGATGGCATCGTGATATTGACGTGTCACATTGTGTATAATCTATAGATCAAAAATTAATATCAGCAGCAACAATTCAAGGCTCTCAATACTCACCATTTTCGTTGTAAAATCGCCGGTGACCAATTCTTCATTAATAAACCAACGATAGTTAAGCTCGTGTGGATTGGCATCTGCTTGGCAGGATAATATAACTTCAGCACCTTCGGGTATGCGGCCGGCGGCTAGAGCACCGCCTACTACAGATACTGAAACTTTGGGTGCATATTTGACCTAAACAAAACAAAGAGCGATTAGTGCTTGAGTTCTTTATACAATATTTATGGAGGAATACAAATGCGGTAAAAGTGTTTCGTACCTCAAGTAAAAGCTTTGCAGATCGATATGTACGATCAGCTGTGTTCTGGGCTTGACATGTAAACGTGGTATTATGATGCTCTTTCTTTGGCGCTAGTTTAAGGATGGATTTTGCAGTGACACGTCTGGAATCTGATAGTGGTTCCTTGACATATTCAATGTTTTTCGTCAGGACATTACCCAATCCATCAATCCAAGTGATCTACGGAGGCGAAAGATTTTTATTTTATTTATGAAATAATCGTAATGCTGACTCACCTCAGCAGCAGGCTTGCCACCAACAGATACACATTCCAATTCAATTTCACGATCTTCTGTCGTGACCAGATAATCACCTTGTAGTATTTTTGGTGCCTCTGGCGGCACCAGCACCGTTAACTTAGCAAATCTAGAGCGTATACCTTGCTCCCCCTGTGGTCCTGGTCCTACTTGACATTGATAACGTGCATCATCGTCCAACATCACCGGATAGATGTCCAATGAGAAATCACCCTCTTCATCACTGCCCACCATTGAGTACCGCTCAAATCCACTCAGATTTCGGTGCTGACCGAGCCCAAAGTCATCTTTGGTCCATTGCAAAGCGCCCACTTTCTCCATGACACGACATGGCAACGTCACACGTGAACCAACGACGGCTGTCTGATCTTGTGGCTCCATGGCAAAGTGTTGAACATCAGCATTACTGCTATGGCTACCTTTTGGTTTGTCTATATCATCACTAGACCCACTACTATATTGTAAGCTTTGTGCTGACGCAGAGCTGATAGACGCTGGATTCTTTTTCGATTTATTGCTTTTCGCTTGCGTCGGTGTTGGCGCCCATAGCAGCACCAGTATCATGATCAACAGCGGCAAAACATAGGCATAGATTATATCTCTATCCCTATGCCGATGACGTCTTAATTTCTTTGTTTCTGATAATGTTGTTGTTGTTGTTTTTGTTCTTGTTGACTTTGTTGCTCCTGTTGCTGTGACCATTGTGGAAAGTATCTTCATCATTGTCGTTCTCATTGTCCTTCTCGTTGGAATGTTCATGTGAGTCTTCGTTTTATGCATTTTGGTAATTATTTTCTTATTTTCTTTTTTGATCGGTTAAGAGATTCTTTGTCTGAAATTAGATGGAAATAGTGATTCTCTTTAAAATCATTAAATTATCAAGTTGCAAAATATTTATAGAATAAAACATAATAAATAATTTTTTACATTTACTACAGCGTAGAGCCCAACTAAAATTCACATTCTTAACAAGCATTGAAATCAGGTAGCGGGAATCCCGAAAAATACGAGCCTCAATAGACTAATAATGATGGAAGTCCCTCCTTATAATTCATTCATTCATGTCCCTTGCATTGGTTGCATACCAGTAAGTTAAGATCTATAATAGATAGATGAACCCCTTATCACCCGAAGAAGACCCCATCAAATAGTGTATGTATTCTTGATCAGCTCAACGAAACGAGTTAGTTAAGCCATGTTCGACACCTTGGTTATTTGACTTATTTGACAATGTTCGCAGCATCATAATTTCTGACTTTTTCAAAAATCATCGTCATGTTTCAGCCAATGTACACAAACCCAAAATAAATTATATACCTATAACCATTCTCATGAAACATTCTGTCCATTGGTGAAATAAGTATGAAAATCCGTTCGCTACTTTTTGAGTTTATCGCTTTCAGACAAACAGACGCAGAAGGAAGACTTTGTTTTATAATATGTGCATATACCTACAGATGGATATAGATAGATAATGAAGTGTGCTGGATATTTGGTGCTGAGAATGAGGCGTTACAGCAAAATGCAGAGAAGCCTGAAACTTCCTTCTTATAAATGGAAAAAAAAAAAATTTTGTTTCAAAAAAATATCTATTTACAGGAATTTTATAATATTCTGGAATTATTGCATGTTTTGAAATTAAAAATTTGTTGTGCCTAACAATATATTCAGTAATTTTTTCGCTATTTGTATATTATAACGTACGAATATATTGTACATATGTAGGTATGTATATACTTATATGGTTCCATCATCATGTGCTCGCATATGTAAGATATATAGGAGTATTGTACTTGTACGCGTATATTGTTCTTGATTTACCCTTTTAAATAGAACGCGTATAGCGTTTTTACTTTTTTGTTTAGAAAATTTGTTGAAGCGCAGTTTTCAGGGTCACTTACTACTACTACTACTACTACTACCCTTTTGCACTTCTCTTGTACGCACACTGTACTATGTAAACATATATACCTAGTGTATATACATACAATATAACATATACTATGTACAAGTATGTACACCTAAGTGAGAGTACATACATACATACATATGTGTATGAATGATACTTGATGTTGATGTTGATGTTCTTGCTGTTGGTAGGTTGTAGCATTTTCAATTTCATATTGTGACTCAAGTTTAGCTAACCCAGCCGGGCTAAATTACATGAAAACAACATAACATAATATAACAGAATATTTTTTCAAATGATTTTTCCGCTCAAGAATACGAGTGAGTGTGTAATGAGAAATCTGTTTTGCTTTTGGCATCCCATATGCGCTGCAGATTATTATAGTTTTTAGGGCTATAGTCGTTACATAATAAAATTATGAGGCTCTAAAATAATAGTAGTATTTTTTTAGGACTCGATGTTTCTCCTTCATTAAATATAAAAAAAAAAAAAAATAAAATGGGTCAATTGCGAGTCAGACTCGTACACGGAGTGGTCCGATTTGACTGATTCCAACAATTCCAATTCCGCGCATATATCAGAAACTTATAGTGTCTAAATTTCAGTGCAATAGTCCAAAAAACAAAAAAGTTTTTCGTATAAGAACCTGTATTTGAATGGTGGGTTTGTATGGGAGGTACGCTCCCTAGTGGTCCGATCAAACTGAAATTTCGACAATATAGGTTTCTAATGTAAAGCCATTAACTATCTGAATTTCAAGATCGTGGGATTACTGGATCGTACAGCTGCCATACAAACCAAAATATTTCTTGTATGGGGACCCCTTTAAGTTTTCGAAAATATTTTAGTTTTAGAATTTGTTGCTGATGCTTGGATAGAACTAGGCATTCTATGAACATTTCAGTTCTCTAGCTATTGCGGTTTATGAGATATGATCCGAAGAAGGACGGACAACGAAGTCTCTGCAATAGGGTTCTTTTTGCTACCCTTTGTGTCCGAAACCTTAAAAAAGATTTGTTAAGGTTTTCAAAGTTTGATGGTAAAAATTCGTTCCTCTCAAATGGTACATCAGGTTTGGATATGGGACATAATTGTAGGGGTTTATTTTGGGCCAATTCAATGCATGGGAAACCACTTAAATCACGTAAATTCTTTAAATTTGGTAATTGGGTATTGGATAATTATTTTTCTAATATTATCACAACAACTTGACGAAAAATTAATCTGAAATTTGGAAACTCTCTGGACTTAACCTAAGTTTCATGTTTAACATGACAAGATACAATACAGTGACAATTGTTTTAGTCATGTCCCCATGTCATGTCCACTTATCGGACCTGAACGTTCGATTTTCTGAAAAATTAAAGCACATTAACCCATTCACATTCGTCAAGAGGGAAGTGCTCAATTAAAAAGTGTTGAAAAAGTGTGTTTTTGTTTTTGTTCATTTGTAATAATTTAATAGAAATTTGTTAATGGTTGAGTGGCGTTTCTACAAAACATCCAAGGTCTGAAATTGAATCCAGAATACAGGAAAAAAAGGAAATATTGTAACTTTATTAATTACTGAACTCAACTCAACTTAACTCAACTCAACTCAACTTACCGCAACTCAATTCAATTTTGTATGTTTTGGATTTGATTTAACTTAACTTTCATTCGACTATGATGATGATGTAGTTTTGTGTGAGGTGGCGCCTGATGCTTTAGAAAACCAAACATGATTTGACATAAAAAATTTGTTATTGCCATAGCCATTTGTGTGTGAGTGTGAATGTGTATGTGTGTGTGTGTGTAGTAGATGTAATGTGTAAGTTAACCTTTATGTAAAGTAACGTTATGATGTTCCTGTTTAATATGCAGGATTCAACGATTAATATTCAATTAAAAATGTCATGGTATTTATTCATGTTTCACCAGACGTTGCTGCTGCTGCTGCTGCTGTTACCGCCGTCGCCGCCATCGCCGCCTGTTCTTGTTGGTTGTTGATGATGTCGGGGATGATGGTGGTGGTGATGATATTGATGATGTTGATGTTTTTTTTTTTTATCAAAGATGATGATGTTGCAAAGCAGAAATGCCAGGAGCAATTATAAAATACAAAACAACAATAATTCTAAGAGCTGCGATGTGCTGTACTACATTATTAATAACAACAACCGACAGACCGACAGACAGACAGACCAAGCAACTGCCAAATCTCCCTACCTATTAGCCGAGATGTATAGAAATCGAAACTCCCTCCAATAAATATTTGATTTTCTTTGCTAAAAGATTTAAGAGTTTTGATTGTTTTCTAGTTGCAGGAGACATGTAGGGAACAGAATATTTTTGGAGAACATTAAACAATATTACAATAGAACTGGAGTTCCGCAGGGCAGTATGTTGATCATAATTGGGAAAGTCATTTCAAGCAGCCATACCGTCAAGTATCATTAACGGGCGTTTTATCTGGCAACCTTAGATCAAAACCAAAAGAAAGCAACGGAATGGACCTATGGTATTGGTATGGTATATTGTATATCTTTGGGGCTTTGTTTCCAACTCAAATTTGGAAATTTTTCAGAGTTTCCAATCCACTTTGCTGCGAATGTATTGCAAGAACTATTTGTACACACACTTATTTTCAACATCATAATCACTCATCATATCAAATCTAATCAAATCACGAAAAACAAAAACAAAAAAACAATTTGAAATTGTCGCAAAAAATTGTCACGAAACTATACGACAACATGACCGAAAAAAATTCGAAATATTGTCGGGAAGAAAGTAAATTCTTGAAATGGCAGCCTACATAGGCAAACTTTTATATAAATTTTTATATTTTTCTATACATTTTTTCAATATTAAATGCAAATTCCTACAAGTATGCAATGATCTTTTAACAATCCAAATCTATTCTATTTTGCTCTATGTCACAAGGGTTTGCTTAGATCTTTACGCCTTTATCGTTTTGGTCATTTAAAAAAAGTCATCCTAATGGAGAAACTGGGTATGTATTACAAAAAATTTGATATTGTTGTTGGAAAATTTTTTCTTTTAAAAATTTTCGATAAAAAATTGTCACGAAACTAATCAACATCATCACTGACTAAGACGTGATAGGTCATTAGTTTGATATTGACAAGAAGTTTTAACGTAAATTTGTTTTGATTTACATGGGGTAGAAGCAGACTTTGAGCTGTTATGCTCCCTCTTTCCTCCTTGACGTAAGGCTTTGCGGTAGTGCCAGGGGGACTGTAGGACTTGGGACGGTGGGGTTTAGTGGGTGCAAGTCCCACACTTCGAATAGTAGATTCGTTCGGCTTTTAATGCTTCCCCATCGGTAAAAAAAAAAAAAAAAAAACATGACCAAGTTGGTAACAAGTTTTTGTCTTCTTATGTTTTGTTGTTTAGTGGATCGTGACAATTTCATTGTAAGTGTAAATACCATCATTGTAAGTACAATAGTACATACTTCGATTATTGGATGGCGTAGTCCTCAAAGAGAATGCAACTACTACAATTAACATACACACAAGATACAAAATTTTAGAATTAATAGATTAGTTATTGTACCAAATGATTGTAAGGCACTGGCATTTTGTTCATTCTAGTATATTTTCTGATATTCATTCTTACAATTATTTTTATTTGATTTGGTTTTTGAGCTAACAATTTGTATTTTATCCATTCAATTCAATGAGATCCATCCATATGTATATTTTTATTTCTTAGTTACTAGTACTACTTACTATTGTCAAAGGGATTAACATTTAATATAGACGAAAGCAAACCTAAAGTAAATGAATTCTTATTTCAGTTCAGTTGGTTGATGTTGATGTTGATGTTGTGTTATTCTTTGGTTTTCTTTTTGTTACCTTTGGTAGATGATGGTGATGATGTGGATGTGGTGGTGATCTAGGGCATGGGACAACGTAATTACTATTGCCATTGCTATCGTTGTCATCTTCAGTCAGCCCGACTGACAGTCAGTTAGGCTGTCCATCAGTCAGACAAAACATTGTACAGTAATAATGCACACGTTGTGGGTTTTTGGTTTTTAATTTATGGTTTCTAAAGTAAAACAACAAAAAACGACAACAACGACAACAACAATAACATGGCTTTATGTCTTCCTTTATACTCTACATTTATTGCTTCACTGTTTCTATGTGATTACAATACTCACACAGATACAAATACAGTTACAGTTACAGTTGCAGTAATAGAGAAACAAACACTAAAATAAAATTGCCATAAACACATTCCTTCCTCAACCTACTTCTACTTCTACATTCTACATTCGATATTCCTATATTCCTCACTGTTGCTGCTGCTGCAACGGTCGTCATTTACCATAATGTGGATTTTTCCTTGCTCGCGGAAATTGTTTATTTATAAATTTTCAACATTTAGTATCTTCTTCTCCATTTTCTTTTTATGGTAAATAGTATTTTTTCCACCATTAATGTCAGATCAATTTCAATGGGGGTTTCTTTTCTCATCTCCATCTCTCCACATTATCGCTATTCGTTCGTTCTTGATTTGTATATGCACAATCCGAATACAATATCCTGTATGCCCACCAACATTCTCATATATTGCACTAAGTACGTAGTAGGGGAATAAGGGGGACGGACATGCCTACAACATTTGTGCTGAATGTATGTACTATGAAGATAATCAAGCATATAAAAATTTTAATGACTTCCAAAGAATATATTTTTGTACATACATATATTGTATATCATTAAAGAGAAATGAAATTGATATTTCATGTGAAATTTTAATATAGAAAATTCGTATTTATATAAAAAAATTGATCACTTACAATATGTCAATATGTAATACATGGGGGTATATTTTGGATTTTAAAGGCTAACAAAAGATTTTCACATCCAAATATTTGAGAACCTCGATTTGCTCTGATGATCTGAATTTACAATATTATACAAAAACATCATATCAAAAATTCCCTGGTTTGGTGATTCCTTACTTAGGGTCTGCTGTCTTACATGGGCCGCAGGGGTCTAGACTTAGAATTTACGAACCTTTATTGATCACGGGGTTATTTTTCCTTCAATGATTTATAGGAAAATGCCTACATACATAAGTACACTACTACTGCTGCTGTATAGTAGGGTATTCTAAAGTTGTATCTATCTGAATATAGTGTTCATTCTTTCAGTTTTTCATATTTGTTACCAATAATTTTTCTTTTCTGTTGTACGAGTATTTTATTATTGTTGTTGCTTCGTTAAATCATTTTCATTGTTTTGCGGTTGTCTTTTTGCCTCATCAGTAACGTCGTCAACATCACGAGGAATTGTTGTTGCTATGGATTCGTCGTGTTGCTGGTGCTGTTGCCGTTGCTGTTGCTGTTGTTGTTGTTGTTGTTGTTGCTGTTGTAAACATCCGGCGTATAAGGATAATAAACACATGACATCCCCAGCAATGAATGTCATTAGTTCTTGACAACGCGGCGGCATTCCTTCGCATGTTCATGTGTTTTTCTATTTCCTTTGACTAAATCTCTGTCTGTCTGTCTGTCTGACTGTCAGTCAGTCAGTCAGTCAGTCAGTATTTCTGTTGATATCCATACATATGTATGAATGTAGAAACTTATAGTATTGTACATACATATGTGTATATACACGCACATGTAATGGTGTAAAATAATTACGCGTCGAAAGATAAATGACATTTGTAGCTGATAGTGTCATGACATTTGTGAGCCTTAACCTAAACTAACGAATTTTTAAAGACGCCACTTGGATTTTTTAAGGGAAAATTATTATTGTATATGAGTATTTGCAGATTACTTCAATTGATCGAATTTCACCTTTCACCTAACAGAAATAATTCTAGTAAAAACATAGGACATATATATTCCAAGTGACAGACAATTGAACGAAACTCAAAAAGGTAAAAGGTAAAATTGTTCAAAAGTAATAATAATGAGCTCCTCATAAAGAATTAAGGTAGTAAGTAGTCTTATGCCTATTTTCATGACTTTTTTGGAGGGTGGTTTTTTATAGGAAAATGAATATTTAGAGTGTTTTTATTTACATATTGAAAATTTAAAAAAAAAAATTATTTGAAAAAATTTAATAGTTTATTACTATTAATTTATATTATTATATTATTGTCACTCGAAGTTGGAACCTCAAAAAAACAAAAAAAATTTACGTGGGTGGCCTGGGTGATTTTGGCTCTTGATGTTATCTGAAATCAAATATTCTTGATTATTCTTAATCTATATACATGTCATTCTGGTCGGAACTACTGAAGTTAAATTTCAAGGGTAAATAACAAAATGGCGGACTATGAAAAAGTCCTTTTATTTTAGCCAAGAAAGGGTTGTAAAATAAAAAGGTGAAGGGGTGAAAAAAATTCTCGTTAGTACCGGCGAGAACTATAAGTATGTAAAACAGCTTGTTAAAATTTGAAAGCAATCGGTTCAGTAGTAAAAAGTTAGGACCCGGGCCCACCAGAAAAACAATGTTTTGAGAAGAACGCGTTTAAAGTTCAACAACCTTAAAGGTTGGACTCCGAGGCGCTCTAGGAAACTCGTTATAACTCCCGAAATATTTCGAATTTCTATCTAAAATTTTCACAGTATATTCTCAAGACATTGTACTTTCAAATTAAGCAAAAAAAAAAATGTTCGATTTTTTGAACCCAAGTTACCAGACTACTACCTTAAAGATATTTGAGAAAATAATATTTTCTTTTAAAGCAAACAAATTTAGTGAATATAGTCAGATACAAATATTGTAAATGTCTATGAAGTGAAAAGCAATGACTTTTTGAATCATCATCAAATATAATAAATTCTCTTAATGGGTCCCACATATACAAACAAGTATGTTACAAATTCGTATGACTTGAAATGGTTGAATGTTGGTAAAAGTCTTCAATACTATTATGTAACATTTTTGTTAATAATACTACTTTAGATTACAAGATTATACTCTTGTCATAATGAATGAAAGAATGAATGTAATGAATGAATGAGTGAATGGGACCAGGGTTAAAATCAAAAAAATGTCTTATAAATGTACGTACGTTAATGAAGGAAGCTTGTAGTTGTTACAGAAGTTACAATATATTTTGATAAAAGCAATACAACTAAGCAACCATCTATTTATATTATACGAGTATATTTTGTATCTACAATACAATATTTTTCTGCATATCTATTTGTACAGTAAAAAAAGTAAAAAAAAAGAAAAAAAAAATCCCACAGAAACATAAATCATAACGAACAAAGGAATTCAAGATATCCTTGGACTACACTGTCCATATACTCCATATATTTAGTATATACACACATACATACATACATATATTTAGATGTAAGTACAATATGTATGTTTGGTTTGTAGTAAGTATAACTAAATTTTATTATTAATAAAATAACAGGAAAAGAATAACTTTTTGAGAAATGACAAGCACGATTAAATTATTGTATGTGACAAAAGGCAGATGGATGCCATAAAATCATTACATCGACACAATGCTTTCAAAGGAAAACTTGAGGAAATGAACTACTATTGTATGAGTGTAGTACTGCGATAACTTATCAAACACAAGTTACAAGTTGAATGTAGTACAATATTACAATAAAATATTGTCCACAACATGGCGATTTTACGATTTATCGATAATCACAAATGTCCTCAAAATGGGAACAAAAAAGGACAGACAACGAGGCAGGCAAACAGACAGACAGACAGACAGACAAACAGAATTTAATATGAGTGATATAACTTTGTGAATAAGAGATTAATGAGGAAATGTTAATACAAAATATGCCATACATATAAATGGTAAATTGCAAAAAAAAAAAACTGAATTTTAAGATGTCAAGGGACCTTTTTTCTTTTTTTTGTCTTCTTACAAAAATGACATGTTTTTGAGAGCCAATGGTACTTAGTAGTGTTAAAAGTGGGAGGGACATTCGAGTATTAAGTAAGCAAACTTTCAATAATTTCAGACAGCGTAAATAAGAAAATTGTAAACCCCCACCCACACAAATGATAAAACTTAGGAATTTCTTTAAAAAACATTAAGTAGAAATCAAAATTAAAATTAAAAAATGGGCCAAGTGCGAGTCAGACTTGTACACGAAGGGTTCCGTACCAGATTGGGATGGGTCCGATTTTACTGATTCCAACAAATGTACCATGCCTATATCAGAAACTTATAGTGCCTAAATTTCAGTTCAATAATCCAAAAAACAAAGAACCTTCATTTTAATGGTGGGTTTGTATGGGAGGTACCCCTCTTAGTTAACCGATTTGACTGATTCTAAAAAAACTTATAGTGTCTAAATTTCAGTTCGATAGAACAAAAAACAAAAAAGTTTTTCTAATAAAAACCTGAATTATAATGGGGGTTTGTATGGGAGGTACCCTCCCTAGTGGTCCAATCAAACTTTAAAGCCACCAACCATTCAGATTTCAAGATCGTGGGATTACTGGGTCGTATAGCTGCCATACAAGCCAAAATGTTTCTTGTATTGGGACCATTTTAAGTTTTTGAAAATATTTTAGTTTTAGTATTTGTTGTGCTGATGCCCGGATAGAACCATACATTCTGTGAAAATTTCAACCCTCTAGCTTATAAGATATGACGGTTTATGAGAAATGACAACGAAGTCTCTGTATAAGGGTTTCTTTTGGTACCCTTTGGGTTCGGAATCCTAAAAATGTATATTATTTCTAAGATTAAAGTAATAGTGTTAAAAAAAATCCGAAAAAAAAAAGAGAATTTGGGTCTTAGAAGTGTATTTATTTCTAATAAGATATATCAGCAGAAATCCATCTATTTATAGCTATATTGTATATATATACATTTGGATCTATGTTTATTTGTATGTTGCCTATGGACTTCGAAACCGATGGACCGATTTCGACGAAAACTCTAGCATAATCCAGAGAGTGTCGCTGTGAAGTTTGGTGTGTATCGAACCACCGGAAAAATCGATTTGAACAAAACCGAAACGGAACATCCTCATCAACATCAAGTGCAGCAGAAACAGGCGAACAATGCCGGGGTGTAGCTTTTTCGATAAAACCCAAAGAAAAATATTGTATAGAGATTTTTTTTTTGAAAACATTTTCATTATTTTGTAAGTTTTTTATCTTAAGTAAGTTTTAAAATATCCTTTGTCCCGCCCCGTAAACCCAAATGGAAATAATTGATCTTAACAAAGCTTACATAATACACTTTATAAGAACAACAATTAATGATTTTAACTAGAGATGGGCCGAGTACTCGGTTGATATTCGGTACTAGGAAATCTTTGACAATCTCAATTAATAAAATCAAAATTATCCTAGTGAATGAGTTAGTTAGTGAGACAAAATTAAGAGAACAGTAATAAAAATAATCAATATTTAAAATTTAATAAAGGTAAGTTATGATGCAGGAACTCAAGGCTCTCTGCACGTTCTGGTAACAGCCTATTCCTCTTTTCTTCGTAGACGTTACCAGCCTCCGAAAACAATCGCTCGCTATACACGGTGCTTGCTGGTGCTAAACATGCCAGCTCTGGATACCTTGATTGGTGCCCTGTCCACCACTTTAAAGGACTCTTGTTTTTTGCCAACAAATTTTCTTTTAAATAGCAATCTAATTCTAAAGCAATGGGGCTTTTAGGATCATCGCGCTCTAGTGGCTGGGTGGAAGCTTATTTTTCGAAGCAATTCCAGAAAGATGCATGAGTATCTTGTGATTGTGGAAATCGTTCAGATTCGTTTTCTTCACTGCTGCTAGCACTCTCTGAAATGTCACTTATTTTTACTGATTCTAATAATAGCGTATTCCTTATCAGTTCATAGTTTTCTGGATGAAAAAATCGCATTCTGAATCTGGGGTCTAGCAAAGTTGCCAAACTATAATATTTGTATTTTTTCTAACCCTTGAAAGCGGCCCTGAATTTCACCTTCAAGCTTTTGTTTCATATCTGCTATATTTGGGCAAGTTTGGGAGACTTCAGGTTTTGATAAATATTTTAATAGGACTTTAGTGTTGGGCATTACTTCAGAAATTGATGCTAATATGGAGCTGGTAATTTTAGTAATTTCTTCGCACGGTTTGAGTAATGTGATGCACTCCCGTAGGATCTCCCACTGACGTTCAGTTAATTTTTGTAGATTGGCTGTACTTGGGTTGTCCGTGATGTAGAGAGATATTGCCCTTTTTTGTTCTAATAATCTGTTTATCATATAAAAAGTACTGTTCCATCTTGTGGTAACATCTTGCACGAGTTTGTGCTCTGGCATTTTTAGTTCTTTTTGTATCAGGATCAGTTTTTCTTGTGCCACTGCAGAATGGTTTAAGTGGCCTACAATTTTTCTAGCTGAGGCAATAACATTCATTACATTTTGTTCCTTCAACGAAGCTTTTACGGCTAATTGCAGCGTATGTATATAGCATCCTTTGCCAACATATTGACTATCATTGATGGCTTTCACCACATTGGGTCCATTGCGAGTATCAATATCCCAGTTCACGGATAAATCTGAAAGCACTGATCGAATATTGTCCGCCGTGTGGGGTCCTCTAAAATGTGACATCTGCAACACTCTGTGCTGAAGCTCAAACTCCTCGTCTATCCAGTGAGCGGTGTAGCTTAAGAATCCGAGTAAGTTATTCTTGCAGGTCCAAATATTAGTAGTTATTGAAATAGCTTTAGCTTTTGCAAGTTCCGCTCTTCCCTTCGCGAACCTGTTTGTACTTGCTTACGCGCGCGAAATGGGAATTTGATAGAACCGAGTTACTCGGCCGAGTAATCGGTTTAAAAAAAAAATTGAGCCGAGTAAAACTCGGTACTCGTTACTCGGCAAAAGTGTTACTCGACGCATCCCTAATTTTAACATAAATTTTTAATGGGAATAAGGGAATTTTGATAACTCAATAGTTAAAAAATTTGGAAACAATTTTTCATGATATTGTAAGTATTGTATTGTATCAATTTTCCTGATTACGCTGATCAATTCTATTTATTTAATAAATGCATGCATATTTTATTTTATTTTATTAATTTAGAATCTGTCAAGCTATTTGTAGACTATAGATGATTGATTGTGTCTGTTTATTGAAAAGCGGTTTCCTTTAGGTGAGTGCTTTATTTATTAGTTAAGCCTTAACTATTTAACACTACAAGGCCGTGTGGAGCATGTGGCCATGCAGACTTACGCTAGGGCAGTTTCGGGTCCTAAGTGTGTATAAATGACGTGAATCCTCATCACACTGACCCCATTTATATTGTATACACGTGTAGGTAATTTATGAGGTCGCCTCCGCATGCATTTCAAAGATCATGACAAAGTGATTGTAGTCATAGTCACTCAGTATAATATTAAGTAGAGAAACTATGAATTATATATCCATAGTATTCAAGAAGTTAGTAGAAGAGCAGAAGAGAAGAATTTAGTGAGAGGTTATTTTTATCGAATTGATTATTGTCACTTTCATCGCATGTACAATTTTTCCGGTCTTCCATTCCATTTTCTGTTTGTATTGCATACCATCCCATCTCCTTAAAGCTATTGAATACTTAGTACTCTCAGTACTCTTCTGCTATTGCTATATGGTATATGGGTACAGGGTACAGGGTACAGGATATTACAAAGTAAACAAAAAGAATTTAACGAGTTCAACTCATTCCAAAAAGGACAAGAAATCGAAATTCTGCAATATTAAATGCTCATTGTTTGTATTTGTTTAGTATTTTATTTTGTTTTGTTTTGTTCCGTTTAGTTTTTTTTTTTTTTCTGTTAAATTGTTGTTACTGAAATAAATTTTATTGCCATACACAGTATTTGCAGGAACCATTACAACTTCTATTGATTTTGTTGGTAGTGTGTTTAATAAATTGACAAACAACATTTTCTAATAAGAAATAGTGGAATGAAAGACAAAAAATACAATGGGAACAGGTAAAGAGACTGTTATAATCGGTTAGATTAGTTTAGTTTAGGTTAAGTTAGGTTAGGTAAGGTTATGCTCAGTTCAATTCAGTTGGGTGTGGTGAGTGGTGAGGTGAGGTGAGATGGGTGAGGTGAGGTGAGGTGTGGTGAGGTGAGATGAGGTGAGGTGAGGTGAGGTGAGGTGTGGTGAGGTGAGGTGAGGTGAGGTGAGGTGAGGTGAGGTGAGGTGAGGTGAGGTGAGGTGAGGTGAGGTGAGGTGAGGTGAGGTGAGGTGAGGTGAGGTGAGGTGAGGTGAGGTGAGGTGAGGTGTGGTGAGGTGAGGTGTGGTGAGGTGAGGTGAGGTGGGGTTATGCTCAGTTCAGTTCAGTTCAGTTCAATTCAGTTGAGTGAGGTGAAGTGAGGTGAAGTGAGGTGAGGTGAGGTGAGGTATTGGCTATCGGACACCACGTATCCATCCGTGTATCCGTGTAATAACATTCAAGGTAAAAACTACAATATTGTACTAGTTACAATAAATAGAAACAATGTAAGGAATGTCTGTGGTGTTGGTGGTGGTATTTACTTTGAGGGGCGTATCATATTGATTTTTTTTTTCTCAGTCTTAAGAATGTTTGTTATAAGGGAAATTTACTATGTGCCACAATGTGTCACTCACTCACTCACTCACTCAGTTACTTTAGACTAAAGTAAGGGGGAAAGGTTGTTCTGACAAACCTTATCATTTTGAATAAGACCTTCATGTAGGGGAAGACTCACCTTTCCCGTTCCTCTTATGTGGGATTAATTTTTCAATTTTCTCACTAGACTAGTGGAAGAACCATGGCTGTGGGAAATATATATTTGAAGTTACCAAGTTACAAAAAAATTCACACGACAAAGGAAAATGTAGTAAACTTAATTTAATATTCTCAAAACCCAAAACTTGAATGTGATGAGATATTCTCGAAGAGTGCAATTTCATAGAGGACCCAAAGTTGTTGGTTTATTAGTAAAGCAAATGATAAAAAAATCCCAAAAAACAAAAGGAAAAGGAAATTCAATTAAAAAAGTATTTCTTATTTCCTAACAAGAATATTGTGAGTGGTCTCAAGGGGACCCAGAGAACAGTAACAGAAAATAATTCCAATACCTTCAGTCTTTTTTGCCCGTTTTGGTTTGCTATAAATAATGTCGTCATGGACAATCTCTTCCTAGTATGCTGAAATGCTAAATTATTGTACTTCTTACACTATTTCGAGTGGGCAAAAGTGTTTGCTTGACATAAATTCCAAGATGAAGATAACTGCATGATGAACAACTCGATAAATTATACTAAGAATGTGCAAATCAGAAGGGGATAAAAAGAAACTCTGATGAAGGGAGGATGCCTGTGACTTATTGTATTGCATTCTTTGTTCTTTGCTGAAAAGGGGATTCCATTTTAGGCTAGTCTCCTCTAACCGCAAATATTTCTCCAATTCTTTGATAAACATGAAATAAGCCCGATGTTTTTACTTATATTGTAATAAAAATCTTGGTGCATATTCATTTAAAGCTTAAACTGCAAAGAGACTTTGTAGCATGCGAATATTACTGCTCAGACCACGGACCAACCACACTTGCCCCATGTTACTTACTTATGGTTCTATTGGTCACAAAAAATTTTATAGTACCAACTATTAATGTGTTTGTTGTTGTTGTTGTTCTTGTTGTTGTTGCTATTGACTGCTTTTTGTGCAATTAAATCGATATTACGTAAACATGCCTATTTGCGGATGCCACGAAACTGGTTACCCTGTAACAGCAATAGCAATAACAACATCAACATCAACAAAACTGAAGTAAAGTAAACCAACAAACCCAGTAAAGTCGTAAAGCACGCGCACAAAAGCAATAACACAATACCAACAACAACAACAACAACAACAGCAATAACATTAAAAACAAACTTCACGCCTGCACCTCAAGACTCGTATGCCTCTTTGTACAATAACTCCCTTCTGATAATGTAGGAAATAGGAATCTGCCACACGTCCACCAACCAAGCACATAAAAGGATTCCATAACCATAACTTTTTCATCAAACCTTTAATGGATAGCGAATTATAACTTTAAAATATAATTACAAAAGAGTAATCGGTTTCTATAAACCAAAAAAAAAAAAAAAAAAAAACTTTAAAATATAATAATATAGTATGTAATTGGTTTCTATATAGCGAACAACTTTTATAATGTGTTGTTCGACTGACCTACAATATCTATAGGCTCTTGAGACAAAAAAGAATGTTAATTTCAGCAATGCTGAAGTTTTTATACTCTTTCCCTAGCAAACTATCGCCCTTGTCCATGTGATTGAGCATACAGAAATACTCATTTCATTATTGACTTAACTCATGTTTAGGGTAGATTCAGTATACATATCATACATACATACATGCAGAATTTAATCATTAAGACCGAAATATTTGTATTGCAGCTATACGATCCAGTAATTCTAAGGTCTTGAAATTTACATCGTAAGTGGATATGGACAAAGCACTTTTACGAACAAAAATGTTTTTCTAATGAGAATATGAATTCGAATTTTAATTTGTATGGGAGCTATACGATCCAGTAATATTAGGGTTTTGAAATTTACATGGTCGGTGAAGTTATAGTATACAAATCTCAGTTTGATATTCGGAAATTTAAAACAGAGTTTCTAATAAGAACGTGAATTTAAATTTTGATTTGTATGGGAGCTAGACGATCCAGTAATATTAGGGTTTTGAAATTTACATGGTCAGTGAATAAGGGGCAGACACTTATAGTATACAAATCTCAGTTTGATATTCGGAAATGTAAAAAAGTTTTTTTAATAAGAACATGAATTTAAATTTTGATTTGTATGGGAGCTAGACGATCCAGTAATCTTAGGGGTTTTGTACAATAATTAACATGGTTGCTGAACAAGGGGCACACACTTGTAATGTTCAAATTTCAGTTCGATAATACAAAAAGCAAAAAAAGTTTTCTAATAATATTACAAGTTTGCATACATACAGTCGGAGAGACGGACGGACGGACAGACGGTCGGACACACAGTCATAGCTTCATCAACTAGTAGCCTCGCCGAGCTGATTAAGAATATATATGTATATACTTTATGGGGTCTATGAAGTCTCTTTCTGCTGGTTAGCTGCATAATCATTTGAAAATTTCAATAAATTTAGTACAACTCCGATTGACTTCAGCGCCATCTATTTGTGACTTATCGATCCCTCTGCCGTGTTTTTTATACAGAATCTTTATTTTTAATGTACTAAATTGTGAAATTTTAAATATAAAAGGGAGTTTCTCGCTATTAATTCAACGATTCGACCAGGTCATCATTAATTCTTCCAATAAACCAATAATTGACATCTAATCTTTCAGTTTTGCTGAAGATAAAGAACTGAGATTTAAACATGATTTATTTTGAATATACATATGTACATACCCCGTATATATTTCTGGATAAATAATGAATTTCTATTAAAGAATAATTTATTTTATATACAATATGAATATATTAAACTTTACTCGTACAATGGAATGGTGATAAGAACTTGAAATGGTAAAAAAAAGGGGTGGATGGAAATGATTGCATATTTTTCTATTTGTTAAATAAATAAATTATTTAAAAATTATTTAAGCAGACCAAATAAAGTTTTGTTTGTTTTCTGATTTCGATTTTAAAATAAACATTTTATTGCTGTTTTCAGTCTAAGAAATTCCCACTAAGGAGGAAAGTGTCTTATTTAAAAAAAAAAAAAAAAAAAAAATGTAAATGGATCAAAATGAATGATCTTCGAATGAAACGTGGCAGACTTCTTAAAATAGACATGAAATACAGACGACAGCAGACGTGTTGCATGGAAAAAACTCACAATAGCAACAAGAGTCAATGCATGACTAAAAAAGGGATTGCGAATGTTGTGTCGGCTGTTGCTAAGAGGGTCTGGTCTGGGTCTATTCGTATAATCTTCATCATCATCATCATCATGACTCTATGTGTGCCTTACCATATGTTGTTGTTGTTGTTGTTATTGTAGTAAGTCACGATAATATTGCTCAATATATGTAAGTAGTAGTCAGACAGAGTAGACAAGCGAATGCTACCATATGAGATTTGGCAAAGAAGAAGGAATTTGTTTAAATAGCAAGACAAAAGATTCAATCATTTTAAAGAAAATTTAATAAATGTTTTTTTTTTTTGTTTTTTACCCTTCTCAGATAACCGAAAGTGAATATTGTGTGTAAATGTTGGTTTTAAAGCGAGTTCAATTCATTTCCATTTCTTTTTTTTTAAGTATTAAATTGGTAAAAATAAAATAAAGGCATTTTCAAGAAACGCAAAAAAAAAAAAAAAATGGAAAAAAGTATAGAAAGAAAAAAACAAGTTAAAAGTTGCAGCATCAGCAAAAGTCTTTGAGCAAACAGTCACAGTGTAGTTAACACGTCCTTCAAGCCCCACATGCCTTATCAGCCTATGCCATATGATGCACAAAGCAGTGGCAGGACTTCCTTCTAATCGCTTGTCAAATCCTCTCTATAGATAGATGAAATTATGGTTAGATTTAAAGTTACCTTGGACTTCTCCATTATTAAAGCTGCTTCGTGAGCTTCGTCTGATATTGAAAATAAAGAATTGAAAGATTTCTTTGAAAATAACTCTGCCTAAGTCTGGACACAAGTATGAGTTATTTGTATATTATTGCATATACCAATGTCTGTACTTGTTTCCATGCAATATTGAGGAACATCTCCTTCAATATAGAATAATATAGAAATTTTAAATTTGTAGAATCCAAGGTGTCCAGTCCACGATGCAGTGGGACCCAAATAAGATTATACTATACGCGTAGTGTCACATATTCTTCTAACTATTTCTGTATCTCTACACACTCTTCTATGAAACTATCTATCTATCTATCTATCTATCTTTGTATCTATTGATATATGGTACATACTCGTGTATAAGTACATCTTTTCAAAGTGCTGCATGTATGATTGTCTGTGTCAAAGCCATTACTCAATGGCAAACGATGACGACGATGAAGGCGACGCTAAAAAATCAGCAATGAAAAATAGAGAATAAAAAACTAAAAAATAAAAAAAAATTGAAGGGGGCAGCAACACACGATTGATGGTTGTAACATGTGCCGGAGAATGGGACACGATTTGCTGCTATTGACTATATAGAATGATAAAAAAAAATAGGAAAGAAAAAAAGAACTGGCGCAAAGCACTTGAAGAAAGCATGTACATGCAACTTCAATTTATTATTTGCATCTTTTTTTCCCTGTGCAGTTTAAAGTGAATACTACAAACACACACACACACTCACACATGTACTTACACACACTCTTCCACTACAGACACATACATACATACATACATACACTCTCACTCAGAAGTACGTGCTTACTCATGTGTATGGATGCCTCAGTATCGGTATGAGTCTCTCCTATGTCTTCCATGACAAACTTTTGAATTTCGTTTCATTTAATTATATCTTGTATTCAGGATTTAAGTTTATGACGATAAAGATTATATAAGTTCCAAAACCATACAGTACACAGTACAGATAAAGATAATCAGCAATGACAAGACAAAAACGATTGAACTCAGTTCAAAGTGATTTTAAGAAGGCTACACAATTTTGGATACACACACAATGCAATACAATGCAATAAACCAAACCTTTCCTAAAATTAAAATTAAAGTTTAGTTAAAAAGTGATGACACATCACAATATCATACAATACAATATACAGTACAGTACAGTGTCACATTGATTAGTTGTGATAAATTTCTATTTCTATTAGTGTTGCATTTTCTCACCGGGGAAAAAAATGTTTAGAGAGGCTTTAACAAAATTCATTTGTACAAACGAGTAATAATGGATTTTTGACCAATTCCCCAATTCCCCAAAATGAAGGCATACTCGTGGTAAAAATAATTATAACACTAAGTAACTCTAAAGGTCTAAGGAAGCGGAAACTGTAAAGATGAACGAACACCAAGAACACGAGGAAACCAACATTTACACCCATTGACAATGAAACCATAACATCCAAGTAGTAAAATATTATTTATGGTTTGTACATATTGTACATATATCATTCGATTGTTTGTATAAAGTTAGATTTTTCTTGGAAGCATGATAATTGGATTGCGTTTTAGATCATTAAATGCTTTTGAAAGCATCGACGTCCCTACTATTGTATCTACTCTATAATTTAATAAATACTAAATGATTTGCATGAAAGCAAATTTTGTGAAGCATTTGAAATTGCGAGAAAATATTAAAGTTGAAATAAATTTGTGGCATTAAGTACAAAAGTGAGAAACTGAGTGAGTGAGTAAGTTTAACCATTAAAAAAAAAACTGCAAAGGGATTGAGTACTTTGACTGCTTTTAATCTCGATTCATCTCGCAGCAAGAGGCCTTTGGCGCTGAATCATTTACTACTTTAAAGAGACTTCTTTATTTTTTTTAGGCTCATAAACACATTTAAATCGTTCGTGGAATGTTGAAATTTTTATTATTTTATGTTATAATGATGTCATCTAAAGTCATCTACCCTGGCATCCATCATGTAGATGTTGCACTTGAAAATCCTTTTTAAACCGTTTTACAGTTTTATCTTTTTTTTTTGTGTGTGTGTGCAACAGTTTCTCTTGCAACTCTTAATCTAAAATAAGTATGTATAATGAAAATGCAATAGATGCGTATGCGTATGTTTGCATACCAGTAAGTGAAGTACGGGTATGAGTTTTTGACGATTGAAGTATTCCCTTTTAAGTTTAAAAGTGTGGTGTAAATTGTGAGTTGGGGAAAATCCTTTACTACTTCGAGTGGAGCCGTTTGACAAACACAAAAATAATTAAAGTTAAAGGCTTAACTGAGGCCATGCCACGCCACGCCACGCCATGCAACGCCACGTGGAGGATGATGCTGCTACAAACATGTGTGGATGAGATAGATGAAAATGAAATGAGAATATTTCATCACAAATAAACATGCAAAAAAAAAAAAAAAAAAATAAAAGATTGGAGGGACAGACTTTGATGATTTAAATCGCTAGCCACATGCCTTCTCATTAAGTTTATTTACATTGAACTTTAAGTCAAACTGAACTGGGAAATGAGTCATCTCCTCCCTCTCTGGGTGTATTATTGCAACATAATTTTCATTTCCATGTGGATGTGGATGATGATAATAAAATTCAGACAAAAGACAGAACTGACTGAACAGAAACCAAATTGAAAGCCTTTAGGCGGATATCTTAAATCAGCTTTGGCGTAAATTCGCTTTCGCTTTCACTTTCGTTTTCGTTTTCTCTTTGCAAATTGGGCACAGCCGGTAGCATTTGACTTAAGCCATTTGGATATCAAATGAACCATGAACCACCATAGTCGAAGAATAAGGAAGGCAAAATAAAGGAAGGAAGTAGGAAGGGAGGCAGGCAGGCGAAAAAATTGAATGAGAATATGCTGAGAGTTTGTTAAAACAAAACAAATAAATAAAAGTGCGCTAAAATTTGTGACATGTTTTTTTATGCAAGCAAAGTAGAATTTCAAGGTCCCTGCCTATTCTTAATAATTAGCTCTCTGACGACTAATGATTGCACTAATGATTTATACGAGATTCTAAATGGAATGGCAATAAATCTAAGTATGATCTTGTCCTAGGCTAACCATCAGAAAATGCATCATATGAGGAGTATATTAATATACCTATTCGTTATGATTATAGGGTATTTATACGCAAAATAAACAATGTCACGAACCACAGTTGTGTCAAGTGAAGAAAATTGATGGGAACATCATCATTGTCCTTAGCAATTTGCTCTCATTGGACTTTTCCTTTTAATTCTGTTTAGCTGAGTGATAGATTTATATTACTCGTATTAGTACTACTACCACATAAAATTGTGGCTTTTAAGGCTAAAGGGGTCGTCGTATAGCCAAGGTATTGCCTTAGTCCTCTTTGACATTATGAATAATTATGACAAATGAGAAATTTTTGGCCAAAAGTGTTGACACGGTTATCAAAACTGACAGCTAAACTAAATTGTCCAATACTAAGTACATATAATGAGAATGGGTAAGCTAAGATTTTGGCAGGCACTTAAGTTTTGATTGTGAATTGGACAGGATAATGCGACGATTTCTTATTGCTTAGTTAAACACCTTTTCTTTTTTTTTTTTTGCAAAAGATTTCTATATTACCAATATATCTAAAACCACCCACTAACCACCACCCACCAACCACCATGCTCACCATGCTTTGTATTCTTATGCTTCTGTGATATGAAATGATGTGATGCTTAAAGTGATTCTTGATTCGCTTTTACTCGTCATTACTCCTCCCTCTCCTAGGTTCTTCTTATTTGTGTGTTGTTTGTTGTTGTTGTTGTTACTTTGCTCCTTTACATTTTGTCTTGTCATTCTTCTCGTTCTTTTTTTTTTTTTTTTGTCTTGTTACTACTCTTTGTTATTGCATCTTTGCATTTATGCCGTGATGTTCTTTAGAGTTGTCAACGACAAATGTTGACGTCTGTTGCTGACAGAAAACAGTCTTGTATGATATTTATACCTTTAAGTTCTCATAGTTAGAAGAATATGGTAAGTATTATAATTTTTTCTATGATGCTTGAAACGCATTTAGTAAAAGAAGGAAAGAAGAAAACTGGAAATGGAGAAAAAAAAAAAATGGGGGGCAAGTCGTTAGGGTGGCAAACAGAGTTTTTATTGAGTAGGAAATTCTTAGTAGAGAACTTTAATAACAATCTTAAAATTTACTAAAAATAGATTCAATACACTTTTGTTGTTTCATCTTTATTTCAATTTCTCACCCTCAATTAATGAATACGAATAAATGTGTCTGTCCTATTTAAGATATTGTATCAATCAATTTATTTATATAGGATTGAAATATGAAAACTAATAAAATTCATTTCAATACAAATGGATGAATGAATTTCAATGATATCAGGAAGACGAAATCGTAGAGTGAGGGGCGCCAAGGTCTCTCCATTTTGTTTTTCGATTCATTATCCGGACCCAAAGGGTGCCAAAAAGGAACCCTATTGCAGATAATTCGTTGTCCGTCAGTCCGTTCATCCGTCCTCGGGTCATATCTCATAAACCGCAATAGCTAGATAGATGAAATTTTCACACAATGTGTAATTCTATCCGAACATCAGCAACAAATACTAAAACTAAAATATTTTCGAAAACTTAAAGGGGTCCCCATACAAGAAACATTTTGGTTTGTATCGCAGCTATACGATCCAGTAATTCCACGATCTTGAAATTTGGAAAGTTGGTGGCTATACATCAGAAACTTATATTGTCGAAATTTCAGATTGATCTGTTTGCTAGGGAGGGTACCTCCCATACAAACCCACAATTAAAATTTAGGTTCTTATTAGAAAATTTTTTTTGTTTTTTGTTCTATCGAACTGAAATTTAGAAACTATAAGTGTCTAATATAGGCGCGGTACATTTGTTGGAATCAATCAAATCGGCCAACTAGGAGGGGTACCTCCTCCCATACAAACCCACAATTAAAATTCAGGTTCTGGAAAAACTTTTTTGTTTTTTGTACTATTGAACTGATACAGATAGGCGCGGTATATATTTTTTTTTGGAATCAGTCGATTCTGGTACGGAACCTTCCGTGTACGAATCTCACTCGCACTTGGCCCATTTTTTCCTTTTCCAAAATTAAAGGCCTATGAACATATTTTCATCTTGTTTAGACTTGGCTTATAAAGGACTTTCTATATTTTGGTGATGGTGATGGCCTTTCTTTTTAGTCAGCAATAAAATGCAAGTCAATATAGTGAAGGGTACCCAATATCCAGTTAGTTTATCCTATGAATTAATTCAATTGTTTCGTCTTTGCATTATTTGCAGGGGGTGGAGAGGGTGCTGCTGCTGCTGCTGCTTGTCTTGGTGATGCCATGTAGATGTGGATTTTTTCTTACCCTTAATATGCTTAAACTATTGTAGTATGTTTCTTGCTGTATTTCTTTACCTTCGCTTCTATTCTTATTTTTCCACTTTGTATTTTGAGTTTCATGCATTTTTGTTTTTTTTTTAGGTTTTCTTTCTTCTTTCTTTTTGATTCGTGTTTGCATAATTTGCTGTAATTCGGTTCTTTTGTGTCTTTGTTCTGCATCATTGGGTGACCTGCAGCAACAGCAACAGCAACAGCAACAAAAATAATATATCAAAGGATTGCTTAAGTTGAAAGTCTCATACGTGAAAGAATGATAGAAGGGAGAGCAGAGCAAACAGTAGTCAAAGGGGAGGGATAGATGGATAATGGTGAAAGGTGAGAAAGTAATGCATGCCAATGAAAGAAAGAAAGAAAGAAAGAAAGAAAAATTGAAAAGCTTTCGTTCGTTTTTTCGTTTGTGCGCCTGTTCGTTGTTCATCATAGCGCAATGGTCTAAAACTGAGAGGTCTCCGTCTACGTTTCCATCTCCATTTATTCAACTATAGAATTCTTCTTTCTTCTTTTTACGGCAAGTGAGACTGCAAACACACACAAACACACACACACACACACTCATTAGGCAATATGGTGCATATAGAAGTTGAAAGCAAGATAAGGATGAAAGGATGAAAGGTTGAAAGGAATGAAAGAAGGAAGGAAGGAAGGAAGGGTCAGGGGTCTATTGAAGGGTGAAGAAGTGAACCGAGTATAGCAATGACCTCAATATAAACTGTGATTTTTATGCAATTTTTAGATAAAATACACTTACAAATATACAAACTACCAACTTACACACCCACAAATGCATACAGATGCATACAGACACACACACAAACACACACACACACACACATATATATAGACCACTTCATATATATGTAGGTATATGTATGTGCCTTTGTGGGTTGGCAATGGGTTGAACATAAGACAGAAACAAAACTAAACCAAGTTGCGTTGATCGTTGAGTTAATTTGAGCGCAAAACGTTTAACTGGCTACAGTAGCCTTCTACATTTGTTCCTCCATCACCACCGGTACTCATCGCCAATAACATCGCCTCTGCCCCTGCCCTGCCCCTGTATCGAATAAAGCGTCAAGAACAACATTAAGAATAACGACAACAACAACAACAACAACAACAACAGTCAGAGTACAAACCCACAATACCCATACTTACACACACACGTACAATATGCAATATGCTAGTTGCTTACATTATTTTTCTTTTCTTTATTTAAAGCGTCCTTCCTTTCTACATTTCTATTTTTATGTATTTTTCTACCTTTGAATGTGTTGTATAGCCTTATATCCAGTTATCCTTCATAGAGTAACTTTTGACATTCATTCGTTTGTTCATTCGTTTTGCTTTCACCTCTTTGGCATTTATTGTAAGATTTGCCTGCCTCCCTGCCTGCCTGCCTGTCTTTCTTCTATGTATTTCATGTTTTGTACGATAAATAATATTGTACAATACTTACGAATATCATGAATATGCGATTTTGTTTTCGAGTTTCTTAATCTCTCCTTTGGGTGATTTATAATTTCAAAAATCTGTGATAATAGGTTTTAGTTTATAAAATCATTTCAAAACAGACAAGTCACTTTCAACATGAGTTCACCGCTTCCCTCATGACTCCTGCCTGATTCATGACAACTCATGTGGAATTTCCTGGAATTGTTAAAATACAAAATTTCTTATCTTGTTACCCATTATACATTTTTATATACAAAACTACATACTTATAATATGTTTTACAATGCCAATTTCCATTGCTATCCTTAGTTCTAAGACTTTAATAAATCGAAGTTTGTTTTTTAGAATTTAAGTTTTTTCATTGTTAAACAACAAATATTCATAATCGATACAATATTCATCATCATCATCATCATCATCATCATCATCATCAATTTAATCACTTTTTACTTAGGAATATTCTATGCTCTATGACAATGATTCTTAAACTTATGAAAGTAGTCCCCTCTTCTCGATCTCCAGAGTCAGATTTTTGAGCCACAAAAATATTTATAGAGGTCAACAAATTATTTTCTATATTACAATGAAAAATTTGAAGGAACTTAAAGAATTTTAGGCTGGCTCGTGATCTTAGTAATGAATTTTGGTAAAAACAATAAAAAATAAAAAATGAACCAAGTACGAATCAGACTCGTACACTGAGGATTCCGTACCAGATTGGGGTTTGTATGGGTAGTTGTCCGATTTAATTGCATCCAATATAAGTATGTACCGCGCCTATATCAGAAACTTATAGTGTCTAATAAATTTCAGTTCAGAACCTAAATTTTAATGATGGGTTTGTATGGAAGGTACCTTCCCTAGTGGTCCGATCAAACTGAAATTTCGGCAATATAGGTTTCTAATGTAAGGCCACTAACCATCTGAATTTCAAGTTCGTAAATATACTAGATCGTATAGCTGCCATATAAACCATAATGTTTCTTGTATAGGGACTCCTTTAAGTTTTTAAAAATATTTTAGTTTTAGTATTTGTTGCTGATATCCGGATAGAACTACATATTCTGTGAAAATTTCAACTTTCTAGCTATTGTGGTTTATGAGATATGACCCGAGGACGGACGGACGGACAACGAAGTCTCTGCAATAGGGTTCCTTTTGGTACCCTTAGGGTCCGGAACCCTAAAAAGGAATGAAAATGTAATTGTTTCTACAATTTGACAAATGGAGCATCAAAACGGTCTCCCTATCCAACACCTGATTATGTCAAATCACTCTTATTGGGTTGCCCGACACAAATCACATGGAAACCCTTACTTACTTAATATATGTATTGTAAAAAAATAAGAAAAAAGAATATTAACTTTGGTTATTCCGCTTACTCATGGAATTTACCCTTCCTAGTCTTCCGATTCAGCTTAATCCAACAAAGGTAGAGTGTCTGGTAACAAAAAAAAAAAAACACTTTGTGGAAAATTTCAGCTCTCTAGGTTAAATCAACCCGTCTCGTCGATCTGTATAAACTTTTTGGGGTTTCCGATGTTTCCTTCTGTCTGTTATAAACTTCATGACTGCGTGAAGAGTATAAACACTGGTAAACTGTTGAATATTTTAGAAGGTGTAAAGTTTCTATCGAAACTGATACCCGGTAATGGCAACACGGATCCATGGACCATAATCGAAGAACCCCTATAGAAACTATTTATTTTTTTTTTTTACTTATTGCTTAGCTCATTTGTTCTTTTCTTTAATGGTTTTATCATTGTTTTTTTTTTTGTATACAACAATTATTTATACAATAGATAGTTCTGACAATAGAGTCCTTCAGTCCTCCAGTCCTTAATCATGCCTACATATATGCATATACTATACTATATATTAGTTGCTCTTCCAATTAAGAGATTGTGATTTTATCGGATGATGTTGCTATTTAAAACTATCATAACAAACAAACAAGCAAACACAACACAATACAATACAAAGATAAAAAAAAAAAAAAAAAAAAATACAATATTTTTATTGTCCCTTTTCTCATGATCTCATTTTTTATTGTATTTTTTTGATGGGTTAGTGGGTTGTTGGGTTGGTTGTGTTCCATTTCTTTTTTTTTTTTTTTTTAAATGGTAAAATTGTAAAATCAACGACACAACAGAAACTAAGAAGAACATAAACATCTGCCATTGGCTTTGTTGGTTGTCTTTGTTATGGCCTAACCAGACTTTGGTTTTTATTTTATACTATGCAGACAAACCATTCCACCCGATACTATAACAGTTGTTTTCATTCCATTCCATTCCCATCTCTTAGCCGGTTAACGATATCTTATAGTGAAGAAAAATGCCAAACATTTGTTGCACTAAATTGTGTGATCAATCCAATTTGATTATATGGACTAGGCATACTTGTAACACCCCTTACTTTATAACCTTACTAAGTATATGAATGACTATGTATGAGTATGAGAAACATATTCATATTTTATAAGGTGAAAATTTTAAATTTTTACTAGATGTTGTTGTTGTATGTTGTATTGTATGCACGGGTATTATTTTATTTTTATGTAGGACAATAAAACAGAAACCGGTTTTATTAGACATATTCATAAGACATCGTTAAATTTTTATACATTTCACACTAGTGTAAATTTGTTTTATCATGTTTATCGTGGAACAACCTATAAAGTACTCGGAAGCATTAAATTTTTGTGTGTCCAGTTGGAGTGGATTTTACAATATACAATAATATAAGAAATGATGAATGTGACGATGAGAATCGTTAGAGCAATCAATGTGTATGTTTAGTAGTGCCAGAGTTCTTCGATAACTGGAATAATAAGTCCCCATACAAAATTCAGTAATATGAGTTTGTCATAAAGTTTGTAAAGGACAAGAGACAATGAAGTACCAGTGTTTTACGTGCTCGCCTGTTTGTGAAGACTTAAGAACACGGTGCCAAGCACATGGATTGATAAACGTCAATCGACGTCCCCTTGGATATATATCCGCAGGTCCCAAATTTAAGTCATATTTATTTTGGTAAATATGACTCTCTCCTTGGTGGGGTGCGAGGCCTATCTTAAACCTCTGCTGCTCTCTGGGTCACAGCACCCGGTTGTATAACGCAACTCCACGTCGAGTTATTACTCTACCCGCATTTGGGTATTAAACCATAGCCACCACGATACTCCCACAAGGGGGCCGTACCCGCTGGCCAGGACGGAACAAGTTCCGTGGACTCCTGACCACCCGTGGTACCAGAAAATAGCCTCTGGTCAGACTTCGTACCAGAGGTACTACCAATTCGAACTCCAAAACGTTCATGGGTTGGTGGCCCAAATTTGAACATAGCTCTCTGGAATAGCATGCGGGTTGGTAGCCCACAGATGGCACAGTATAAAGCTATACTCTTCCGCCAATTTGGCAGCATTTATTTGATTAAAATCAGGCGAGCATATGTCCCCACTGTCACAAGGACTTTAGGCGAAAGGGTAGTAGGCTGGGACCGCTACAAGCCAGACGCCCGTGGTACCAGAAAATACCTCTGGTCAGGCAGCGTAACCAAGTTACTACCAGTAGAGCTCCATGAGGCTCAGGGACTGGTTACCCCGGGGGGAACACTAACAACAACATCCACACACACACATATCGGACAGTCTCAGGCTAACATCGGCCGACGTCTCAAAAATACTGCACGTGCAAACCCATTTAATCTCCTAATTTTATCCCTATTGGAGAGCACCTCACTAAAATCAAAACCCCCATTAAGTATAGTTGATCAGCTTGATTGAGCCATCTCCGTTTTTCTTTTCACAAGACGAAATCAGCCGAATTGTTCTTTGTATTTACTATCGATCTGTTGTAGTTGTAGACCTGACTAAAATAGACTTTTTGAATGGTTTTTTTTTGTTTTTTATATTCATTAATAGTTTTGTTAATTTTTACCAGTAGATCTTATAATGTGTTTAATAGTAAATGACGCTTTGCGGCATTCAAAATCTGAATAAATTTTTTTTTAAATAAATTTTTATTTTTATGGAAAATTGTAATTTTTTGTTTTTTTTTGTTTTATGATGATTATGAAGATGAAGTTATGGCACAATAAATATGCAATAATGTGCATATTTCTCTTCCTCCCTCATTTCATTCAAAATCACCACATTTTATCCATTCTATCTATCTTCTCAATTCCCAGTTCGCTTCAACAAAAAAGAAAATAAGAAATTATATAAAACCAAACTTTTTTTTTTCAGCTGTTCACTTCTCATGCAATAAATTTATTTTGCAATTATAATTTTTTATTTAAATGGAAATTAATATATTTTTTTTTTTATTTTACAATATTCATGCTGCTGTACTCAGAGGAGAGTATCTAGGCAATCCAAACCAAGCCAAGTCATACCATACCATGCCATGCCATGCCATGCCATGCCCATTTATTATGTCACGTCGCCAGCTCGTTATACTTATGACAAAGAAAAAGCAGGAAGGGGGCTGCGAATGGTGGTAAGACACAAAAAAATTGTTGCCTTGTTTTATCATCATCTTCATTCCTAAAGGCAGAATTTGATTTTTTTTTTTATTGTAAAAATAGTATCAAGATGTATTAATGTTCGAAATAACGCTTTGGGCCGCATCTTTAAGAGAAATTTAAACAACTTATGCCCTGCTGTTGCTAAGACTGATTAGACTAGAGAAATGACTGGACAATGGACAATGGACGATGGACAATGGGCAACAAATTAAAACCCCAAACATAATACAATACAATTGTGTGTGTGTGTGTGTGTGTGTGTGTACGAATATATGCAGCAACAAGAATGAGAATAACAAAACTACATTACATAAATTAAATTATATTAAAATATGGACTCATATTTTTTCACTTACACTTACACTTACACTTAAAGAGGAAGCACAGCAACATTAACAGCAACAGCAACAACAAAAGCAAAAGCAACAGTAATATAGATATGAAGATACTTATGGGAAAAGTGTGTGTGTGTGTAGGTACTTTGAATACTATGTACTATGTACTAATAATATATATATATGTATATATATATGTAGAAGATATTAGTGGTAAAGAAGTGAAAGCAAGTCAAGTTAATGGTTATCAAGCGAGCGAGTGAGACAAATAAGCTTTTTGAATCAAACCAAACCGAACTGAACTGAACTGAACGTGCTTCGGAGTCTTAATAGCGCAATAATAATAAAAAGCGTCCAGTGCAGTCAGTCTTCTTGTCTTGTTTAGGTCTAAAAAATTCTGCAACGTTAATTGTGTAAACGCCATGAAAACGTTTTATGTTCTACACCCTTTCACCCATCACTATTCTTACCACCATCTATCTCTCTATCTATGACTTTGGTTCGTTAGTCCTTGAGTCAGACGGTCTGGTCTCTTGGACGGTCCTAATGATATAAAGTCATCTGATTTATTAAATAGCAACAACGCACATTATATGTATATATGTATGTATATACTGTTCAATGAGCCCTACTCACCTCACCTCATCTCCCCACCCAGCCACCTGCCACCATTCAATTCCTTTTCCATAAGATGAATCGAATGAAGTTTGTAGCCTTTGTCTTTTGGATTGTTAATGTTGATGAAATTTATGTTCAATACCGATTCTCACCATTAGACTAACTAACTAACTAACTAACTGACTGACTAACATAGAACAACGAAAGCATAGAACAAAACCGAACGCGTGTCAAATGAGTGCCGGTGAAAATGTGGCGCCTTCAATTATAAAAAGCAGCGCACAAAGGCATTTCATAAAACGATATGCAACACCACTCACTCACTCTCCCACTCACCACTCACCACTCACTTCTCATACCAGGCCACCTAGCACATAGCATCACTACTGTTATTGCCCATCCGATTTCCAGATGAGAGCCCGATTCTCATTAATAATTGAACAAAAACGGAACGAAAATGAAAATGAAGATAAGTGTGATGGCGAGTGTTTGCATCAAAACTTTACATTACTTGAATTGGCCTTGCTTGGTTTTTGGCATGAGCTTGGGCATGGGTATGGGCATGGGTATGGGCATGGGTATGGGCATGGGCATGGGTATGGGCATGGGCATGGACATGGACCTGGGCCTGGATTTCTCTTGTACTATTATTGTATTTTGACTTGTATAACTGGTCAAATTGAAAATGAAAACAAAAAAGGGGAAATGTCTATGGCAAATCATATTGGGTTGTAGTTGTAAAACATTGATAACGACATAAAGGAATAAAGGCACACTGACAGTCAGGAAGGCAGGCAGGCAGGCAGGCAGGCAGGAGGGTTAGGCAGTTAACACAAGGACGCCATTGTAGTATTTTGCAGTGCCTATTTATTGCTACTTTTCAACTGTCTACTTTCTATGGTACTTTTTGTTAGCGTGCAGAACGCGTCTTGTCTTCTTTTGTTTTGTATGTGGTGTCATGATAGATGAATCAATGATTTAAACTTAGAGCAACCACAAAACAAGAAAAAAAAAAAATTAAAAGATAAATGAAGGAATGCAAATGGAAATAGAAGTAGTAGAAGTAGAAGTAGAAGTAGAGTAAGTAGATCAGAACAAATGGCATAAGACACAATAAATGTTACCAACTCGTAGTAATTTTTTCTGATTTTTTTCAGTGCTTTTTCTGCTTCATGTTACCATTTCCACACATACTGAGAATGGTATTAAATCAGTACCAAACCTATTTACCATATATGATTAATATCATAGAGTCAATATTCATTAGAGGGTCTCATCGAGTCTTCAAAGCATAGGAAGTGTGTACAAACATATTATTCCTATACAACCTACATTTGTAATGTGGTCTCTCAGTTTTAGTGACAGTGATCCAGCAAATAAGCAACAATTTTCGGGTACTTCTAATACTGAAGGAACTATAGTATAGATAGTTAGTATATCTAATTATTGAAGTCTGGGGAATTTTTCAAACACAATTTTTGTTTATCGCTCATATCCCAATAATACTTTAAGGTTTTCAAAAGAGATTCAAGAGATTGTTGTTTTGGACAATGATTTTACGATTGACAAATTAGATCCAAGTACCAAAATTTTTCGGATTTTTCTTATAAATAAAGAAAAACGCACATATCTCCCATTCTCGTTTCAATTTATGCAAAATACTTGCTCCCCCAGCGATTGGCGATAATAAATTTTGAGGAGGCAATGAATGCACTGGTGAATATTATTTATCGGTATTGGTCTACGATAGCCCTCATGACTATTTTGTGATCCTATTGGAGAATAGGAAATAATCACTTAGAGCCAGATAGGGCGAATACGGACTGTAGTTGATAGTCATTGAACTATGTGTGACACAAAGCAAGCGCAGAGCTTCGGACAGCCCAGAATTTTGGTCAGAATGCTGTGAATTGAGATCCTTTTCTAGCTTCTTCAATGATATTTTCGACCATTGGATGATCGCAGCCTTCAAAATCTCGGTGTTTTCATCGCCTGTCCTCTCGTTATAAAAAAAAAACATCCTCCCGACTGACTGTTGAACTGTTTATACCAGACATGCACTTACTGTACTGTTAACAGTCGGCTATCACACTTGGAGTGACTCGTTTCTTCGGTCATGAATCGGCATGATAACAAAGCAATTATGAGTAGCGAGCGAGAGCATGCATGCGATAGCAATAGTGTGCACAGTATAAAAAAACACTGTGTACACTATGAAAAACGAGTCAAGTGTGTTTCTGATTCGATTCATATTGTCTATACTCATTTTGTCTCTACTGTCTGTACTGTGTCGATATGTGTTTTCTGCTATAAATCCCTAGCACACTGGCTTTGTTAATGTTGAATTCAACTATTGTAGATCACCACACGAGTTGATTTGTGAAAGTGTTGGTAAAGACAGTGTTGCGTGTAGCACATAATTTGTTTGAACGAGAGACGATAAATTTTTGTTTAGTGTTGACTCGTGCAGGGCTTTAATATTAATATTTAATTTTAAGAAATATTATTATTTTCTCCAACAGGTTAACGTTCAATGGAGTATTGAAATATTCATAAATTGAACTGAATTGAACTGGGTAGACAAATGTAGACGTCGTCGTTGTTTTTGGTTGGTTGGTTGGTTGGAATCGTTGAAGCGTGTGAAATAATTTCATTGTGCTATGTACATAAATTGATGACATTACATGTGCCTCTATCATTTCTTCTCTATCTCTATCCCTCTTTTTCTCTATCACACATCTATGTCTATCTTTTTCTGATTTTACATGTATGTTTATACCATATATGAATGTGTGTGTATGCGTGTGTGTGTGTAAGCGTGTGTGAATTGTTGTTCTTTTTGAAAATTGTCAATCACATGCAATTTAAATAAATTGAGTGTTTTATTGGGTTTTCAATTTAATACGAAACGTTCTCCGCGTTTTTATATTTTTCCGTTTATTTTTATCCTTTTTTAGGTCGTCATATTCCTCATTGTTGTTGCTGTTCCTGTTGCTGTTGCTGTTGCTCTTGCTGTCGTTATTACATTAATCATCATAACCTATCGATGACGGCGGTGGCGATGACGATGACGATGACGACGATGACTTTACTAAATGTGTTAAAGGACAACAATAACAAGGACGATGAAGGAGAAAGGCAGGACAGAAGGCCAACAATTTCCAACTAAAGTTGATAATGATGATAATGAGAAGCTCAAAAAACAATGAAGCCTTGCAATAGAAGTGAGCAACAACTGTTACGGTTGCCTTACTAAATTGGGTTAATTTACCAGATACAAAATTTATGCCTTTGGTACTCGGTATAATTTCAATAGACAAAACTACAAAAACAATACAAAATAAGTATTATACATGTAACAGATATGAGATACATGGATGTTTCCATATTTCCAATGAATTACAATATTTTGGTGACTTCATTTTTCAATCATGTTTTTATAGTTCGATGGAAAAATACCAATGCATTTTTTATTCTACGTCTATTTGTAATTTTAATATTCAATTTTGCTTTTCCACTTTTTAAGTTCAATTTTAAGATTCAACTTTCTTTTTCAATTGCTAAATTCAAATTTCCTATTAATTTTAATATTCAACTTTCTTCTTCAATTGCTAAATTCAATTTCCTATTCAATTTTAAGATTCAATGTTCTTTTCCATTTTTTAAGTTTAACTCTCATATTCAATTTTATTATTCAACTGTCTTTTTCAATTGTTAGATTCAAATTTCATATTCAATTTTAACATTCAACTTTCTTCTTCAATTGCTAAATTCAATTTCCTATTCAATTTTCTTTTCCACTTTTTAAGTTCAACTTTCATATTCAATTTTAACATTCAACTATCTTCTTCAATTACTAAATTCAATTTTCTATTCAATTTTCTTTTCCACTTTTTAAGTTCAACTCTCAATTCAACTATCTTCTTCAATTACTAAATTCAATTTTCTATTCAATTTGCTTTTTCATTTTTTAAGTTTAACTTTCATATTCAATTTTAACATTCAACGGTCTTTTTCAATTCCTAAATTCAATTTCCTATTCAATTGTAACATTCAATTTTCTTTTCCAATTTTTAAGTTTAAGTTCAATTTTTAGATTCAACGGCCTTTTTCAATTCCTAAATTCAAATTTCCTATTCAATTTTAACATTCAACTTTCTTTTTCAATTGCTAAATTCAATTTCCTATTCAATTTTAAGATTCAATTTTCTTTTCCACTTTTTAAGTTCAACTTTCATATTCAATTTTAACATTCAACTATCTTCTTCAATTACTAAATTCAATTTTCTATTCAATTTTCTTTTTCATTTTTTAAGTTTAACTTTCATATTCAATTTTAACATTCAACGGTCTTTTTCAATTCCTAAATTCATTTTCCTATTCAATTTTGACATTCAATTTTCTTTTTCATTTTTTAAGTTTAACTTTCATATTCAATTTTAAGATTCAACGGTCTTTTTCAATTGCTAAATTCAATTTTAACATTCAACTTTCTTCTTCAATTGCCCAATTCAATTTCACATTCAATTAATATTCTATATTATTACGAGTATTTAATAAAACTTACCTAATTTCGTTGCAATCGCGTAGTAAAATTTTATTTTCTTGGCAGCAACAAGTCCTGTGTCCTCTCCTCTGACTGAAAAGATAAAAATTGATAATATGATATATAAGTTTTTTTGAGACTTTAAAACTTATTAATACATATTTTATAATCCTTTTGTCGGAAAAGTTAGCAACTGTAGCATAGAGCATATTTAGTTAGAAACATCATAGTAACATAATAATAATAATATTAATACCATTCATTTCAACCTTGAATTTACTATAATGAAAATATTATGCAGATTAGGGGGCGTTTGTTTTTTCCTTTTGTTTTGGGTCTCTTTCTTTTTCATTCAACATTATGAGTATTGGGTATTGGGCATTGGGCATTGGGCGTATAATGATTGTGTTTGGATTGTGGTGCAGAAGGGGAACGGACAGGACAGAGAGACATTGGATTGTGATAACAATAATAAACACCATATGAATTTATAATCAGCGTTCAACATATGATTCACATTTGTTATGCACGTCATTCTTTGCTAATGGTTTATCATTTTCGATGCCACTTGCCATCGTAAATGTTCTTATACAATATCATCTATGCTTATGCAAGTCTTCTACTTATTTTCTTTATTTTTTTTTATATATATTTTTAATACAATATTATAGAAAAAGCATCATTCCTTTTGTTTCCCAAACTAATGGACGTTTATTTTTTAATATAAAGCAACTTTTCTCAATTGGTAAAACTCAAAAAATTCAATGCATTGAATTTGTTTTTAAAGGCATAGACTCATCCATACTTATTATGAGAAAACCTTGTTTATTGGATTGGTTATAAAATAATGAAATTGATGATGTTTAGATGAACTTAAGTTTACGTAACACAATATTCTTTGAAAAATCTTTGAAAGTAGGCAGATTGGAAAAAAAATAAAAAAGAAAAAGCCAAGCTTATTGTGATAAATATACCATATACCATGCCGTTTTTTTTTTTTTCTTTAATAAATAGTTTTAATTATTTCAAAGTTAATATTTACTCAAAATAGGAGCCATTGGACTCAAAATACTTGTACAACATTTCGAACGAAGAACCAATTTATCTATAGACTTTTTAAATCTGTTTTTGGGATATTCTTTAGCATCTGTGACACGGCTACTTGAATGGCTTGAAGAATGTCATCGTAAAAAGCTCCTTTCATTGTAGTTTTTCAGTTTTTGGAACAGAAAATAGTTACATGATGAATACGGAGGAGGATGTTCGTTGACACAAATTTGTTTGCAATAAAAACAGTTGCTTTACTTCGGAATATACGGGCCGGCCTAACACGAGAAAACCCTTGATGAAAAACCATGTAAACTTGGTAAATAATATTCTCCATTCTGGAACAAATTCCTTGCGAACAATGCCTTGTCTTGGCTCTTGACTTTTTAGAAAACGTTTTGACTGCTCTTTCGATTTCCATTCTGCAGATTGTTGCTTAGTCTCATAGGATCATCTAATCTAATCTAATCTAATCTAATCTAATCTAATCTGATGGCTTCATTACCAGCTATGATCGCAACAAGAAAATCTGGATCGTTTTTAACAGTTGAAATGATGACTTTCATATTCTATTAAAACATGCATAACTTTGTTATCTGACGATGGATCAACTTGAGCTTCAGCTACGATCGAAAGAAGACAAATGCATCTTTCCAACTCTGCCAAAGTAGTGAAGCTATGGGTTATATGATTTAAATTTAAAGTTCGATTATAATATTTAATGAACACAACTTGTACTATTGTCATCTAAATCTATAAATCTATCTAACCATGATTAATTGTTAGTGTGTTTTTTGCTATGATGTTGCTTCCTGAGTTCTTTTGGAACTGAGTTAAAATTTCTTTCATACACAATATATAGTTCAGGATCCTTCTTGCTTATTGAGAAATGAATGTACATGTTCTACTACTAATTTCTAATTAATTAATTGACTAATTGACATTCGTTGATTGTTTTTTCAATTTTTATTGGTATATTTATTTATTTATTTTTTTTTTTTTTGGTTACTTAAATTGAATTGGAATGGATACAATTGAATAACATTAAGAAGTTTTCAATGTTCTTCGTGTTATTGCCATTTGATGACTATCATTTAACTAATATGGTATAGTAAAAAAAAAAAGAAAAGAAAATAAGGAAAAACAAAACAAAACAAAACTTTAGTTCCGACCAAACTTATTTTCCTTCTGTGAAAAAGTTTTACGTTTTCCTATTTTAAGAGTTTGAGTTTCTTTCTCAATAGTTTTAGTTTTAGTTTTAGTTCGGCTATTGTAAGTAGTAGTAATTTTGCCACATCTTTTTGCTGTTGGTCGCTCTTTTCATAATATAATGTTGTAATTTTGACCAATTTCCGGTAATTCAATTTTATGCCACAACTTGCGTGTATAAAATGTAAATAAATGTAGCTAGATATTTATGTTTAAGAAGTCCTTTTCATTCATGTTCATGTATATGATTTTTGTGTATGTCTTTCGACTTTTACTTTCTCTCTCTGGCTCCTGATGCTGCTTCCACATTCACATCCACATCCACATCCACATCTACATCCACATCTACTTCTGCTTCTTTCCGTTTTGTATCCATTCACTTCCCTTTCCTGTTTACATCCCTTCATCTTTATTTTCATTCAACAAACTATTACGAAAACTTTAAGTATTCTTCTATATACACATATACAATACATAGACAATATTTTTCAAGGCTATTTCTTCCTATTTAGATACATTTGTTTATATTTTTGTCTGTATTTCTATAAGAAATCCCCAAAATATTACGAAAGCTTTAATTTGAAGGAAGCAGAAATGAAGGAAAAGACAAGGATTCAGGTGATAAAATAAAGAAAAAAAAATTAACCAAAAAAACGAGAAGAGATTGGACAAGAATAAAAAACAAACTCTCCATTCACCTGTCTACCCTCCCCTCTTCACTAACTAACTGCTGCTTTCTTCTGGATACACAATCAGAAATCAAAAAAAAAAAAAAAAAAAAAAATTAAATAAAAAAATAAAAGTATCTGAAAACTCTTACTTTATGTGTGTTTGCTTGTTAGTTGGTTGGGTGGCCTTTTTTGTTTTTTGTGTTTTTTTTTTTTTTTTTTGAATTTCCTTTCTTTTGTACAATATATTCGTTTCTATCTCCTTTCTTCTACTTTAACTTTTCTCACTTCACTTTACTTACTTACTTTACTATACTTGACTTTACTTACCTTTTTGGTTTCTTGTTTCTTATTTCATTCTTTATGCTTTTATGCATTTAGAAAACTTTTTCCATTTTTTGGGCCCTTCTTTACATATAGAGGAGGTGGTTAGATACTCGTACATTTTATGAACGTTTGATCCGTTTTATTATGTAACCTGCAATAATGGCGTGCGCCCTGAGCCCTAGAATACACGACGACCAAAGCTGGTTAAAGCTACATACATAGATACATATGTTGAGACCCATAAGGCTCAAGCAAGATCTCTCTATCTTTAGATATAAATACTTTTGATCATTTCATTTCAAGCTAAGTTATAATAATTAGATCTTTACAGTATGTGGTTCTCATTTGGGAATCGAAAACTTTTGTAAAATACATAATGCTAGCGACACCTGTGAATGCCCTTCTATGTTCAGCATCGAGGTATCCATTGATGATGCGACCAAAATCCACATCACATTGAATTATCAGATCCATTGCTCTCTGCTGTCTACGACAATATCGAATATTGATATCTTGGTTATGTGGCTGACGGCATAATTTTTTTCAGATCTTTCCAACAATCATATTCATTCATATTTCCGTCAATTTACACAAAATCTTAATGAATTATACACCTATAATAACCTTTCTCATAAATAACTCCGTCTATTGGTGAAAATCGTATGAAAATACGTTCGATCCTTTTTGAGTTTATCGCTTTCAGACAGACAGACAGACAGATAGACACTGCCGGGAGACTTTCTTTTATAATATATGTATAGATAAATATATTGAGATTGTAAAATCATTAGACAAAGGAATGATAATATTTACGAATGTGATGTGAAACAATAGAACAGATCAAGAACAAGACAAGACAAGACAAGAAAAGAAAAGAATTGTCGCTATGTTTAGTGGTATGAATTTGATTGAATTTGCTTTTCCTCTCATGAGCAGTGAGCAGGCCCTTAAGTGTTGTCAAGTCTATATGTCTATAGAGATGCAATAGTATCTATTGTATATTGTGTAAAACGTATTGAGAAGATCTTAGCATTATATTGTATATACGATACAATATTTGAAAATGATCAGCCTAATGATAGTCTGATGATTGATTGATTGATGAATGGAGGATGAAAAGTTTTTTACATTACGAGGGTCGATTAATAAATATCCATTTTGAAAATGGCGCTACTGAGGAAAGTTGGCATTACTGTCGTATACTGCCATCTAACACGAGTCCTTGTTCATACATACATAAATATCCAACATTGTCCCCCTCAAAATGTCAAATTGATATGCGTCAGAGAACCAAAACCAAAGCACCAATTGGGTGATTCTTAAACATTTTTAATACTAATACAATCAACTTATTTATGAAGTTGAAGTGTTGGTGGTGTGATGAAATTTAAGGTCTCTTCTTATGTGTAAAATTGTAGAGAAAAAT